>KL647305.1:0-13585 GCA_000727475.1 Sarcocystis neurona | reverse complement strand
CCGTGCCCCCAGTCTTTACCCGCTATTCAGGGTGTTGAGTGTAGACTCACTTGCGCTTTCCCACTTGTCTCCCGTGCTTTTCTCTAATTCCGTTGGCACCTTTGTGATTGTCGTGTTCTGAGGGGGGGAGAGTTGTAACTTCTGCCGACGCCACTCCGCACGATCGCGACGGTTAGCCTGCTCTTGTTGTCGGGCTTGCTGTCGTTTTAGAGCTCCTTGGGATGGAAGGCAAGATTTGGCCTGGCTCCGGCGTTCCTCCATTTATAGGTCGCTGGCTACCTGATATGTGTCGGCGCCTTTCAGCAGGTCTTCATACAATTTACATCCTTTGCACATATTAGCACCACCTCTCCCAAACGTCCACGCACGAGACGGAACCTTCAACACGACCCTATGTTCGCACTACCACTTTGGACCCTTCTGCTTTCTCACAAGATATGATGCTGTACTGTGCTCAGTTGTGACCGGCCTCGCACACGTTTGAGATCGAGGATGCTTAGTTGTCGTCCAAGGTGGTGGTTGGTCCCGTGAAGGACTAGTTCATTTCCCAGGCTGCGCCTTCGTGCTTTTTCGTGACGACGGAACATCGTTGCATGCTAAGCCTGTAATCTTTGCCACACATTCTTGGGACCGGCGCTGCTGCCACATTGTTTTCCAGTATGCTAGCGACATCCTTCCTACGATCCATGGCGAGCATCCTTCAGTCAGTGCACTTCAATCTGGAATAGGGACAGCTGCAGTCACCACATTTTTATGCTCCCAGCTTTGTGCGCTTTTCGCGTGAAGCGACGAGCAAATGAAACTGCAGGTTTGATTCATCCAATATCATAGGACCATCCTTGAGGTCTTCCCCTTCGAAGGCGCTTGCGTAACTGAGTCCACTCCGCGTTGCCTTATGCCTTGAATGGTTACGCGTCATCTGCCGTGCTGTGAATGGTTGCACCAAGATGTGCGCCGCATGCAGGCAGGCGCTGGCAGGGAGCAGACTGAACGGAGTGTACTCTTTCACCGTCAAAATGTAGGACGTAGCTCTAAAGACAAAACATGTCGTCTTCATGTTATCCTCTTCCATTGTAGGGTAAATGCACATTCAGGCGGCTCTTCTGAAATATAGGTCACCCCTGCGCCGACCATGCCCATCGAACGGGAATGCTCAACTGCATTCGCGTTTCACAGGGTGATGCGCTCTCGTCCTTAAAAAAATAGCACACGGCTTTCACAATCCCTTTCAGGACACTGACGAGTGATTCCTGTCTCCGAGTGGCATTACCTGTCGCAAAGCTAATTTGGATGTGGAACAAGCAGAAGTCCTAACCGGCCGAACTTGCTATCATTTCGGGAACGGTCGGATCCAGATCCTTGCTCACCAGTTCCTACGAGGTAAAAAGTCAGATGACACAGGACTTGCTACGAATCTCTCCTTCCATTATTAGTACAGAACTGGTACAGTCGAACGCACACTGCAGAAAGGGACTGGGACCAAGCACTTCTGTTTCCTTAATTATGTGGGCTCGGTAGTAGCTGGTCGACACGCCGAAGTCTTT
The DNA here is from genome assembly GCA_000727475.1 of Sarcocystis neurona. NCBI lineage: Eukaryota > Apicomplexa > Conoidasida > Eucoccidiorida > Sarcocystidae > Sarcocystis > Sarcocystis neurona. The sequence goes on along the minus strand of KL647305.1, from coordinate 12,041 downwards.
TCTAGGCAACACACAAAGCAACTTTTCCACAGACACCCTTGTTCAGTCACAACCACGTCGAAATGCCCGTAACTGCGGTCGCCAGACGGTCTCCGCTCCCTCTCACACAAGCGGAATACGAGAGCGCTCCGCTACCCAAATTGACACCTTGTAAATCTGTCACTTTACACACTGGCCGTCAGCACGACTCCGCTGAGAAGGACGTCTACATTTTTCCGTCTTACAACAGATAGTATTCTTGTCGTTCTCACTTGCTGAAATATTGGTGATGAGAGTTTCCTGCAACAGCTGTTCGTTTACCTTCTTTTTTTCTTCCTTTCCACTCCGCATCCCCCTCCGTTAATACTCAGCTCCCAGGTGACACAACCGATGTCTCGTACCGCACACCACGCTCCGGCGGCAAGCTAAATTCCCGTGGATGACGCTAGAGTGCGTTTTTGTCGAAATCGACCCCTTTTTCAGGTTTCCCGCTCCGGTAGCCCTCCGTAGGCAGTGCCGGGCGTTTCCGCGCTATATATTACAGAGGAAATATTGCTGCTGCGGACGGTTTCCAGTCTCCGTAGTAGTGAGTGTGGGCTCAGGTGATTATTTTCTTGCGGCACTGTTGCTTTCGAAACTTAGAGAGAATCCTCATGTGATCTTCTCTTTGCCAGGTACGGATGAGTAACGCGATACGGCATCGCGCGACGGCCACAGTCATCTTTAGCGTCTCGGCCGTACAACGGTGACGACCTTGTCCTTGCTCCGTGACCCTGTGCTGTGGAAACGAGGATTTTGCCTCTCTGGTGCAATTCGTTTTTTTTTGTAGATCCCTTGTCACCGGGCTTGTTTTGCATCCAAAAGGCATATCGATTTTTTTTTCCCTACGATGTCCGCCAACCAGCCGGCACGATCCGAAGTACCTGTCGGTCTTTCCTTTGCTAGTGCAGCCGAATTTTGCCTCGCCAAAAGACACGGTGATGTACATTCTTTATTGCAGCTCTACACACAGAGACTTGGAGACTGTTTCCCTTCGCTTCCGGCAGAGTTTGTAGGGCAACGCGTGCAACCCCACGTCGCCTTTTCAGACCCATGAGAGGCTCTTTCTCTGACGCGACGCGCCGTTATTATACGCTAACGAGTGTGAGACCTCCCAATTTAGAGACCGGTGCTGACCCTTCCCTGGCTCTACCGCTCCTCCTTTAAACTTTTGTGCAGACAACACAGTATTGAGCGAGCCTCCGCATAGAGAGAACAACTGTGACCACAGGGTTGAATGTCCTGCTGCCTCAGTTCATTTGTTCTGTCACAATCAATGAAGACAGGCAGAGAAAAACTTTGATTTCGCATGGCCCCGTACTCTCTGTATTAGAGATCTCATTTGCAACGCATAACGGAAATCATTTCAATATCTCTTGTTATACGTCGCACGATCTTTATGCAGCGTCTGCCCTCACACGAGTTGTTGAATAAATTAGCGCCTCTCCTACGTCGCACGATGTGTATGCAGCGTCTGTCGCAACACGAGTGGTTGAGTAAACTCGCGACTCCCGCAGAGAGGCTTAAAGGGCGTGGGGGGGAATGAAGACTGAAGAAAATGCAGTATCTCACCCTCACGGCGTGGCAGAGTGCGCGAGAATACGGTGCCCTCCTTCACCCAACTTCTGCAATTTCTGGCTCTGACCTGTAGTGACCAGATCCACTACACGTGTCGTTATAGGTTCACGTCATATTACTTAGAGTCACGAACTCTCACCAGTAACGTTGAAAAATCATCCTTCCGCAATCCTCTTCAACACTGTATTAGGTGACGGCTGTAGAGGATTCGTGCATGCTAGTATTCGTCACGATGCAGAGCCACAGTGGCGCCAAGTCGAATCTCTGGTGACTGGCGTCGCTCCAATTGTTGAGGGGTTTAATCTCGTGTTTTTTCTGCTATGCTCACCTTTGCCTGTGTCAAACGAGGCCTTAAGACAATCGTCTCAGACTGCCCTCAATTACATCCATGATAAGGAAATCATATTGTCCCAGCCAAATGCCACGGGAAACGTCTTGAATCAATGCGGAGACATGGTCTTCAGAACCCAAATCTTCGTCAAATGCGTGGGCCACAAAACCTTTGTCTCAGGTAACGTACACAAGCCACGAAATGGAAAAGTATATTTCATCACCCAGATCCAGGTCGGATAAGGCACAACTCCTGACGCCTCCTGTTCACTGTTCGCGCACATTGCAACAGGCACCGCTGAAGGACCGCAGTTTCAGTCAATTCCATGAGACATAATCGTGTTTACCGGCTTGTTCAAGTCCCTTGTTCTCCGTGAGGCGCACTGGGGTGGAGGACACTCTGTCCCCTAGGTTCCGAATCGTTCATCAGTAACGTTATGACGACAATACCTTCGACCCAGGCTGTACCTTCTTCCTTACACAGCCGACGCGCACTACCACGTATGGGCTGCGAGCTTCTAGAACACGTGCACCAAACCTCATGCAGCAGAATCCGCTCGCCGAGCGAATGGAAAGTCATAATTTTGATGTCTCCGTACTTCCTTATCACGATAAGGTCTGGTAATTAGTTCTGACTTCGCATTGAGGGCGTACTAACCCAGATCACGCCTAGGCGACGCAGCGGCCACTTCGCCGCTGACGAAGTGTCGTTCCTGCCGCATGTACACGTTCGTCGGAAACGTGGAAGCAAAGTCGTATGCGTCTTTTCATTTGCCCCTACTGCTTTTCGTGGCGATCGCGGGCCCACCAGTGATCGCCGCTTTTCGAACGGAAGAGGGTTGTAGCTCTTCGTGGCGCACTATCGAACTGCAACAGTAATCCTGTTCGGCCTCTTTCAGCTGTCGAGCTTGTCCTTTCTCCTGGATTCCTCTGTGACAGAGGGTACAAGTTTGGCTCGCTCGTGCGACAAGGAGTCCACTCTTCGTTGCACTGATTTCTGACGCCTTGACAAGCTTCCCTTTTACCGTCAAAATATTAGAGATACTACTGCAGACAAAAACTCTCGCCTTCATGTTGTCCATTCACTTTAGTACCGTGGATGCGCATTCAATGGCGTTCTCGAGGCGACAGCACCCGGGTGTGCCGAACCCATCTATCGTACCCGTACATCCCACTTGCATTCCGCAAGGTTGTCGACTCTCTTCCTTCATATGGAAGTACCAGATCTTTAAATTTCTTTTCATAATACTAAGAGATGCCGGATGTCACATGCTTCCGAACGTTACGATTTGCCATAAAGTAGACTGACAGACAGCTACACAAAAAGGTACCTTCTGTTCCCAACACCTGTTGAGTGGATTCAGGTCTCTTGTCAATTCTCACCAGCTCCTAAGCGGTACGAAATCTCCTGAAAAGGCTCCGACTCAAAATCGGAGCCTTTTGTACGGTGCACTCATGCACCGTACAGAATTTGTGCCGTCTAATGTATACTACGGAATCATGCTTGGAGCAACTAGTGTGCGTTGCCTTCACTATGTGGATCTCAGACGAACAGACGGAACCCCTAAGGTTTCTTCAGTGGAGAAAGCAGAAGGGTTTTCTTCGCAGGTATCCATCGTCAGGCACACCGGCGTCAAGCGTCCGTACATCGTGACGCGATCGAGCTCGTTGTTTGCCACTAGACGGTCTGACCACCACGGAGCAGCGAGATTCCAGGCCTCTCTGTTACCCACAGTGGTAGCCGTGGGCTCTATCATTCCTCCGGTATTGTCAAAAGGCAGAAACCGGGGAGGGGAGCTCCTACACATTTCCCTTCTGCAATAGAGCCAGCTCTGGTTGCCCTCACCTTCTAAATTTTTAGTCGTGGGCAGCCTCCCAACACATCTGTTCCGCACTCCTACATCACACGCCGGGACACCGAGTACGGCAGACAGATGCTCGCGCAGCAGATTAGGCGCCATCTGATGAAGTGTGCGCTACGTGTTGAGTTCAAGTCTCTCGCTACATTGACCCCTGTTGCGTTGAGGATCTGTATTAGCTTTTATAGGGAATCAACCCAACATGAGACGCAGCCATCATTACCCTTTCTGCATTTTCTCTCGTCACCGGCCCCGTTTATCTATTCAAGAGACACGGGGCTGTGCCTTGTCCGCCCGCGGCTAACCTCACATACATCGGGAATTCACGATGCAACGTTGTCGCTGATGGTCATGATTCAAACTATGCAGACGTGCTCCGGATCTCAGACCCACGACATCCTGTTTTTCTGAGACAACGCAACAGAGCTGCAGGCTATCGTTGTGATCACTGTGACCAAGACGTGAAGCAAGTACCTCTGTCACTTCCTTTTCCCGTGTTTGGTCGCAGGCTGCAGTCTGTCTCTCCATCTGATGTTCGTAAAAACGGCGGCCACAAGGTTATATATGCTTCTTACCTCAGCATCATTTAGCTCGTAATGCGCAGGAACGAGCGAGATAGAGGAAAGCAGCGGTAGTGTAGCTAATCTTAGTAGCAAATATTAGAGGGATCAATCGCAGCACGCGGATCTAATCTGTTTCCAGCACAGTCGCCGCGTATTCTAAACGTTTTCGTTTGATCCGCCGCGGTTCATATGAATGCAACAAATGCTGAGCCGCACGCAAGCAGGTTCCAGGGGTCGTTGGGGGAGGGGCGTCTAATGGGAGTGCGCCACTCCGCGTCCGAAGTTTTGGTAACAGGACTGAAGAAAAACATCTCACCACCACGTCGTCCCTCCCCGTTAACGAGTAAATGCATGTTCAGAGACCGTGCTCAGGACAAACTGTAAAAGGCAGTTCACATCTGCACCACACCTATTGCACAACGTAGACTGCAGTTGCATTCCTCGGAGCTCTCGGTTGTCGCCCTTTGCAAACAAGTACCAGTATTCCACACTCTTCATCAGAATAGTAACTCGCGCCGCCTGTAAAATGTCCCCTAGTGTTACCGATTGCCATAACGCAGACTGGTAATGACACAAAGAGGAATTTTCTCGGTCGACACCGTTGTCCATTTGCGAAAGATCGGCGGTCGACGTTTTTCGCCAGCGCTCACCAGCTCCTAAGCGATACAGAATCTCCTGACAAAGCTCCAGCTCAAAATTTCAACACTCACCTACCTGACACGGTTCGTCCGTCAAAAGTATACTACGGAATTGTGCTCGGATCAACTAGTGCGGGCTGTCTTCATTGTGTGGTTCTCAGGCGAACTGACGGAAGCACCACAATTTTCTCAAGGGAATGTACAGAAGCCATTTGTTTCCCAGATACCTGCCTTCGACCACGTCGGGGCCAAACGCTTGTAACTCAAGACGAGACTCAGACCTTCTTCCGCCATCAGACGATCTCCGCCTCATCTCCTAGCGGCAAAATTCCAGGCTCCTCTGTAACTCACAGAGACACCCCCTGGCTCCACGGGGAACAGCACCCACGTTTTTCCCTTCTGCAACAGTGACAATTTTTGTTTCTCTCACTTGCTGCAGTGTTCGTCGTGACTCGTCCTCGCGGCAGCTCTCCGTCTTCCTCAATGTGCCCTTTCTTTGTGCTTTACGTATCCGTTCAACATTGCCCTACATTTTCAGCCAGTTCTGGTGAAATCCGCGAGCTCTGAGTGCCACACGATATACGCTGATGCGACCTCTGAATGCCACACAGTATACGCTCGTGCACCAAACAAGACTTCGAAAGATGAAATATGAGCCCATCAGTGTCACACTGGACTCTCCTATTCGAATCGCTTGCGGCCACGAACCGGATACCGCTTCGTCGAATAAATGTAACGCCTGTAGGTTGTAGTCGACCTCCAAAGGCGCTGTTCACACTCACGCGCGTCTTCTCGCACGTGTATACTCTTTTGGTGCTATAAGCAAGCTCCCGTCTGACCGCCACCTTCTGAAGTGGGGAAGGATTCTGACGTATGCAGAGGCTACTCCATACGCCGGCCAAATGAAGCTTGCTCTGAGCCATTGTGTTGACGGCTTGACCTTGGGGCCGAACGCAGTGCACTTGAAGAGCCCACTTGTCCCCGCTAGCACGTTGCACGCATTATGGTTTCGTGACCTCGTGACACCTTCCGCCCTAGTCAATATATGGATTATCTTGCCAGCGGTAATTGGCTTACATTAATTAGCTTCCTATCTTTTGTCCGTTCCCACCGCCGCTTCTGTTTCTTTACAAGATACCACCCGTAGCTAGCCACGCACATTCGTGAAGTGACAATGCAGCATTGTCGATGAAGGTCGTGAACCACAACGTGCAGGCCAACACCACGTCTCACCCCCACGACATCCTGTTTCCGTGAGACAGCGCAGCACAAGTGCCGGCTGAAGTCTGTCCTGCTGGTCTCTCCAACGTGAAGAACGCTTCTGTAACCACCTAGTGCACAATCCCCAGGATATCTTCTCTTCCCCCCTCTATTAGCACACCACAACCGGTTTCTTCATCTCAAAGTCACCATACCCCCTGTCGCCAGGTTAAACACCCTTCTGCTCTCAGCATCACTAGTGTGTAATCTGCAGCGACTAGCGAGACAGAGGGAAGCGGTGCTTTCACAGCCTGTTTTAGTGACAACTTGAATACTACTACGTTTTAGCATACGGCTGTAAGCTGCCTCCAGTCCAGTCGCCATTAAACCACAGTGTTCATCCTTGAGCTACCCTGCTACACACTACCGCACCAAAAATTAGCCAGTATGCACTCAGCCCAGAGGCAACGTCGGGGAGATGCAGGCTGGTGCGAGTGAACCTCAGAGTCTTGGAATTGGCACTGAAGAAAAAACACATCATTTTCGTGTTCATCCGTTTTTCATAACCAGGATGTAGTGCGGCTGCGCAGGCGTCTCCCTAAGGGACAGGCCACACATTCGCCGACCATCTCTGTCGTGCGTCGTAGACGGCATCCGCGTTCCAAGAGGTTCTCGACCGTCTTTCTTTAGTAGGACAAAACAACACGCCACATTCTTGTTGAATAGACTGACAGCTTCCTCATGTGAAGTGCTTCCAAATGCCAAGCTGCTGCATAAAGCAGCTTGGTACTGGCAAAAGGAGGGATCCACGGTGATCCGCGTTGGCATCACCTCGCGAATGCCCCGAGTTCAGTTCTCACCAGCGCCTAAAGGGTATAAAATCCGATGAGACGGGTCTAGCTCAGCGCCCGTATACACATCCTTCCCACAGATTTGATAATCTTAGATATATACTCCGGAAACTTGCTCGAGACCATAAAGAGAGGGCGCCTCTATAAAGTGGATATCAGCGAACTTACCGACGCATTGAGGATCCTTCAAGGGGCGCACACGAATCGTTGTCGCTTACGTTAACCTTTTCCTGCAACACCCACTCCGACATCCCTGCAGCGCCTGACGACTTCTAACTCCAGGAGTTTCCCCACGCGACTACCGTTCCTTATCACACTAACGCGGAGTTCTACATCCCTCGGTACCCAGAGGTGCAGCCTTCAGGCCGGACGTGTACCGTCTTCAATACCGGCGTTTCAACAGCAGCACTGGATCCAGCTACAATGGTACACGCGTTTACATTTATTCAGTCCACAACACAAAATATTCTCGGTGTTCTCACACGCTGAATTTTTGGTCACGTGCAGTCCCCCCAACCGCTGCCACTTGCATGAAGAAATCTTCTTTATACACCCGTTTTGCGTTCCCCTGCAGTCACAGCCAGTTCCTCAATGACGCGCCGAAGGTCTCGCACAGCACCCTACGCTCCGACTACAATCTGGAAGCCACCGTGCTTGCGGGTTTACCTAGTCTGTCATTTGCAAGTCTTTGGCCGCTCTGCTGGTTCTTAAACCGTGCCGTTCGTTCCTGCATACGCGATGGACCGCACAGTGCCTCGTCTCAGAGACATCGCACTTGTAGGTTATATTCGGTGTGCACGGTCGTGGGCGGGCAGCAACGGGCGTCTTCTCGTACCCCTCTGCTGCTTCTTGCAACGAACGAGGAACCCATCTCTGATCCTCGAGTTTCAAATCACTATGTGATTTTGACAACTACAGATGCGCCTTAGCATGACGGATCCGTTCAGCTTGGGCGCCTCTGCCTTATCCGTTGAGGACCCTGTCTTTGCTTCCGCACGGTGTGCGGCGAATGTCAGGACCTACGCATCGCTCGCGCCGTTTCTTCTTTGTTGATTCCTGACGTTCGGTCGCGCGTCAGGTCCAGACCCGTGTCCATTGCCAGCCCACAAGACAGGACGGTACGCTCGTTCCGCTTTCACGTATCCTCCGACACACCTCCTGTTGGTGACTGCTCGTTTTTGGTGAAGGTGAGAGTCCACCCCCTGCGGTCCTCCATTCCCATTCAGACCCGCGACAAGATCGTTCGTTGGAGCGAAGGACCGTAGTGAGAGACTGACGGCTGCGAGGCCGGTGACTCTGACTCGCACACAGATGCTGCTTCAGATCCGTTTCTCAGCTAGCTCTGCCACGCGCCTTTTGCAGTTCTGCGTCTGACAGAGTGAAGTGAATGGATACTAGTGTAGAAGAGGACGGGAGTACTACGTCCACAAGAATCAAAGTCCATTTGTCTCAGCTCGCTTGGTCGGACGTGCTAAGCAATAACCGAAATCGAGGACAGCTCTGTTTTGACACCCTGACGCAACTCCTACATTAGAGCTCTCACTTGCAATGCAAGACGTTAAGGTCCTACCAGACAACTCAACGTGTATCGTAGAGTGTTTATGCAGCATTTGGCCCGACGAATGTGGTTGAACATATTCGTGCCTCTGGCAAATAGCCCGCACGATCGGGGGAAGAACCGGGATTAGGAAATGCAGTTTATCACTCAGACTGTAAGGAAGGTGTCACTGAACGCAAGGCATCCCACCCTCGCATCTCCCCGTTACGCTATGCATTGGACGCCCGAACATTGCCCTGGCTCAGTCACCCTCTGCAGTTTGTGGCCCCTATCTGCACCGATTCTATCCACTCCACCTGTCGCCACAGTGATTCAATTGTGACTTCGCACGCTCCTGCGCATTCGCGCCTCAACTCAAGCACCACCCATCCACATTCCGCCCCACAACACTAATGTCTGTCAGCTGTAAAGTGTTTACGCATTCTAGTACTTGCGGTTATGCAGAGTGGCAGCGGTGTCAAGACGAATGGTGGGTACCTGGCTTCGCACCAATCTGGAAAACGTTCACCTTCATTCTCATTTCTGCAGTGCTCACCTCCGTCTGCCATAAACCACACCCTCACGACAATGTTCTAAGACGGCCTCTTTCCACGCCTCCATCAAAGCGAGGATATATTGCCTCACCCAAGTTCTCAGAAAAATCCCTCAATCAAACATGTGTGCACCTCCTTGGAAATGTAACCTCAGTCGTACGCGTGGAAGAGACGACCACTCTCCCACGCAGCATATCCAAGGCACATTCTGGACAGGTATCCTTCATCAGGCAGATCCACACCGAATCAGGGACAACACCAGACGCCTTTTGTTCACCTTTGTCGTACATCACAACAGATCCCGCTGTTTCCCGCAGAACCGTACAACACGCCAACCTCGTTGACCGCAACTGTATCCCTCAACTAGCTCACGTCCCTTCCTCGTCGTCAGGAGTGCGGCGATGGATACCTTGAATTTTCGTCCTTCATCCAGCTGCCCGTTCGTTCACCACGAGCGATCTTCGCCTGAACTTTACCTTCGTCCCAGCCTCTACCCTTTTCTTAACACTGTCGTTAGGCACTACCACCAGCGGGGGGTGAGTTCCTGGAAGGAGTACACGACGCCGCGTGTAACATAATGCACGCGAGCAGCGAATGTCAGATCACGTTTAGGTGTGCGCGTACTTGCTTACGATAGCAACGTCTCGTAAACAGATGTGCTTCTTGACGACTGATCTACGAATCCAACTACCATTTTCTGCATGCGCGACCAGGCGGACACCGTTTTATTGAGGACTGCCGTGCGCGCAACGTACACACATTTGTCGAAATCGCAAGTGCAGATTCACGCGCGTCTCTCGTGTGCGTCTTCTTCCTCACGGAGTACGCAAATACACATGTGATCACGATCTCCGAAACAGAGCTGGAATTCTAGTCCCTATTGTTGCCCTTCAATATGGGCACAACAATCAACATGCTCTGTTTCTTTCTGTTGACCTGCTTGATCTTACGCGAGGATGCTGTGCCGTGGAACGTGTGATGTTGAACCCGTTCCGTACTCTTCTTTAAGAGCCCTCTGGTGTCTTGACAACCCTCAGCCCCGAAATGTGAGTCACTCCAGATTTCGCCTTCTTTCCGCGTGCGTTCTGCAAACGCCGACTCACTAGACTCCGGCACTAACGTCATCCTTTCGGTGTTCCCTGTCTAGACCCTTCTGTCTTCTCGCAAGGTGTGATGCTGTCCAGCGCAGCACTCATCTGAAGCTGAAGATGTCTTGGACGTTGGGCAATCACCCCGTGCAGACCTGCGTGACACCTCAGACTCGCGACAGCTTGTTTTTAGAAGATGGCGTAACGTGGACGCCGGCAAGTGTTTTGTGATCTGCGCCTCCGTGACGTGGAGTTCTGTGCTGCTCTCACAGCCTATTTCAGAATCTCCACCATATCCTTTTTCCTCCTTCTCTGGTAGGCGCTCCGCAGCCGGTGAGCGTCCTCCTGAAAGCTGAAGCAGCTTCGCCCACCGTTCTGGTTTTTCTTTTGCTCGCAGCATCACTAGTGTTGTCATAGATGGAGAAGGGCAGGAGGATAGAGAACCGTCGCGTAGTCTAGTAGAAACAGTCAGACCGTTCGACCCCGGCTCAGGAGTGTAAACTAGTTGCAGTCGAATCCTCATATGTCCGCGAGGTTCACGCTTGATTTTCCCCTACGCAGACGGTTGCAACCAAAGATGGCTCGCACGCAACAGGTCGACAGAAGCGTTTAAAGCGTATACCATACGGAATACACTCGTTCTCCTAAAACATTTTGTACATAGCACTGGAAACAAAACAGGCCGTGCTGTTTTCACTGGTGCTTTTCGGTCGCTCCCTCTTACTGGCAGCCCCCCACTTGCAGCTCCCCCGCCTATTCTATCCCTTATATCTCTGTCACATTCCACCAGATTCCAATCTTCATCCTTCACCAGGAAGGGCCAGGCATCCACATCTCTTTTTAGAGCGCTAGCAGGTGCCGTCTGTAAGAGGTACCCGAATGCCACTATTTGTCACAAAACAGATTGACAGTGACGCCAGAAGAAAGCCTCAGTTAGGGGCGTTGTTACCGTCTAATAAAAGAATGAACTCATGTCTTTTCCTCAGCTTTCACCAGCACGTGAAAGGTACGGATTGCCCTGACACAGGTCTAGCTCCAAATTTATTCACACACCCGGGCGTACAGAGTTGACACATTCAAACGCATGCTGTGGAAGCGTACTGGGAGCAATTAGAGTGCCTGATTTCCAATGTGACGGTCTCAGGATGCACAGGCAACACATAGACGTCTTCTCCACGGAGGTTCACGACGTATTTCCTTCGCAGACACCCTTCTCCACCCACACCTACTGGAAGCGCTCGTAATTTCGGATGCCAGCCTTCGCCCCTTCTCACACCAGTGAAATACAAAGGCCCGCCGCAAACCACAGGCCTAACCTTTGGTTCTACAACGTCCTCTGTTTCGCAGCAGAAAACGCGCTGGTATTCTCACTTCCTATGTTGTTCATCAAGAGCAGTCTTCGCGGATGTTGTTTGTCCGCCCCCAATCTGTATTCCCCGTTTCTCCGTGCGCAGAGGTTCGGCGTCCCTCCGGAAGCTCCTGGACGACCTACTCAAAGTCCCTTACGTCGCAGTAGGCTCTCGCAGCAAGGTAAGCACGGCGTCGTGCACCACAGAAAACTCTCGCCTTCAGACCTATCGCAAAACTGCGTCACCGATCCTACCATTCGTTCCTGCGTACGCAGCATATAGCAGAGCGCTACGCGAAAAAGTGCTCTGTCTGCAGACTTCAACACTGAGCCTATTCGTGGCGGCAGACCCAGGCACATCTTTTCGTACGACTCCACTGCCTTCCCCAATTTTTAAAGAACGCACGTGTGATCCTCGCCTTCCGAGCGCTGGTGCGATGTTGACAACTAGTGATGCCGCTCCGCGACACGGTCACA
>KL647304.1:2553939-2599920 GCA_000727475.1 Sarcocystis neurona | reverse complement strand
ACCACAGTGCAAAAGGAGTACATCGTGACCCGGTTTCAGACCCTCGTTGGGGCCGGATTCGTTTTTGGCAATGTCTACAGTGTGAGGCCGAACCCCAGGTCTCGGAAGAGGATGTCAGAATTAGGAATGTCTGGGAAAAGATCTAGAACCCTTTTGAATGTTTCAGCGCATCCGCGTTCATTGCTGTTTAGATGTGGGACAGCTGCGCAGGAACTGTTCCTGATGGGGCATGTAACAGATTTCACACACAGAGGTCTTTTCCCAATACCTGAATCCTCACGCATCAGTCTTGCTAAACCCGCAGTGTCCTCAGAGCATTCTCAGGTTGAATTAAGACCTTTCCCTTATCCCCTAACAGATAGTTATACGCAGGTCCACTGCACGGGAGAAGCCTCTACAACCATGCTGACGAGGGGTTCACGACTAGGGGTTCGACATTGGGGGTTTAGGGATGTAGTGCAGTCGGCACACGGCTGAAGGTGTCGCTGCGCACACAGGCGACAGACACTATAGTTCGAGGAGCTGTAGAGCGTGGCCTTATTTTGAAACCCCTTTCGGCCTTCTCTCGTTCCTGGCAATGTCTACAGTGTGAGGCCGAACCCCAGGTCTCCCAAGAGGATGTCAGAATTAGGAACGCCAGCGAAGAGATCTAGAACCCTTTTGAATGTTTCAGCGCATCCGCGTTCATTGCTGTTTAGATGTGGGACAGCTGCGCAGGAACTGTTCCTGATGGGGCATGTAACAGATTTCACACACAGAGGTCTTTTCCCAATACCTGAATCCTCACGCATCAGTCTTGCTAAACCCGCAGTGTCCTCAGAGCATTCTCAGGTTGAATTAAGACCTTTCCCTTATCCCCTAACAGATAGTTATACGCAGGTCCACTGCACGGGAGAAGCCTCTACAACCATGCTGACGAGGGGTTCACGACTAGGGGTTCGACATTGGGGGTTTAGGGATGTAGTGCAGTCGGCACACGGCTGAAGGTGTCGCTGCGCACACAGGCGACAGACACTATAGTTCGAGGAGCTGTAGAGCGTGGCCTTATTTTGAAACCCCTTTCGGCCTGATTTCGTTCCTGGCAATGTCTACAGTGTAAGGGGAAGCCCGACCTCTCGCAAGAGGACGTCAGAATTGGGATCGCGTGCAAAGTGACGTAGAGCCCTTGTGGATGTTTGAGGGCATCAACATCCATTGCCGTCTAGGTGTGGGACACAATCGCAGATGACGGTCTGCCATTTGAGATCCGAGACTTCCAAGCTTGTGGTGGATGCAGGAGGTAATCGTGGTGGTCTTGTGAACAGCAAGGCTTGCATCTTTTCCGTCGAAGTCTTTCCTGTTTACTCGGTCAGAAAGATGAATAGCTACAGCGCATCAGAAGAGGCGAAGAGACACGATGCTTCAAAATAAAAAACTGAAAACTATTAAGAGCGCTAGAGTCCTTCTACGTTCAACAAACAGGTGCACTGAAAGTGCAGGTCGATAGTGTATCCCCGCAAGAGTGAAATACAGGAACTGTTTGACAGTCAGACAAGCCTCTCCACCCATGTGATTAGCTTTCTCGTAGTAACAATTACTGGTCACATTCTTTCCTCCGAATTGACTGGACCGGCAAATGCTGCAAAGTCGAACGACGTGCTTTAGAAAGCTCTTGATAGCTTCGTCACACTCCGTGAGCACTAGTGCGAGACTCGTGCGGCACCACAAAGAAATTTGGTTCTTCCGTCTTCAGTAAGTTGCTGCCGGATCGTTTGTCGACCATATTAGCGCGGCCTACGTAAAGGGCGCAGTTAGCTTTATTTGACTGCGTACGTTGCCTTATACCCTCACAACTACGCAGACACAAACAGAGGATAAAGTGGTTAAAGGTGCGGTTCAGTGAACAAAAAAGAGTCAAGCCACCAGTCATACATACAGAAGTGGGAACCTTCCGCGTTGAATGCAGGCTTTTGTAACGCAGCCTTATTCGAGAAACCATGTCCGGTGACGCGCACTCTCTTGTCTGACCTATTAGAGCTAGAGGGTGAGCAACAGGCGTAGACACCTACGCGTAGAGCGGGCGTAAAGAAAGGGACTGAAGGAGGAGGTCTTTTGACTATTTTCAGCGAAGCACTGCAGTTTCATAAATTTCGGTTGATGGAGAAGCTGGGTAACGGGGTTTGATTCATTTCAGACACGTGAAACGTTTAGTAAAAACGCCATCATCTCTAGTGTGCTTGTCGAGTGATCGCCTATACAAAAAAAGCACCTAACAATTACGTTACGACTCCGCTACCATTACAGGCACAAGCCGTAGAGTTTTGCATTCCAGTAGCTGGGGTTCCGTGGACCTTTGGAAGCAGAGCTGAAGCACGCAGGATACACTGGACGCTTTGTCTAACAAAAGTTGTAATTTTTGTAGCATGCGGATCGCGCTGTCGTACGGAACCTCCCTCGGACTAATAGCGATTCTGCAGGCGTTTCAGCAGATCTGCAATTTATGCACAGCCCCAAATTAATCAGATCATTTCAAGTGGCTGTTGGACTACCAGTGGACCACGCAGAAGCGGAAAAACACTGGGCGCAACACAAGTGCTTGCCACGCCTTTTTTCACGCACATCCTGTGTGTAATAGCTACCGTTCACGCAGACGTTCTTCTAGGACAGCGTGAATGCATCCAACCGTGCTGTGCTGTATGTACACCAGCCGGCAAGGCTAAAGGCACGTCAGCAGTAGAGATATGCGCACGCATGTATACACACACATAGTTATAACATAAGCTGTGAGACGAGTAAGCCAGGACATTAGGCTGATCTCACCGTAAGCGCCACCGCACAATTTAGCATCCACTAAAATGAACTGGTAACAGATTATCCTAGCTGGAAACGAAACGCCGCAGTTGACCAGGTGGCTACCAGAGGAGGAAACCGAAGAAACATATGTGTGTGTGTGGGTGTTTATTAGTTAGCTGGCTTTCAATCGATCTGCAGAGATGGCAAGTGCATTTCAACAAAGCAAGGTCGAAGCCGGAAGAAGGTGTAGCAACCCTTCGTAATGCATCGGCCAGCATCGTCCACCGCAAAAAAGAGGTGCATCAGGGCACCTACGGACAAACAATCCGTCCACCACCCTCACTGCCAGCGCGCCACATCCCTCAGTTATCACGTGGTTTGAATTTCCGTCCTTTTCTCATATCGACGCGAGCAGTAAGTCAACCATCGAGGTCACTTGTGCTTGTCCCTTCCGCTGCATGTCTCACGTTTCTACGGGAGGCCATCCTTGCGGTTCAGTGAACGATATAGTCATTGAGGGCGTTTCTAGTGATACGCGGATAGGTCCTGGATAAAGTTTTCATATTTCGCGTGTGCTTGGGTGTACGACTCTTGGCACCCTATTTGCAAGAGAGGGAATTTTCCTTTTCTTTAACGTCAGTCCTTCCGACGTCTTGCCGTGCGTACTTTCTCACGTGGGTCCATGACGCTGACGCACAGAAACGCACTTTGGTCTTGCGTGGGTACCTGATCATTGTTGCGCGATAATTTAGGGCTTTTTACTCGCAGTGTCCCGCTTCGGCACTACGCGGTGGCCTCGACTCGCAACGAGACCGTGCTTCGCGCGGTAGATCATGTCTAATTCACTTCTACCCGCGTGGAAGCAGCAAATTACGTACGATGCCTGGCACACAGGACAGGAGCAACAACTTTTGCTACGCCACACCAGCTGGCAAGAGCGAAAGTAACATACGTCTACATATTCAGCACGCCTACATATTCACCTCGTCGTCAGCGTCGTCCTTTCCTATCTGTCCATCATGAAACGCACGCACATACATGTATACGCGCACTCTGTGTACTCTCACGCGGTGGAGATGCACGCATTTTTTCACGGAAGCACCACAAGCTTCCCATGTAAAGGCAACATACGCTCGACGGCTCCGTACATTTCGCTTTACGTGGTCTTCCTGGAGTAAAACGGCCGTCTGTGTCGCGAGTTACAGCGGACGGCTACGCTGATTTCGTTTTACGTGAACTTCCTGACGAAACCGCCCCTTTTGGTCGCTTCGACACCTTTTACGCATGTGCATGCTGCCCGTGGGTGTTGGAGATTGCATGCATGTAGTTACAGCCTGCGCGCATCGGTATTATAATCCTCTGCTTGACTTTCTTCTTGTCCTTTCACCAGGAACCGCACTGCTTCTTTCAGCAAAGCGTCTAGACTCGATTTATTCATCTGTCTGTATACATGTACATACACCTGCTTTTCGTCGTCTTTACTTTCTGCGTGTCTCACTTTCTCTCACTTCCTACTGTGTATAGGATGTTGATATTTCGCGCGCGCTTGGACCCTTGCTATCTTCACCGGGGCAAATCAGTCGGTTTCGCTGTCTAGTCCCATCTTCTTGTAGAAAGCCACGCATGACCAGCGTCCCTCTGCATGGCTGCAGTCAACGAAGTAGGCAGGACTTCTTCGTCCCCAACCACACAACATTATCCGAAGTCTGCCGATACCGGTTCAACTCACCGTTGTCTTCGAGATCGGACAGGCGACTCGTGCGAAGGGGGCTTCCAAGCAGAGAAGGAGAAGCACTTAAAGTGCAGACATGTAGACGGACACTAAGACAAGCTTAGTTACTGACATATGCATGCATACATACATAAATGTACATGTCGCATCCATGTGTGTTTATGTACGAACCAATCTGTACGTGTGTAAATGTGTACATATATGTGTGTATCGCTGTGGTCGAGTGGACGGAGTCACGACGCACAGCCTGATGTTCGCGCTAACGTATCTATGGATGTGTTTTTTCTCTGCACCGTCTGCACACTTGTTGATCTGTAGAAATCCACACGTGCGTAGGACGGGTGAAACACAGGATTCGAGTAAGCTGCAGCTCAGAGCGTGACGGGCGTTTCGCGGTCTGTATATCTGCAGCGCGCGCGCATGCAAGCAGCACTATTCCGGTAAGTTTGAACTAGAAAACACTGACGAACCTCCTCTCTCTGCAAATTTATTGTAGACACGTAGGTTCTCTCAACGGCTAAACAGAGTTGCGCTACCGTGTAAGTCAATGTTTACATATGATTCTCAATGAATTTATTTGTCTCTTCGTCTCTCTCTATATACGTGCATACGTGTGTACCAGTTTTCTTTTCTGTCTGTCTCTGTTTTGTCGGTGTTGCTCGTGTGCGTGTGCATGCTTGCGCGTGAAAGGCATTTCTGGGGGTATCACCACCCTCTCGAACTTGAAACTATCTCTCTTCGCCTGTCACTTTTCGAAC
The DNA here is from genome assembly GCA_000727475.1 of Sarcocystis neurona. NCBI lineage: Eukaryota > Apicomplexa > Conoidasida > Eucoccidiorida > Sarcocystidae > Sarcocystis > Sarcocystis neurona. The sequence continues at coordinate 2,594,658 of KL647304.1, read as the reverse complement.
GCGCGTCTTCCGCTTGTCCTCGGCCTTATTTGCTTCCTTTGAGGAGGGCCTGAACGTTTCTTCTTCCTCTTAGTTCTCACTTCACTGACGCGTTGTATAATCACCAACCGTCTGTCCTCGGCTTCGTTTCGCTGCCCTCCTCCGCTCCGGCGGTTCACTCGATTTGCTTTCCCTCTCTATGCAACGCCAGCAAATGCATATATATATATATATATATATATAGGTGTGTGAATGTGCGTTTGTCCGCCTGTCTGCCCGTACATTTATCCACCCACATATACACATACGTCGGCAGCTGTTTCTCAGTAGTTGTCTCTCTGTGTGGTTTTCCCTTGAAGGGCGTGGATTTACTTTTTCTCTTCACTTCTCTTCCCCAAAAGAAAGGCGGACCCCACCGCCCACGACAACGTCGCTCTGGTGAGTTTTTCAACAAAGTCCTCGCGAGGTGTACACGAAACGTCTCGAGGGGAACACGTTTCCGCGAAAGGTCAAGCCTCGCTCTGGCGGACACGAGTCACCATATTTCTGCTCTCTCTCCATATTCACACAAAACTCGCTGCCCGCCCCTCAAGGTCGTGCGGTCTACTCGTTCGCTTTCTCCTTTTGTCGCTTCTCCTGCATGTGGGGGACATAATACCCTTCGGGCATTACGACTGAGTAGACGTTTTGCTCTAGCTGTCGCTGCCTCTTTTTGCTGCTGCTGCTGCTGTCGCTGCTTCCTCTCCTGCGGCCCCTCGCGTTGCTGGTGCTGCTGTCGCTGCTTGCCTGCCCGCTCCGATTCTTACCCTGCTGCCGCTGTCGTTTCCCTTCTTCGCGTCTGCGCCTGCTCGTGCTCCCTTCCTCAAAACTGCGGCGCTTGTTCTCTCCTGCGGCTGCTGCTCTTCTTCGTGCTGCTGCTGCTGCGTTCACGGACAGGCTGCAGCCTTCGAGCCCGCCTTTTTCTCCTGTTGCAGCTGCTGCTGCTGCGAGGGAGGATGCCCCGCGCGCCTGCTCTCTTCGAACAGGGCGCCCCTTCTGCCTCCCCTGCAGGAGTGGAACGACTCCCTGCTTCTAGGACAACATGACCAGCTGCGGTGCTCTTCACCGAGGCCAGTGGCAGGTTTACTTGGTGCTTTTTCTTCCGCGTCGTCGTCTCCTCTTCCTTCGTCTTCCTGCAAGTCCTCTCCTTCTCTGCACTGCGGAGAAGAGTGGCAAACCCCGGCTTTTCCACGGCTTGGACGTTCTCCTCCTCTTCCTTCTCCTCCTTTTTATTCCTTCTCTTCTTCCCTTCCGTCTTGTCCACCTTTCTTGTGATTTCCTCTTTTTCCTCTTTTCCGTCTTGTCGTTTTCTTCCCCTCGTCGCTCCCTGTCTTTATCTTCGCGTCCTCTCCGCCTCCTCCCGGACAGCAGCATACAGTCGTCCACTTCTCAAGTGTATACTCTGCTTTCACGCAGAAAGGTGAAGAGTGCGATTTCCTCTGTGCACACCTACTAGCCATATGAAATGAATTCTTGTCGGGGAGGAACATCTTCTCCTCCTCCTTCTCCTTCTCTCTCTTCTTCTTCTTCTCGTTTTTCTTCGTCTTCTCCGTCCCCCTCTCCCTTTTCCCCTTCTCCGTCTTCTTCTTCTTTTCCGTCGTCCTCTCTGCCTGCAGTGTGGTTCAAGTTGGATGTGTGGGATCCGTCCCGACAGTGCTGGTCTGCGCTGCGGCCTCTTGCAAGCGGCTGCGGGGTCGCGCCGTCTCCCCAGCGACTCTCCCGCAGCTGCAGCAGCGACAGTCCGACGAGCGCCGCCGCCGACAGGGTCCGCAACAGGTGCAGCAGCAGCAGCAGGAGGAGGAGGAGCGGCAGGTGCAAGCGAAGAAGCAGCCGCACGAGCGAGAGGAGCAGCAGCAGCAGCGGAGACGGCAGCAGCCACAACAGCAGGAGTCGCGAGAGAGAGAGCAGCATCAGGGGAAGTGGCAGGTGTATTAGTTGCAGCACCAGCGGAAGCACGCGTCGTCGCTGCAGCAGTCGGGACAGCAGTCGGGACAGCAGTCGGGACAGCAGTCGGGACAGCAGTCGGGACAGCAGTCGACGTAGACAGGCCAGCGGAAGAGGGAGGAGAAGGAGCGGGAGACGCAGCAGCAGCAGGAGGGCACGGAGAAGCCGACACAGCAGGCCTGGGACGCGCAGATGCAGCGTCGACAGAAGACGAAGCAGCAGCAGCAGAAGGGAATGGAGGAAGAAGAGTAGCAGCACCAGTAGCAGGGACGGCAGCAGCGACAGCAATGTGCGCCGATTTAGCAGAAAGAAGGGCGGGGGCACGACCCGCCGCACTAGTAGCAGACGTGGCGGACTGTTCAGCAGCAGAGGGAGCAGCGACAGCAGCGCAGCTACGGCAGCAGCAATTTTTCCAGCAGCGGAGAGACAAGCCGCAGCAGGAGCCGGAGCCGGGGCGGCGCATGCACCAGCTGCGGACAGAAGGCGGGAGAGAAGCGCAGCAGGGTGGTGTCGAAGAGGAGAGCGAGCTGGATTGATTACTGCTTCTTCCTCGCACACAGGTTTCTACTGCAGTTCAGCAGGACTGCCTGTCCAGCGATATCGCTGGCATCTGCTGCAGCCGCCCCTGCTGCAGGAGCAGCAGCATGTATCTCACAGGCTAGTAGCAGCAACAACAGCAGCTGCGCCAGCAGCAAGACCAGCGCCCGCACCAGCAGGCGAACCTGCGCGAAGGGCAGCAATACCCGTAGGACAACGAGCAGCAGCCTCGGCGACAAGAGAAGGGGCAGCAGCAGTAGCGGCAGTGGTAGCAGCAGAAGGACCGGCAGTAGCCGCAGGAAAATCAGCAGCAGCAAGAGAACCAGCAGCAGCAGCAGGGGAACCAGCACCAGCATCCGCAGCGGTAGAGCCAGCACCGACAGCAACAAGGGGAGGACAGGCGGCAACATCAGCAGAAGCGACCGGCTATCTGGCTCGGCGAAAGCTTTGGCTTGGCAGTGTACCATGTTTAGTGAGCAGCGCGGGTTCGTTTGAAAGACAAGTCTCCTGCAGCGAGCTGCTGCCGGGACGGCCAGCCGCCCGGCGGGGGGGCGATGGTGCCTCTGGCGCTGCTGTTGCTGCTGACGCAGCTGTTACCTCTAACGCAGCTGCTGCCGCTGACGCTGCTGTTGCTGCTGCAGCTGGCTACGAGGAGACAGAGAGGAGCAACACCTGCTGCTCGACGGATCGTCTTCTGAGCAGCAGCTGCAGGCCCTTGCGTCTCGACGGTTCAGACGCAGCAGCGACTGATTTACTGCGGTGGTCCCAGGCCGGTGGCTCTTTTCACCCTTACCCGCCCAACAGAGAAACGTCTCCGATGGCAAGCAGCAGCGCAGGCAAGCAGCCAAATGACTGCGGGCTTTCTTCACTTCCTGGTGGAGAGTCTGGACGTAAGGGAGCACCGTTCACGACGAGGTCGGAGACATACATACGAGCGAAGCAGCAGCCGCCAAGGACGTCTCACTGCGCTCAGAAAGCGAGAGAAACGCGAACAGATTCTGCAGCAGAGCAGCAGGCATCAGCAGAGCAGCAGGCTGCAGCAGAGCCGCAAGCAGGAGCAGAGCCGCAGGCAGCAGCAGCGCAGGAGGAAGCAGCAGGGCAGGAGGCTGCAGCAGAGCCGCAAGCAGGAGCAGAGCCGCAGGCAGCAGCAGCGCAGGAGGAAGCAGCAGAGCAGGTGGAAGCAGTTGAGGAGGAGGAAGCAGAAAGAAATCTTTGCGGGAGGGTAGGAAAGAGGGAGACACGCATGCGGGCAGAGCAGCACCGAAGAGACCGGGTTGCTGCTCAAGCGCTGCCGCGACCCCGGAAGGACTGCGAAAGCAGCTTGCAGCAGGACGTGCCTGAGCAGCACGAGCAGCCGGAGGAGGAGGAGCAGCAGGAGGGGGAGGAGCAGGAGGAGAGACGGCGGCACTTTCTCTGTCCCAGGCTGGTCGCAGCAGCGACTGCCTGCCCGGCGCTGCTGCTGCATTCTGTGGCGCTTCGTCGGCTGCTGTTGCTGCAGCTGCAGCAGCGATGGAAGACGAGCATTCGTGCTTGCGGCTGCTGCTTAGGAGGAAGGGAGAGAGAACTGGACGTACTGCTCTCCTTTTTACGGTACTTTCTTCTTCTGCGTACGGAGCGATGCATACGCATGACTCTTGCCGCGCTCAATCCTGCGCCTGCTGCTGCTACTCCTGCTCCTGTTGCTGCTGCGGTCCCTCCTGCTGCCACTGCTGGTGCTGGTGCTGCTGCCCGTCCTGCCACTGCTCCTCGTGCTGCTGCTGCAGCTGCAGATGCTACTGCTGCTGCAGAGAGGAGCAGGAGAAGGACTAGGGAGGGGGACATCCGCAGAAGGCGGAGTTTTGTTGCCGCTTCTTTTGCTGCGAGGGTCGCTCCTACGGAAGCTGCTGGTGCTGCTGTGCGCAGCGCTGGTAGGCACCGGAGAGAAAGACGAAGTGGTGGAGAGACTTCTTCTTCAGCCGCCTTTGATAGTCCTGCTTGCAGCAGCAGCAGCAGAAGTCCTACTAACTGCGCGAGGCCTAGTGGCGGCAGTGTCAAAAGTGTCGCGCTAGCAAAGAAAAAAGTAGGAAGAGCCGGGAAGTCACGAAGGGGTGCACCGGGTAGCCGAAGAAGTGGGGACTCCGGCTCTCGAAGTGGAAGAGCGACTGCGGCTGCTGCTGCTCGAAGAAGCTGTCAAATTGATAGGAGCGATAATGCTCTTCACCAGATTGTCCGCAGCAACAAGACGCGCGAGAGGAAAGCTGCAGCAGCTGGACTGCACCAAGGCAGCAGCAAGAGCAGCAGCAGGACGGCCCGCAGCAGCCACAGAAGCAGCACATCCCGCAGCAGCAACCACAGCGGCAACACACCCCGCAGCAGTGACAGCCGCAGAACGTCCCGCAGCAGCGACAGCCGCAGCACTGCCCGCAGGGCGAGTGGCAACGAAGGCAGGAGCAAGAACAGACCCAAGGCGACAGGCGCAGAGCAGCAGATGGACCTTTCGGCCGGTGCTGCTGCCGCTTCTACCGCCTTCTCTTTTTGTCTAGAAGGCTGGTGGAGAGAAGAGTTCTGCGTCGTGCGCAGTGTAGCCGTACATGGACCCCCCGGTAGGCAGCGAGAAAGCAGCAGCAAAAGCACCTGGACAGGCGGGAAGTTAGTCTCTTTCTCTCGGTTGAGCCCTCTGCATGCGTCCAGCCCCGTCTTCTCTCTGTAGGAAGGGATGCGTGGAAGTGTCCTTTCCTCGCGTTTCGTCTGGGGCTGTGTGACGCCCTTGCACCACCAGTGCCTTCTCGTATGTATATGTGTGTAAACCCGTGTGTATCAATACACACGCAGTCCATATCTACTCCTCTCGAAATACGCGACGGACGTACATTCACATATATATATGTATATATGTGTATGTATGTATGTGTGTATGTACGTACATATGCATGTGTATGTGTATGTACACGTGTATATATATGTCTATATATATATGTAAGTATATAGATATGGATATGTATACATATAGAAGGAAGTGTATATATATATATATATATATGTATACGTGTGCGAGTTCGTGACTTTTGCGTGGTGTGCCTTCTTTGCTGTGGTGTCTTCTCACCTGCCCCACACATGTATGCGTCCGCACATGTATACACAGACACCCATTTACTTACATATACACATCTATATGCATGTATATACACATATCCTATACGCACGCGTATATGCACATACATACGGACCCTCGTACGTTTACGCACCCGTCAATAGACATACGTACATACGTATATATACACGCATACGTCTGTCCATACATTCAAACGTGCCCGCATGCGTTCAGCCCCACTCACGTCTGTGTGTACGCACGTCCACACATGCATGCACACGCGGAGGCGCGGCGGCAATTTGAAGGCGAACTCGCAGAAAACAGCCCCCCGGACGTGTGCGTTGTGCGCCGGTTTTTTGAGGGGGTGCTGCTGAGGAGAAGAGCCCGGCGGACCTTCCGAAGCGCGCGTGCGCATGCGCAGTGCGGAGAGAAGAGCCCTGCGGCGCTGCTGGGGCGTACGGCTGTGGCTTCTGGGACAGCAGCCACGTGTCTGGACGCGTGGCTCTTCTCCACTTTTCTTCGTCTTCTCCGTCCCCCCGTCGGTCTTTTGCGTCTTCCAGCGTCAGCAGCTGCCTCTGTTGCGGTGTTCGTGTGCATCTGTGAGTAATTGTCTTCTTTCTGGATCGACGTTTCTGTGGAGGTCTGGATATGTGTGTGTGTGTGTGTGTGTGCGTCTCTCCGGCTCTTCCTTCTGTATAACCGTCCCCTTCCATGAAAAACGGCGTACATATATATGTGCGTGTATGGGCGTAGGCATCTCGCCCTTCCTTCTGCGTGAACCGTCCTTTTATATGGAGACGACCGCGTATATTATGGGGGTATCTCCGTCCGTATCTTCGTACCTTCCACGTGGACAAGTATGCCAGTGGATATATGTGTGTGTGTGTGTGGATGGATGGATGGGTGTCTGCTTCTTTGGTATATCAGCATACGTGTGGATGTGTGGAGGTGCAAATATGTGGATGTCTTCTGTCTTGCTTCTGTATCAGCACCGACGTGTGTGTGTCTCTGTGTTTTATCGCTACGGCACATGTGTGTGTGTGTGTGTACAACTATCTGTTTCTTCCACAGGTCTGAGTATCTGTCCCCCTTTTCCTGCGTGAGAGAAAGTGTATATGTGTCTGTTTCTTCTACGTTCCCTGGTCTGTTCCCTTCTTTGTAGATCCAGACACGCATGTCTACATCTCTCAGTCTCCCTCGTTCACCGCCACGCGGGTGCGTCTCTGTCCTTTTGGCCTGAACAGCAGCAGGTGCAGCAGTCTGCGTCTTGTCCGCCCCACCAACCCGTCTCTGCGATTGGGTGGGCAGCAAAAGTCGACCAGGCCAGTGGCTGTCTCTGTCTCGGCCGCTGTAGGGAGAGAAGCAGTGGAGACGGCTGTCTCCGCTTCTGGGAGACGCCTGGTCGTTTTTGCTGTCGCTGCGACTGTCTCCCGGGGGGGACCGCGCGTGTCTCCGCATTTCTCGCCGGCCTGCTCCGTCGCTGTCCACGCGTGTGGGCCTCGCCGGCTGCTTGCGTCTTCTCCGTGTCCCTCTTGTATTCTTCCGTGTGTCTCTGTGCTTCCACGCGTCGAGGCTGTCTCCCTCTGCTGTCTCTTCCCTGTACGTAACCCCACACACTCTGCTGCTCGAGAGAGAGACACAGGTAGACATGTGTATTTAGTTCTTCTGCATTAGCGGGTCGGAGAATCTGTCTGCTTCGTCTACACGAGGAGGTATATATGTGTCTGTTGTTCTTCTACGTTACCTCGCCAGCTGCCTCTGCATGTCTCTCCCCTATTTTGTCTGCTTCACTGCTGCCGTCGCGCCCCCCGAGGCTCTCCTGCTGGTGCTGCTGCTGCGGCTGCTGCTGCAGCTGCGGTGCCCGCGCCGCCGCACACCGGTGTCAAGAGTATTTGATCTTGCATCTGCCCGGGTCAAAAAGGGCCGGCGCGTGTCGCACTGCGTCCTCCTCCTCCCTGCGCGTGCACATATCTGCCTTGAGGCGGTTGCTGCTGTTCTCCGCGTTGTCTCGGTGACACTTCCGCACATCGTACAGCAACCCCCGAGGAGACGCGGGGCCTCACGAGGGGCGCACGGGGCAACTTCTTTTTCTGCCTGCTTTTCTGTGCGAGTCAACGGACAGGGTGAAGAGACGCTGCTTTACTGCAGCCGCGTGTACACACATAGGTAGGCAGCCGTAGACTTCTGATGGACGCTGCTGCTGCTTCTGCTTCTCCTCCTGCGCCTCCTCTGCCTCTGCTGCTGACAGGCATGCAGTACATGCGTAAACGTAGAGTGCGGTGGTGTGCTGCAGGCGGAGGAAAAGAAAGAGGCGCACTGCGATGTAGGGGACTTTCTCTTTTGCGCGACTGCTGTGGCCTGCTGCTGCCCGCTGCAGGATCGGGAAAGCAGCAACTCTGCCGTGCTGTAGCAGCCCATGCGCCCTGGCTGCCTCGTGGACCTACGGCGCAGCACGTCCGACGCGGGGGGGCCGCTGTTCCAGCATTCGCAACCTCGCGAACTTCCTCCTCCTCTTCTTGTGGCCGAAGACAAGGCGTTTTGCCTGCCTCCACTTTCTCTTCTGCTGCTATTGCTGCTGCCGCGTCGACTTCCGCTGCTCGGCCTGCTGCTGCGCTTCCTGCTGCTGCTGCTGCTTGGGGCGTGCCTTCCTCTGCTGCGCCTCTGCCGGCTCCTTGTGCTGCGGCTCCTGGTGTGCCTCGTGGTCTCTATTTCTCTGCAGATCCTGCTGCGCCACGTGCTGCTCCTGCAGCTTCTTCGGCTTCACTTCCCATCTCACACTTAGTAGCAGCCACAGCGTCGTTTTCCTCTGCCACGCCCTTTCAACCGGCCCCTGCTGTTGCCATTGCTGCTGCCTCACACCCGCGGCTGCAGCTGCAGCAGCAGCAACAGCACAGAAAAAGCAGTCAAGACGGCACTGCCCGCGTCTTCGCGCAGCTCGAAGAACAAGTTGCGCGTTTGCCGTTGGAGCAGCAAGAGGTACAGGAGCAACGAGAACAACCACCCCTGCCTCCACAGCAGCAGCCTTCTCAACAGCAGCAGCAGCAGCCCTCTCAACAGCAGCAACAGCCCTCTCAACAGCAGCAACAGCCCTCTCAACAGCAGCAACAGCAGCCTTTTCAACAACAGCAACAGCAGCCTCCTCAACAGCAGCAGCAGCCCCAGGACCCGGAGTCTTCGCAGCAGCTGCAGCGCCATCAGACGGGAAACCCTCAGCAGCCGCAATGGCAGAAGGCACCGGGGGCAACAGGACTCCTCGTACGGCAGCGTAGTGGCCACACGCGTTCACATTCCCGGGAGAAAACTTGGCACTCTGTCGCATCAGATGCATGCGTTTTCGACAACGCGCCGCCAGTGTGCTGTGTCGGAGCCGCAGCGGTAGGAGAAAGAGGAGGAGGAGAAGCAGCAGCAGGAAATGCGGTCGCACAGCTGCACGTCATTGATCTTTCTCTCTACCTGTCGGGCCGGCTGCCTATTTTTTCTGCACGCAAGAGCTGTGACGACAGCATCAGCTGCACGAGCAGCAGCAGCAGCACCGGCATGCGCAGCAGCAGCGCCACCGGCATGCGCAGCAGCAGCGCCAGGCGCGCCTGCGGCAACCGCGCAGCAAATTTGGTTGCCAGAGACTCTGGGAGGAGGGAGACTTCGCAGCAACGAGAGGGAAGGGAGCATGCAAGCGCAGCAGCGGGGTTCGCCGAGAGGGACGTACTTCCCCAGCGACCCGCCTCGTTTGGGTCTGCGGATAACTCTGCTGCTGGTGCGCCTGCGTCTTGCTACAGAGCAGCAGTTGCGGGGAAATGCTGTGCTGCTTCCCCAGCAGCAGCAGCAGTAGCGCCACGGGCAGAACGCAGCAGCAGTCCTCCCGCTTGCTACACCTACGGCGTCTCGGCTCTGCTGTCGCAGCAATTGCAGCAGCACCAGGGAGAAGGGCAGCAGCAAATGCCGACGCAGCAGCCGACCCAGCAGCCGGAGCACGATAAAAGACCACTACGGCAGGAAACGGAAGTGCAACAGCAGCAGGACGGGCAGCAGCAGGACTGGCAGCAGCAGGTGGAACAAGATCGTCAAAATGTTGTTCTCAGGCACAGCGTAGAGAGGCTTGCAAATTTGTTCCTGCATGAAAGCGACGTCAGCCTTGAAGGTGTCCTGCAGAAGATAACGGCAGAGGCAATCGTTAGGGACGCTCTCTTCCGCCTGTGGCTTACTGACGCTCTGCAGGCGCCGCTTGACGCATGCGTTGAGCAGCAGCAGCAGCAAGAAGGGGGGGAAGGGCAGCAGCAGCAACAGCAGCAGGAAAGGCAACAACCGCTACAGCCGCAGCAGCAGAGAAGACAGAAGCAGCAGGGAAGGTGGCAGCAGCAGAAGGAGGAGAACAAACAGCCACCAGAGGGGAAGGAAGTGCACCTTCGACGAGAAGAGCAGCGCCGGCAGCAGCAGTGGAAAGCAGGGACCACGCGGGATGCATCGGCTTGTGAAGACGCAGGTGCTGCTGCTCTGCCTGCCGCAACAGCAAGGTGGCCGGGAGCCGTCACTGCCGCAGCAGAAGGACAAGCGGCCTCAGCCAGTAGAGCGCCGGGTGACGCACCGGCAGCAGACGCAGCAGCAGAAGCAGCAGCGGCAGTCATGGCTGCAACGGACGCAGCAAGAGCACGAGAGGTCGGGACAGGAAAAAGTGTAGCAGCAGCGTTCGACGCTCAAACGGAAGTGCCAGCCGCAGAAGCTGCAGAGCCTGCAGCAGGTAGACGCAGCGACGCAGCCATATCGACGCGAATCAGACTCGAAGAAGCAGCAGGAGGCGGGACGGCAGCAGCAGCAGCTCAGGCGACTGCGGCAGATGCACTAGGGGCAGAAAGACGAGAAGGAGGAGGAGGAGGGGCAGGTGGACGAGGAACCGAACGCGAATCAGAAGCAGCGACGGGCCCAGTACCAGCAGCACGCGCAGCAGCAGCAGCAGCGATAGGAGCGGCAACAGCAGGAGCAGCAGTGGCAGCAGTGACAGCAGCAGGAGCAGCAGCGACAGCAGTGACAGCAGCAGAAGCAGCAGCGACAGCAGTGACAGCAGCAGGAGCAGCAGCGACAGCAGTGACAGCAGCAGGAGCAGCAGGAGCAGAAGCAGCAGGGGCAGGAGCAAGGGGCACAGGAGCAGCAGGAGCGTCAGGTGCAGGAACAGGAGCAGGAGAGGGGGGAAATATTGGAGATGAGAGAGGAGCGGAACGTCTTTGGTACGCAGTTACCGGGGGAGGCTGCGTTTTTGTGGAGTTGCGGAATGGCGAGCTGCTCTCTTCTGCATGCCTGCAGCACCGATTTTCTTCCTCGTCATCATCCGCTGCTGCTGGTGGTGGTGTAGCGATTACACCGGTCGCAGCACCTTCCCCGAGCGGGGCTTGCGGAGGAGCTGCTGCTGGTGGTGGTGGGGGGGGTATTTCTGCATCGCACATGTGCGCCACAGGAGCTGCGGCGGGAAGGTGCAGCAGGCAGGTCTTGGGGGTGCATGTAGGCACACTGGTCCTGGACCTGCTGTCTCGCTTCTCGACATTTTGGCAGAGAGAAAATCTCCCCGTCTTTGCCTTCGTCTGCGCCGCAGCTGCGGAGTCGTCTGCGGCTGCGTTGGCCGTCCGCGGACAGCGCAGCAGCAGCAGGACACCGGGAGCGGCAGGAAGCAGCGCCGGCTTTCCCATTGCTGCAGAAGACGGCATGGCGACGCTGCAACAGCAGCAGCAGGAGCCGATGATACTTCCTCGGGAACTCCTGGAGGTCGGCTTTGCCAAGAAAACGCTTCGCATGTCCCAATTTCTACACACGGAGGAACGGGCGGCTGTGCTGCACGCGCTGCTGCTCCGCAGGATGAAGCGGAGACCACTTAACGCGGCGACGGCGGCTGCTGCTGCGGCAGCTCGATCAGCTGCTGCCGGGGAAGGACAGCAGCAATCGAACAAGGAGAAGGAGACGGAAGAGGATAGGGAGGGGGAAGGAGCGCTTGATTTGTTGAGCCGGTAAGAAAGGAAAACTGGTCCGTCCCCACACGTTTACTCTGCCGCCGCGTCTCCCTGTCTCGCTGTCTCTGTCTTCTTTGAACAGCTAGTCGGTCTCGAGACGTGAAATCACGTAGGAAACTAATCACCCCTCCCGTCTCTCTCTCTTGTATTACCACGCCCGTCCCTCTCTTCGTCGTCCTTCCTGTCTCTGTGTTTTCTGTTTCTGCGTTTGTCGCTTGAAGTCTGCGCGGGTCAGCGTTTCTCCCCGTGTTCCCGTCGTCGGCTTATCTTCGATGCACGCGTGAACCCCCCGGGTGTGCGTGCGCCGCAGCCCTTTCCTCCTACGCGTCTTCTTCTTCTCTTTTCTGCCGCTGTTGCACGTCTTGCTGCTCGCGGCGCCGGTGTCGCTGCTGCTGTGTGGCTGCCTGTTCCTCCTATAGCGCTGCTGCTGCTGCTGCGCCGTTCTCCGGTTTCTTCTCTTTTCTGCTGCTGTTGCACGTCTTGCTGCTCGCAGCGCCGGTGTCGTTGCTGCTGTGTCGCTGCCTGTTCCTCCTATAGCGCTGCTGCTGTTGCTGCTGCGGCAGGGCTGCTGCTGGTGCGCCGTTCTCCGGCTGCTCCCCAGTTGCTGCCTCAGAGACGCTCCCGCTGCTCTTCTCTGCCGCTGGCTTGTACTGTTGCTGCTGCTGCGAACTTTTTGCTGCTGCTGTTTCGACCCTTGCTGCTGCTGCTGCTTCGACCTTTGCTGCTGCTGCTGCTCCTTTTCCTCCTTTGCTGCTGCGCAACAACCCACGAACTGTCGCGAAATCAACCGCAGCACGCTTCAAAGACAGCAGCGTTTCCCTCCCGGTGGTCGAAGAAAGTCGTCTGCTTTTGTAGACAGTCCTCCGTCTCCTCGGTAAACTGCGTCGAGCAACGAGGAACATTTTTCTACTTCCACAAGTCTTCCTCTCTGTAGCGTAGCCCGATGATGCAAACAACTTCCCACAAAGGCTGCCACGTGACTCTTCCTCTCTGCCCTCACCAACATATGTATAAAGTCTGTATACATCATATACATATATATATATATATATCTGTACGGGTGAATGCGTGATATGTGTGTGTATATGTGTGTGTGTGGGAGGGGGGTAGCAGACACGGCGTCGCGTCTCCCTCCCCTTCTCTCTCGTAGGAAAACACACGTGCAGCCATATCCAGGCGCCTCTACGTATATGACCGCTGCTGCGGCAGATTCTACGTATCTACAGCCAGTCTCTTCATATATATCAGTAGTCGTATGTACATACATCTGTGTATACGTCTGTATCATAGAAGTCGCAGGAGTCGTGGTAGTAGTGGGCCCGTCTGTAAACTTCGGAGAAGAAAACAGCAAAGTACCGGTACATACATACACACGCACACATGTCTTCACGTGCAGCAGCACCACTCGTAGAGAAACGCAGGAACACATCTCTCCCTCTATCTATCAGCAGGACTCTCCACGGAGAGTCTTCGTGCAGGTCCACGTGTCGCAGGTGAAACATCCACATATGAGGGTATATGCCTGTGTATATGTATATTTGCTGGGACGTCCTCTACATGTACACATTCATACACTTATATGTGGCAGGAGTGTATCCACGCATGTGTTTGGCCGTGTACGTTGTAGGGGATGACTGGGGGTCGGTATCATCTATAAATTGATGTTTGTCTCTATATTCGTGCACGCAGAGAGATATATGTATGTTTCTGAAAAGAAAGATAGACACGTCGCTATATATACTCCTTGAATGTAGGTATAATGTGAGTATTTGTACACACATATGAATATACGTGTGTCTGGTTGCACATATTAGTGTGTCTTTGTTGTACATACATATATATGCGTATTTGTATGAATATACAAGTGTAAGTATGAGTCTATTTGCACATATATATGAACACACTTATGTGTATATGTGTATCTGTATGTATGTGTGTGTGTGTGTGTCTATATCTGTACGTGTATATATAGACATATGTATGTGTATTTGGACATCTATATATAGGTGTCTGTATATGTATGTTTGTACTGCAGCGGTGGTGCTGTGCAGACCGGAAGGGATGTGCCGGTGTGTTTTTGCGGGCACCGGCGACGGGGGTGCAGAGACACGCGCAGAGTCGCTTCTGTCGAAGAGAGGCTGAATTTGTACGAGACTTGTCTTTCTTCGTATACGTCTCTGCTGCCAGACCCCTTCGTCGACCCCGTCTCCCGTTCTCTTGCCTGCTTCTCCCCGTCTCCCCCCGTGTCTCCATGTCTCCCCCGTGTCTCTCTGTGTCTTCCTGTCCTTCTGTGTCTCCCCGTCTCCCCCCGTGTCTCCCCGTCTCCCCCCGTGTCTCCCTGTGTCTCCCTCCCCGTCTCCCCCTCTGTCTCTGTGTATATATTTGTGTACGTGTGGTTGTGTTGTATTGAAAATATGAAGAGATATTTATATTTATACGAATATCTACGAGTCTACGTGTGTGCACGTGGAAGTTCTACATATGTATATATCTCTTCGAATATATATATATATATAAAGTACACACATATGTATGTATGTGTATATATATGTGTGTGCTTATATGTCTCATGCAGATGTACGTACGTGTGTATGTGTGGGGCCGTGAGTGCATGGGAGTGCACGCGTGTGCAGCCGTTGCGGTGAACTTCCCAGCGCCGTGCCGGAGCGTGCAGAGGGAGGACCTCAAAATTTTTTCTCCGGGAAGGGAAGGACGTCGGCGTCTCTCCCTCTCCGTCTGTCCTGCTCTCGAGCAGCAACACATACGTATATATATGTGTGCTGCTCACGCACGCGCGTGTGTGTGCACGCAAACGTATACGGCAGAATGGCGTGGACGTGCCGTCCCCCCTTTTGCATTTTCTCGTGGACTGGTCTTCCTCTTCTCCTTCTCCTGCTCTCACTCTGGCGGTTCTGTCCTCCTCATCGTCGGTCTTCCGCTGTGTGTGTGCGTCGGTGAGTGCGTGGGTGTGTGTGTCCCCGTTCAAACGTGGCATGTCCGGGGGCATCATCTGCTCGAGTGCATATGTATGAAGACAACATACGCATACGTGTGTGGGCGTCCATTTGTGGGTGTATATATGTCAAATATTTGCGCGGATGTAGACGTTGCTTTCCTGGGGGGGTGCCTCCCGGGGATGGGTGGCCGCAACGCAACGCCTGTTCTTCTCCCCTGCTTGCTGCTCCGCTTGCTGCTCCTATTCGATCTCTTCTTGGTGCGTGCAACTTCTTCCTCCGGTTTCCGCAGGTCAAACGTGTGTGTGTGTGTGTTTCTTCTGCCTGCGTCCTTCCCTCTCGTCGACTTTTCTGTGTACATTCCTTTTCTTGTGTCTTCTCCGCCGTCTCTTCTTCACTTACTCAACAGACGCGTTGCCACGTGGACTCCCGGGTATCAACCTGCAGATTTGCTGTTTCTCGTTGAAGCAGCCTGTCGCAGGGCTATGCGGCGACACCTTCGGGAGTGTTCTGCCGCAAGGACAACCGACTCTTGCAGAAAGGGGACTGCTGCTGCTGCAGACGGCAATTCGCCTGCTGCTGCTGCGTCTGCTGCTGCGACTGCTGCTGCTGCCTCTGAAACCGCGTCCCGCCCGGATGCCGCGGCTGCTCCGGCGGGGGTGGGGGCGCAGCAGCTGCTGCTGCCTTCTCTTCAAGACTTTTACTTCTCAATTCTTAGCGAGGAAGCCCAGCCTGTCTCTTTGCGAACAAAGGGCTCCAGACGTTTCGACCTCCTTCCCTTTCTTCCACACTTGTGGTACGACGCGGAAGTTCTTGCAGCCCCTGCTGCTGCCGGTCACGTCCGCTGCATGCGTGTCCTTCCGCTGCGTCCGGCCTTCACCGATTCGCCATCGCTGCGGCCTTTTCGTCTTCCTCGCGCTGCTGCTGGCAGCACTCCAACATCTGCTGCTGTCAGCGCCGCTGCTGGTGACAAGGCAGCTGCTCCTCTTGCCGCTGGTGTCGCTTCAGCAGTGGCTGCTGCTGCTGCTCCACCGGCTGCTGCAGCGTGTGCTCCAGCACTTCCTGCTTTGTCGACTATGAGTAACACAGCTCCAGCTGCGGGTGCGACGGCAGTTCCTGCTGCGAGAACTGCGAAGACTGTCGGTGTTTCTTGCCCCGCTGTTGCTGCAAAAAACGCAGCTGCAGAACTTGCAACTGCTGCTGTCACTTCTGCAGCTGCTTCGGCCACTCCCGCTCCTGCCTCTGTTACACCTGGTGCTGCTGCAACGTCGGCAAAGGGTTCTCGTGTTGCACCTGGTAGGCCAGCTGCTGTTAGGAAACCAACTTCTGCTGCGCCTGCCGTTGCTAAGTCTTCACCTACTACAGCAACAGGAACGCGTCCTGCGCTTCCCTCAGCTTCTCTCGATCGTCCCACGGCGCTTGCTGCTGCTACTTCCGCTGGCACACGCGTGGACTCCTTCGTCCCCTCCGGTCCTTCTGTGCTTGCAGCTACCGCCCCATCTGTTCCCTTTCAAAATGCACCGCCCGCGCCTACCGACGCTCGCCCTGCTTCGTCTGCTGCTGCTGCCGCTACGTCCCGAGACACTGGTCGTGTTTGTGCTGCATTCCTGCCTGCTGCTGCTTTCCCGCCTGCTGCTGCTTTCCCGCCTGCTGCTGCTTTCCCGCCTGCTGCTGCTTTCCCGCCTGCTGCTGCAGTTGACTCTCTGGGGAGGCTCCAGGTGCAGGGGCAGCCGCCTTTCAAGGACGACGAGAAAAGCAGCCCTCGGGCAGCGCGCGTCAGCGGTCATGCTGCTGCTGCTGCCTCTGCAACGAAGAGCTGGGCCTGTTTGTCCCGCCCGTCGGAGCAACTGCTTTCCGCACGCCGCTCTTCCCTGGGCCTCCTGGCGCAGGAGGAGGACGGCCCGCGCTTTCCCGCGCGCAGAAGACGTGCTGTGTCTTCTCCTCCAACTTCTCGTCGAAATGCTCACACGCTTGCCTGCAGCGGCTGCGTGACCCCTAGACTTGCAGACAGAGCAGCAACAGCAGGCGGAGAAGCGCCGGCGGCACGTTTGTGTGGCACCTTGCCCACTTTTCTTCAGAAGCAGCGGCAGCAGCATCGCACGGTTGAGGCAAGTCACTCCCGTGTCACCGCAGTTGGTGCTGTCGCTTCGCCTGACGCAGCAGCAAGTCCAGGCTGCTGCAGCCGGGCTGCTACGTCTGCAGGCTTGGGGCGGATGGCTGCTGCTGCCGCAACGACAGCAGAAGCGTGTAGCGAAAACTCTGCAAGACGCGAAGGATGCTGCGGAGCGCCGTTTTCTCGTACGCGTGAGGCAGCAGCCGCCGTTGAAAGAGGTAAGGCAGGGGAAGAGCCGGACGACGCTTCCAAGGAACAGGGAAGAAGCGACCCAAATCAAGACGCAGCCCGTCGACGATGCGTAGTAACAGGCGGCTGCTGCAGCCAAGAAGTTCTGCGAGGCTTCGAAGCCGTGGTCGGGGAAGCGTTGCTGCTTCAGCGACTGCAGCGAGAAGTCCTGCTGCCCTACGTCGACCGGCGCAATGCGCCTGCCGCTGCTGCCGCTGCTGCTGCTGCTGCTGCCTTTCAAGCGTACCGCACGCCTCCACCAGGCATCCTTATCACAGGAGAAGCTGGAACGGGTAAGAAGTTCAGCTCCAGAGATGACAAGGTGCAAACACATCCACGTGAATATCTCTGTGGCCCTGCAAAAGCACCGGCTTGAGCTCCGCACCTGCATGGGACGTGTGTCTACAAAGACAGAGTTGATCAACGTGTCTACACAAGGATGGCGGCTCGAGATTTGTCTCCCGGTGTGTGAATTCTCTCCACGCATATCTGGAGGGTAGAAACACAGAGAGAGATACCTATGCCATATATGCAAACATTCGTGTGTTTACATCTGTGCATGAACATGAACAGGTAGAGAGAAGTGTACAGACACACACATATACAGATGCATACATATGCGGCCACACACCTGCATACATACATATATGTATATATATAAGTGTGTGTGTAAGTATATACATGCATCATGGTAGAATGCTGTGAGCGGGGTAGTAAATTTGTGAATTTCATTTGTTTGCGCCGTCTCTGAGCTTCCGGCCTCACGCTGGACGCGCCGTTGCATACGACGTTGGAGTCCCTTTACGGGGTTCGTACGGATTGTACACGTGCCTATGCATAAATATAATACGTATACACATCTGTATATATATGTGTATATATACAGAGAGAGGAAGACAGATACATAGATGGATAGATATAGATAGAAAGATAGAATCAGCTAGATAGATATAGATAGATATATATTGATATAGAGGCAGACAGATATAGATATAGATAGATAGGTACAGATATAGAGGGACAACAGAATTAGCTAGATAGAAGAATGCACGAAGAGAGATAGAGATAGAAAGATAGGGATATATAGATAGAAATAGATAGATACACGTAGACAGGTAGTAATAGATAGATATAGAGATAGATAGATGGATACAGATAGATAGGAATAGATACAAAAAGAGACACAGAGACGCAGTTATATAGATAGATAGTCGTATCTAGGTCTGTACGTCCACGACCTGCGTGTGTGTGTATAACTTGGGTGCAGATTTGTACGCAGAGAAGCCTACCCTTCCTCTTGTGTGTCTGTCTGCGAGTCGTGTCTGGGCATACGTATTTCTACTCGTTACCGTTGCAAGGGGTTACTTACTCTGTGCGTGTATTGCTAGGGAAGAGTTTGCTGGCCGCGTCGCTGGCGCACGAGCTGAAGTTTGCGCTGTTGACGCTGTCCCCGGCAGAAGTGCTACGTGCGGCCGTGGGAGGTGCAGAAAAACAGCTGATGGCCGCCTTTGCTGCTGCTCGTCGAGCTGCTCCCTGCGTTCTGCTGCTGGAAGACATTGACGTCATTGCGCCTGCTTCAGGCTGCTGTCGCAGCGCGCGTGGGCCCCCCCCTGGGACCGCAGCTGCAGCGACAGAAGCAGCGGCAGCAGCAACGGTAGCCTCTGGAGCTGCAGGCGCCGCAGCAGCCCGCGGAGCAGCGACGAGCGCGACAACTCCAGCACCTGCAGCAGCGGCGGTGGGGAGCGAGGTGCCAAAGGCAGCGGCAACAGCAGCTGCAGCGCTGCGAGCAGAAAGAAGAGGCTTCTGCGCGTCTGGTGGAAGACATGGAAGCGTTGCAGGCGGGCGTCGAGACAGGGAAGAAGGAGCGCAGCAACAGCAGCTTCGGCGGCAGGAGAAGCAGCAGCAGCAGCCTCAGCAGCTCTCAGGCAGTGAGAAAAAACGCTTTAGGCAGGTGCGGCGCGTCGGGGGAGGGCGGCTGGTGCAGACGCTGTTGCTGCAGCTCGACGTGTTACAAGCCATCGACCAGTGGAGTCACAGGAGCGGCGTCGACAGCAGCAGCAGCAGGAAGGCAGACAACAAAGTGGGGTGTGGAAGGGACGGCAGGCGCACCACCAGCCCGAGCACCCGCAGCAGCAGCGGCAGCCACCGCTACAGCAGAAGCAGCAGCCGCAGAAGGGGCAGCAACATCAGCAGCCAGGAGCAGCGCATGCAGCGACGGGGAGGAGGAAGGGTATCCTACAGCGGTGTGCTGGTCGTAGCGACGGCTCGAGACGTTTCTGACGTCGATCGTCGGCTGTTGGTGGTGGGTGTCGCACTTCACTCTGGACATTTCCACCACATCGAATGCCCGTAAATGCAGCCTTTTGTATGCCTGTGAATATGTGCGGACATGTCCTATATATGTATATATTCGCACGTATGTGTATCTTTTCTCACTCTCCATGTCTCTGTGTATCCCTCGTTTTGTGCGTATACATCTGTACGTGTGCGGGCGCACGTGCAACTCGGTCGCCAGCGGCAGAAGTGCCGTGTCGTGGGTGCCGTCCTTCGAGTGCGGTCGGAGTTTTCGTTCTTTATTCTTCGTTAGTTAGCAAGCTATCTCAAGAAAGAAAATACATCTTAACTCGGCCTCAGAGGCGGTGATGCGCGTAACGCCAGTTTTTCTCCACCTACCTGCACGCACGTATACGTACATATACGTCTACGTATGAATTTACTGCTATCCGTGTGTGTGCAGGTGTGTGAATGTGGAGGTGGCTCGGTTTGCAAGTTCCCCGACGTGTTGTCATGCGTTTCTAGTGGACACCACTTATTGCCATCCGTTTCTTGTCTATCCACGTTTCCTATTCTCCCCTACTCGTATTCACTGAGGTACTCCTGTTTTTACGTCAGTGTTGCGGGATGTGCTGTATCGGCTACTTCTCCGGGTGCTAAACGCGCCGTGTTGTCTGTGAGTTTCGCTGCTGGAACAAGGGTGTCCCCTTCCTCTTTGTCCTTTCTTTTCTCTCCGTAGGATTACCGCCTGCGGTACTGCTACACAATGCGACCGGCAGGTTCGTGGACTGCGGAGGAGAGTGTGGCACTGTTACGTTTGTATTTGAACGGCCGCATGCGGCCCGAGCACCTTCATTCGGAGTGGCTGCTGCAGCACGTGGTGACGCAGGCAGCGACCCTGCTATCGTCGAAAGAAGCAGCAGCGGAAAGTCGTCGGGGACGTTCCGGCGGTCCCGAGGCCGTGGGGAAGGCAACAAAATCTGCACACGTTTCACGGGATCCAAGGGTCGGTGGATCCTCGGCGAGACTTTATTGCTCACAGTTCACACGCTCAGGTGCTGCTCTACATCTAGGTGCAAACACAAAGACGGAGAAGTACTTTATTCAAGAGCCTGAGAAGAGTCATGCGTTAGCTGAATCTCCAGCAAGTTGTACAAATCATTACAGAAGAGAAGCGAATTCACGGGAGGAGCTGGTGATGATCTGCAACCCAAGCAAGCAACAAGCTGAGAATAATACCGGTATATATGAGCTTGCGGCAAGTGGTTCTGCGGCGGAGGCCTCTGTTTCTTCATTTGAGAACGCTGATAGGCCAGAAACCATATCTGCAGAACACGCGTGCCTCCCCCCGTGTCCGCCGCATCCTTGCTCTTTTCCGTCGTCTTCGTTGGGAGAGACGTTTTCTATGGTTGGTTGCTTCCCCGCCCCATCGTTTTGGGTGCTGCTGTGCCAGGAAGCCGCTGTGTGTACAGTCGAGCGACTAGCCGCACCCTACAGCAGCAGCACTCTTCGGCCAACAGGAAGCACAATTGCACCCAGGATTACAACACGTCTCGCTGCTGCTGCGCTCAGCACTTGCAACGAAGAAGAAAAAACTGCTTGCAACTGTATGCGGCGACGCGCTCCTGCGCCGCTTGACAGCCCCGTAGAAGGACATTCTAGGACCCCATGCGACACTGACAAGAGAACCCCGGCAGCTGTAGGCGAAGCCGAGCGAAAGACTTTGCCATGTTGCCAGAATACGTCAAACTCGCACGTTGAAGTGTCAATGGACGGGCAAGCATCTGCGTTCTGCAGGCAGCAGTGCTTTTCTTCAGGAAGGACAGTTATCGCTGTTTCGAATGGGGCAGACGTGAACCAATCGGCACAGATATGTGGTTCTACCTTCACGCAACCGCAGAAACCGCTGCCAACGGAAGAGGTGTGGATCGAACCGCAAGACTTATACAAAGCTGTCCAGCGGCTGACCAGTCGATTCCCACGCGTGTAGGACAAAATTCTGACTGACGACAATTCGCCTACACGTGTATGTGTTCTGCACTCCATATCTACCTAGCGCTGTTTGTTTACTCCAAAATCAATATACAAGTGTTAGCACGTACATACTGAGGCGCCTGTTAAACAATTCTCTCTTGCCAACAAGTGTGCACAATGTGTTAAAATACTTCATATTTGTTTATAATGCAACGTATGTATTTCTACGGATCATCTGCAAAGAAGGGTTGCCTTATCTTCTACTCCTGTTTGGGCACTAGGCGTGAATAAAAAAAAAGTCACCCACTAGTTTATACACATACTTGTACATCGAACGTGCGCCGCACTGCATATGTGTGCAAGTTCATACGTACAAAATAGATGTGTTTCAGGAAGGTTGTGTGCAAGCAGATCCCGCTTGTTGGCTGCGCGGGTGCGTAAATATCTTAAATCGTACATATGTGCACATGTGTGTCCACATATTGGTATGCCCGCCTATCTTCAGTCTACTTGGTATACTCGGATTGGTCAGCTTTTTGGAGACCTACTGTTTTGTGGAGCCATTTCTGGGTGCGCGGAGTATCGATGCGTATTCATCGCGACCGTCAAAGCATCTTCGACTGCTTTGGCGGGAGGCTACTGCGCGTTGCGCAACGTTTACAATAGGTCCTGCTAGTGCAGTACGCACAAGTCGATTAAATTACGCTACAGTTTACCGTTGTGGTGCAGAACTCTGTGTCCACGAAGAGAGGTTTATAGGTAGAAGGAGAAAGCACCCGCATTGTTCCTGTGACCCGCACCTCTGCTTTCAAAGCATTGTGCAGCGTTCCTCCGCCTTTGTTACACGAATGTGCGGGCTCCGCGCTTATTAAATATCAGGTTGGTCTCCATACTTGTTTCTGTCTGCAACAAGTCAGTGCTCCACGTGTGAACAAGAACGGTTCGCTTTCGAATAAGGGAATCTTCGCGTTGAATTCAACCTAGGGTCGACGTTCGCGTCTCCTGGCTATGAAACGACGCATATCTGTCATCAAAAACATGTACCAGAAGATATGTATCAATAGTGACGTGCATCGCAATAATACAACGGACTAGGTGCCCGCTTGCGTCTCTTAATTTGCAGGTCAGTGAAAAGCAACTCAAGTGTCGGTTACATGTGCCATACCGCGAGGCTACTGGTATCCCAGCGGGATCTGTTGTTGTTCGATTCAGTGTCTTCTGAAAATGAATGTAAATTATGTTGCTTGTAGCGCACGTACCCGGGTCAAACACTGTTAGAACGGATGTGCTCTGAGACCGTTCTCACTTCGGCATTTTGAAAGCAAGGTCGGGTCATTGCTGGAACTTGTTTTGAATGGCGACAAAATTTTGATGCAGCAGGGGCATTCTGATTCCCCCGAGTTGCCACACTTGAGCATCCATGCAACTTAGTTTGCCTCCCCTCAATGAAGATTGAGGGCACTGTGGCAGCTCGCCCCGCGTTCTTGCTTTGAAAAATCCAGAGCCGTAGTTTAGCGTGTTGCATTATGTGTCAGCAGCAGCTATCCAAGGAAAAGACCTACACTGAAGCCGCTCTTTCTTTACGCCTTGCGATACAGCTCGCACTGGGCGCTTGGTTGACACGTGGGGAGTCACTAAGAACAGGTGTATTATGGGGTATGTCGTGGACTTTTCAGCCTGTTTGTCCAGAGACGGTTTTCAAGCAGCATGTAGCGCGAAGAGCACAGGTGTAAAGAGTAAAACGGAATTCGTGCAGTTGACCACCTCCTTGAAAAAGCGGTCGATTCGCACTTTGTAGACATCTTAGGAAATTCACATTTGCATACTTTGGTAGTACGTAGGAACGTTCTGGTCCTTGTCACACCGTCTGCTTTGCTTGAATCATAGGTAAGTCACACAAAGCAATAGTACTGGCTGCACTGGCAGCTGCAGTTTTATAAAAAGGTACCGGCGGAAAAAGTCGCAGACGCAGCAAACACGAATTTGTAATGATACTCCAGCCTCCCCTAGAAGGAATTCCGTGCTAAAACAGACAGAAAATCTAACGCTTCGATGGAATTAATTACGTCAGATGAATTGTGAGGACCTTGTGTTGTGGGAGGATGGATAGCGTTACTGGGGGCAAACGGCCGCACAGTCAGTTTGTCCCA
Organism: Sarcocystis neurona; assembly: GCA_000727475.1. Taxonomy (NCBI): domain Eukaryota; phylum Apicomplexa; class Conoidasida; order Eucoccidiorida; family Sarcocystidae; genus Sarcocystis; species Sarcocystis neurona. The sequence continues at coordinate 2,571,403 of KL647304.1, read as the reverse complement.
CCGCGGAGGCTACAAACTACGGGCAACACGAAGGAACAGCAGTCCTAAGCAATTTTATACAAGAACAACAGATCTAAAAGTGACGCGTCTACCGAAGTTGTAAGGCGGAGCAAGAAGTGTGTCCCTTTTCACTCAAGGAAAAGTCCCCCATCGGGTAAAGGTGACAGTAGGGTATCCGTTCTCCACGCCTAAGCATTTCAAGCAAAAACGGGCTTTACAGGGTCGATTTCGACGACACAATTTCACACATCTGCTCACTTGCGTCATACACTTATGTCTGTCCATCCACCTATTTCCCTCTCTCTCTAAATATATATATATATATATATATATATATGTATAGATAGATATATATACGCGTATATATGGACATGTGGGCACCTGAGCGACATTAGAGCCTGCATGTATGGTGTGTTTAAGATTGTTGCATTTTGCTGTATAGGTAAGTTAGGTGCACCGTCCTGCATTGGGGACTCTTCTTTTTTTCTCCCCCGGAGAATGCAGATGGACGAAAAAATACTGTGTAAAACGACGCGTTGGCGAGGCCGACTAGAGACACCCCCGAAGATGTTTCCAAACGAGTCGCATGTCTGACTGTGTTCCGAATTAACGCGGGAGATACCTATTATGAAGAATCGCGTTGGCACTCACGGAGCCGGACAAAAGTTTCACTGCGTTCCCAACCATCACTGTCACCATACATGGCACTAATTACGCCTACACTGAGATCAGTCGTTGCAAGTTCCACATCATATAAGCGCTAAGAGCACTGGGGAAGAAAGTCAGAGCATTTTAGCTCGACTCATATGAAGGACTACCCTCTCATCGTCTTCAGGAACAGGCCTTCATGCAGTGCGACTGTGTGTGGATAATATCTGCGAACGATAGACGAATCTACAAACGTGTGCGAGTGCAATCTAGAATAGGAGAAGAATTCCTGGCGGATAGGGTGCACAGAACATGTTAAGGTAAAAGCTCTGTTGCGGTGGACCGTTTCACAAGTCGCTGTACAACTGCACTTAACTTCCCAAAATTTCATACACGATTGATAGCTTGCGCATATCTCTCTTGCCCCCGAAGAGGTCAAGAAACGTCGCTGAAGTGCACTGCAGGAGGCGCGTAAAGCCACCCTTTATGACAAGAGGTTAACAGGCTAGGATGTCGGTGTGCAAGATACCAACCAAGTTGTTCTCTATCGAGTGAGAAGTTCCGCTTTTCCATGTGATTTTTCAAAGTAAGGAACGCCTGACCATGTTGCAACTCTCCCTCTCGTGTAATGATACCGCGGGTGGCAATGACTTTTTCGAATCTGCATATGTTAGTTGTTATGCTCAGACCACTAAGCCGCCACGTGGTGCCTCCCGTTTCCTTGCAAGGCAACATGTACGTGGAGTTGCGTTTGGGTATCATGTGTTTAGTAATAATACGTGAGAGCTGATAGGTGGCAACTTGCAGAAAGGTGTCCGTTAGTTGTGCGTGAAAGTCGCGGAGTTGTGGATGACGTCTGTACACGGTAGAAACGTGGTCACCAGTACATGAAGTACCCCACAAAAACGCGATGTGGTGCGTCAACTATGAATGCATGCGTGCTTATGAGCTTGCCCGGCCGCATAAGGAAGAGTACGTGTGTATGTAAAAACAACGTTCACGATGGCAACGAAAGCCGTGTGACCGCTTTCACGTGCACGGTACTCTCCGTTGTGGTGCAAGACGTGTTCATCCTGAACAGAACACATAGGTCAGGACACGTGGTTGCACGCAGATGCAGATCAAAGACCACGTGCATGCGTCTAGACACACACCACTAAAAAATTTCGTCCGCATCTATGCACGTATATAAATGCGAACGTTCTGAGAGTTTCCCAAGCCCTTTTTCGACCTCAGTTATCCTCAGTGGAAATGAAGCGGAACCTGCAGAATGGTCGGGGAAAAGGGGAAATGAACTGAAAGCGGAGGCCGTCGTCATTCAGTTATGTGTATGTCTACATCTGCAGCAGGTTACGAGCACCACTGAAGACAGAAGCTACGAATCTTTGCTCCCTCTGCTGCATCATCTTCGCCACTGCATAGCGGCAGATCCAGGCGGCTTATTACTCCTCCGCAGCCAGTTGCCCATCACAGCACACACATCCTGTACACGCTCTGAGGCTGTAGGTATAGTCTTCTAGCAGACTTTCAGCACAGCGGTGCATAGATACCAAAATATACGTGTCCGTACACACCTGGAGCTACGGGGCTGTACCTAGAGTCAGCAGGGCTGTGCACGAGTAAGGTAGCGAACGCTTGTTCTGCCTGTACGTGGTAGGAGCTGAGTTGCAGCTCCCCGTCGTCTTCCTTTGCAAAGCTGCAGCCTCTGCGCTCCCAGAGCATTGCTCCGCACTCGCCGCTGTGCACTCTCTCAACGTGTCCGTGACCTAATTTTTGGGTTTAACCGTTGCTGTATCTTGTTCCCGGCGCTAAAGCGTTCTTTAGCGAAATCGTAACGCATGATAACACTGAATGATGCAGAAAGCTGGCGTTTATAGAACAGAAAATAAACATTCACTCACTCACAAAGGTGATGCACAGCGTAGTTCGTGCTACGCTGGTGAAGCTAAATGTCCTTGTAGCGGCCGGCGCCGACGGCGGCGCAGATGCCGTGTGAGACGCTTGGGAGGCACCCCAAGTTTTAGATGTTCCGTTAAGTAGGGTTGGGCCTGGTACCCAATCCGGGTGGCCACACGTACGACATACGTTTAGACATGTTCGTCCTTGTTCGCACGTATACTTACGTATATATGTGTTTATATTTCACTACGACATACCTTTAAACACGTACGTATTTGCATACATATATATATATATATATCCCTACGAGTAGGGGTAAGAGCGCACACGAATGTGGAATACAACAGGTGGTCGTTTCTGTGACTTAATCAGGAGTTCTGTACTAACAGTGGAGTACCATGTTGTCTTACCTTACAGAAAGAAACGCCCCTCGACTAGCCCTCTTCTTCTCTAGTTCTAGTGGTGCGAGGGCATCGTCGACACGCTTTCTGCAGATAACAGTCTTTATATAGATGATAGTCTTTATACCTGTACTAATTCTGCTGTGACGGCTTCACGCCGAGCAGACATGATGAGTCGCGAGAGTTCCGCTGCTACTGCCAGCAACTGACGGGGTTGCAGCAGTTGAGTTGGACCGCTGCGCGTTCAGTTGAGGGCGTGCTAAGCGAATCTGCTGACTACTACGTTGAATAATGTTCCCATTGACAGGAAGGCAACTGATGTTTGTTGAGCTAAATTCCTCAAAATGAGGCTGTTGGTATTCCACGGTTCGGGTATTTACAGTTTGAGGAAACGAGTATTCTGCCACGCAGCCACATTTCAGCTTCGGCAGCTCCGCAGAAATGGAACGGATACACAAGGTGTGGTATATTCGCAATGTCACACCGGCAGCCACTTGTTTGAGGAAAACTGCAAGAAAACAATGGTCCAAGCACCGAGGAAAGATATGCGGCTGCAACCTCCCTGTTATTTGTGGCAACGATCGCTAACGCGACGCGCAATATTTCCTGGGCTTCGGGGCTCTTCTGAGACCTGCGGGGTACCAAGTTATAACACGTACACATAATATCCTGTTCCTGCGCACCTGTAATTAGAAATGGACGGCAGCGCGCACAGATCCTTATGCGCAGCAGCAGACGGGCAACCACAAAGATATTTTACTGACATGAGTAATCAGCTAGTTGTACATTCATAAGGAGCTCTCTTACTCCTCCACAAGCGTTCGCTGTGCACTGGTGTACACATCCACAATACCTATGAAATCTACCGTCTCTCTAGATCGCCATTCAGTCACTCCCTACACAGACCCTGGCACACTCAGCGGAGACGGGTGAGCAGTGACTGTTTCTGAGGAGTGGGTGTGCGTGGATAATCCGCAACGTAGAGCCTCGTGATGCACATGAATATTCATCTAGTCCACAAATTTGCGACACGAATAGCGCGTTGCAAGAGCAAAACTCCGTGTGATAGGCAAAAAAAAGACTCTTTTCTTCCACTCTCATCATACACTGTACAAACACGTTCATGGCCGCGGGAACTTCATGGAAATAAAGATCGACCTCTTTTGTTAGTTACGTGAGAACATATGTTTTGCCGTGCAGAGGAAAAATCAAATCCCGGGGTGCTTGGCGAGAACGGACATACGACCGTCACGACGTGATCTACTCATTCGGACGCACAACAACACGTCCTCCACAATGCCGAGAAAGTGAAAGCGCCGTCAACCACGCGTCGGACGCGCAGACGAAATCTTTCCCCCGTGCAAGCACAGTCCCAGCAGCAGCAGCAGCGGGAGGAACAGTGTGTGAGCAATGTCCGCATAATTTTGTACGTGTACTCTTATCTTGTACACACATGTGATTATGATACCGGCTGTGGAAGACACGAGCGAGCTGCGCCTAAGCGCAGGAGCGGGTCTTAAATAAAGTGGGCGACAACACACATAGGAGCGACAACACACATAGGAGCGGACCCAAGCTTTTGTAGACGCGGGAGGGGAAAACAGCGGAACACTGGCAAACGAGAACTAGCACCGCAACATGAAGCAGTCGTGGGGTGGAAATTCTGTTGACGGGCAAAGTAAAACAGCCTTTCCTTCTCGACGGTTGCCTTTTGGGAAGTGGTAGCATACTTGCGTCACACACACAGCTGCGCAGGCGTCTTTACGAAGACAAAATACCAAGGAGGACATCACTAGTGAAGAAGGAGGAGGAGGGTTTCTGTAGCGAAGTGGCAGCCCAACTTCCTGTCGCGGGAGGTGTCGTGCAGAAAAAGCGACACAAACACCGACCGTCCTTCAACGACTCACGAGGCCGACGGTGTGCCGCCAGCCAGCGCACGCACTCTTGCAGAAATATCGTTTTTTACCCGAAAATCGTCACTGCGACTCCGTATAAATATACATGCGTCTCTACGGAGACTTCCTAATCCTCTGTGTATGGACGTTCTCAGTTCCCTTTTGACAGGTGGAAAAGAAGATTTGTACACGTACACGCAGACACGTACAGCCAGCCAGAGAGACACACTCGTGTGTGCTCTCGAAGATACGTCACAAATTATCCGGCTATTCACTGTAAAAACTTGATGTCCCGCGTGCATCGATGCGTGTCCGTGGAACGGTAACAACCAAAGGGGAAGTTCAACGCCACCCGTCTGCTCGAACATTTCCTTTTTTCCATCGCCACAAATGTTTGCGGCAACCACGTATTTTCACACACCAGAAGTCGTTCCCATCATAAAACTGCGCGAGCTCTGTCTCTCTCTTCCTCATACAGTAACTGGAAAACAAGTCCTGCCTGTCCTCGGCAGCAGCCTCCCTACTCGTAAAACGACGGCGGCCCAACTTCTCTTCTTGACGACGACACAAACCGCCGTTTTTCTTCCCTCTTATTCTTTATTTCCCTGTCCTCCTTCATCCTTTCACATCTTCGTCCCCCGAAGACACGCATACACATACGCGGTGGCCACCGCTGCGGCGTTGTGTTGCGCAGTTCTTCAGGACTGCGGAAAAGGGCCTGCGCAACAGACTTCCCCGAGCTGTCACTTCATCCATCGCGTCGATATGGACCTGTTTATTGTCTACCTCCTCCTCCTGCTGCTTCTTCTTTTATCTCTCCACCGCCCGTAGGCAGAAGTCCCACACGCAAAATAGACTTACACACGTTGCATACACCAGAACCGGTGTATTTTTGACTGCTGTACGTCAAAACAGCCTCGGCCGTACGCAGGACCGACTGATATGCAGACAGGTGCGCCAAGCAAACCCCGCCACACAAATGTATACACATCTATATACGAATAGATACGGACGTAGAAATCTGTGTATCCACTTGGAACTCACGTAAAATAAACACACAGACAAGTGTACTCGTCCATAGTCAAATACACACAAACACATATATAGATATGTACGTAGGAGTCTGTGTGTATACTCGGAATTTACGTATAATATAAACACACACACACACACGTGTACGCGCCTCTGCAAAACCCCTGTCCTCACATATTTTATGCGGAGACACGCACACGCACCGTCTGAACATAAATATATATGCCTCTTTGACAACCTACACCCCGTAGATGTACACATGCATGTATATATATACGTGGAAGCGTGGAGGAGAGGTGGAGCCTACACGCCTATACACATATGTATGTGTGTCGCTGTGCGCTTTAGGTGTGGTCTAGTTTTCAGCGGGAAACAGCAGAGTCGGCGCCGTTTACGGCGTGCGTCCACGTGGAAGTTGCGGGGAGTCTTGCAGCAGGAGAGGAGAACGAAGAAAGTTTTTTGACCAGGCAAGTGTCGTGAGGAACACGTCTTTTGAGTGTTGTCGTTGCTGCCCTTTAAGCGACCCGGAGAATGCCAGCGGTAATGAGTTTCGTGATTCCGTCTTTAATTTTTGGGTCCCGCATGTATCTGCAGAAAAATCCGAGCAGCAGCAGCAGCAGGAGCGGGAGCAGAACGACCGCATGGATCTGTCCGCCCGTGGGTGTTCTCCCAAAATACATGCGCAGGTTTCTCTTTTTCTTCGAAGTTCATATGAGAGAACGGTCAGAGGGACAGACACGCATCAACTCAATACACGGGAATTAATAACGTTCATAGTGAAAAACACGCCTGAACCCTCATCAACCTACACATAAACATATATGCATAGAGAGAGAGACAAATATCTCTTCGAATCCACACGGCTGTTGTTTCACCCCTACGAAAACATCTACACACGCGTCCACACAGGAACGAAGCGATAAGTCGGCAAAATTGTGTGTTCCCCACGGAAGAACAGTTTCTCGCAGTCTTCGTTAAGGTGGCACTTCCTTGAAAAAGAGAGGAAAACATTCAAGAGTCGCACCAGTGGCAGCAGCAGGAGCGACCTAAACACTGCAACATATCCACACACCGATACACATCCACATACGCACGTATACATATATATGCATATATACAGACTTGTGAACCTTTCAAGAGAAGGACAGCCACATATATATCGGTCTCGGCATCCACACACACACAGAGAAGACAACGTGGATCGCACAACAGTTATGAGGCCGACGTGTGAGAAAAGACGAAGAAAAGGAGAGCGAAGGAGAGGAAGAGGGGAAGAAAAGACAGAGAAAGACAGAGAAAGCGTGGCTGCTGCGACCGCACGTGCGTCTACGTATAGGGAAAAACGAGCGACAGAGAAATACGGGCCGAAAGACAAAGGGAGACCGAAAGGACAGGAAGTTTTCCTTTCTTTCAAAAAAAGTGCCACGTTAACAAAGACTGCGAGAAACTATTCTTCCGTGGGGAACACACAATTTTGCCGACTTATCGCTTCGTTCCCGAAGAAGAAGCGGCTGACGACGACGAAGAAGTGGCTACGGAGGAAGGCAGAAGAAGAAGAGTGGGCCCGTGGGGGCGAAGAGGGGAATGCTTGGCGGGAAAAAACCGGACGAGGACAGACACGGCAATGAAGCTCGCGCGGGTCTACGCAGACACACAAAAAGAGGCAGCAGCAGCACACAGCTGCGTGCAGAGAGGTCCCTTGTCGCCAACCTGCTACAATTCCGCAGCAGTTTCCCACCCCTCGCCAACTTGCAAGGGCAACGTTCCCACCACGCAAAAACTGCACCGACCATAAAAACGACCAGCGCACGCATATTTCCTCGAGAAAGTCACAAAACCACCCTCTCTGTCTCTCCCATTTCCTTCCTGACTTTCCCTGTCCTTCTCTTATATTTCCCTTCTGACTTTTCCTGTCCTTCTCTCCCGTTTTCCTGCTCATTTCCCCCTGGTGTTCTTTCTCGTTTTCCGTCTCTTCCCCTTCCTTCTGTCTCCCTTTTCTCTTCTGCTCCTCCTCCTCTCTTCCCTTCCGGTGGAACGTACACGTGCACACGTCCCCCTGCTGCACAGAGAGACCGGGCGTGTGAGAGACGGAGACGGAGACAGAGAGGTGCCAAAAAGAGAGACGGAGACGGAGACGGAGACAGGGCGAGAGAAAGAAAGGGTGCAGGAGACCCCTTGAGCGTTGTAACGACGTGCAACGTGTCTACGTAATAGTGAGGAACTGCAGCGGGCAGAGAAAGGAGAAGCGGGACACTTTCACAGGACGACAAGGAGGCTTACTCATGGATAAGCTCGGGTTTCTCTTGAATGTTGGCAAGAACGATATTCATCTGGGGGTCCTTCAGAATAGACTGGATTTCGGGGTCCGCCTGCAGCAGCGCAGCAGAAAAGGCGGCAAACGTATAGTAGAGGCAGCAGCTGCTGCAGGAACGGCAGCAGCAGCTCGGGGGGGTAGCGCGGAGAAGAGAAAATAGATGCGGCGCGCGATAGTCGCTGCAGCAGCAGCAGCGGCGGCAGACGGAAGAAGCAAATGACGGGAAAACGCACAAGCAGCAGCAAGCGGATAACTGCTCCGCCACCAGCAGAAGTCGAAGAAGTTCCACCAGCCGTCGCACACAGAGCGAAGAAAAGACGAGAAGCGGCAGACTGGAAGCACAGGCCGCAACAGCGACAAAAAGAGAGAAGAAGAGGCGGCGGCTGCAGCAGTAGCCGAAGTACACAAAAAGGGCGCGCACGAACAGCCGTGGCAGGGAAAACAGCAACAGAAACACGGACAAAACGGGAAGATGCAGCAGTGGCAGCAGCAACAGCAAGAAGAGAGGCAAGAGCAGCAGCAGCACAGCGTCTGAGACACGCCGGCAGCTGCCGGGGCGAGAAGGAAGCAGCAGCTGCGGCAGGCCCCTCGTCGCAGAGAAGCAGCAGCAGTGGGGAGTACCAGCAGCAACACACAGGCGCCGACACACCGGCAGCAAAAAGGTAGCAGCCGCAGCAGCAGGAAGACAAAGGCAGGTGTCCGGTAGCAGCAGCGGCAGCGACACGAAAGAAGAAGAGGCAGCAGAGGCCGTCTGCGCGGGGCGCGGGACACGCGCAGCAGATGGAAACCCAGCAGCTGAAGCAGGAGACGGGCAAGGAATGCAGAAGCGCTGGAGCAGCAGGCAACATGCACCCGCCTCAAACTGCCCCCGGTGCCGCTTCCTCGCCCGCTTTCCTCGCGCTCAGCGTTGCGGCTGCCGAGCAGAGGCAGCAGCAGCAGCAGACGGAGAGAAACAGAAGAGCGCAGGGGGGACGAAGAAGAGAAGCAGCAGCAGAAGAAAGCAACAGCAGCAGCAGAGTCAGCGTGGCAGGGGAGAGAGCGCTTCGCAGCCACACCAAAACGAACCGTGGCCTGCCGAGCCGCGTAAAAAGCGGGACAGAGCGAGAAAGCCAGAGACACAGAAAAGAAGTCTCCCCTTTCAAAGTTACACACGGCGAGTTGGATATCCCTCTCTGCTTTCTGCAGAAATGGCATGCATACCAGAAGGCCGTGCGAGTCTCCTCTGGCGAAGAAGCCAAGCAGCCCACTCTCTCATATTTATCTAAGCGAAAATCACTCCATACATATCCGCCTTTATACAGAAAAAGGAGCCGCGTCACCGCACGTCTCACAGCGACGGCGGCGCATCTCCGCAACGACAGCACACCGTACTTCCAAGTACTTCCCCACGTTCATTCACATATTCTTCACACACATTTCTATATCCACATATATATATATATGTGTAGAACATATAGACATGTGTCTATATATATTGCACTCCCAGACACTGCCCGAAGTTCACTCAGATACGCTTCACACATTTATCTATATCCACCATAGACCACCAATGCACACATATATAGAGAGAGGGGCTGTACTTTCACAGACTCCCCCAAGTTCATTCACACACGTTTCACAGATATTCACATATACGCATAAATATATGCAGTCCAACATATGTACATGTAGCACCCCCATATACACGGCAGCACGTACATACATGTGTAACACATATACGCGTGTGTGTGTAGAGGAGACTTTTATGTATATGGACATGCACGCCTGTGTGTGTGGAGACGGCGTTTGTACGGGAGAAGAGCGATAATATAGAAGAAAAGGGCGTGGCTTCGACTGACTGACCAGGGAGTGGGCCATTTGCTCCGGGTCGACTTCGCCGGTGCTCTGCAGCTGATGAACTTTGAGCAGCACCTGCGCCTTGCCCTGGACGCACTCCTCGTTTCCTGGCTCGATAGAAAGGCCCTTCTCGAACGCCTGCAGCGCCTTGGGGAATTCCTTCAGCAACACATGCAAGTTGCCCTTCCTTGCCCAGCCTTTCACGTACTGCGGGTCAAGTTCGACGCTCGTGTCTGCGTCCTACACACACAGACAGAGAACGCCCCCCGCGGGGTGACACAACAGCAAAGCGTCCTGTGTCGCGTCGGCTCCGGTGTACGTACACCGCACGCGCACACGCGAGGCATGGGACGACGCGGCCTTTCCTCTCCTTTCTCAAGACGGATAAACAAACACACACGTATACAGAAAAGAGTTTCCGGGGTATCTGAACCCGGGAAGGGGGCGCCGTCCCGCACGTGGACGCGCGTGCGGCACTTGTTCAGCAGCTCCTGCTGCACTGCGTCTTCCCGCGGTGTACGTACACCCCAGACAACGTCCAGACCCACGTGGCTCGTCGCGCACAGCGCACAACACTGTGCGCTTCTTTCCTTTCAAAGTGCGCCACACACAGACACCCAGTCGACGTTTTCATACGAGGAAAAGCGGACAATGCAAAGCAGGCGGGGCCCCTCTACAAAGAAGTAGACACACAGTTACACTTGCACACATACATAGAGAGACACAACGGAAGTCGAAGAAAAAAGGGAGGACCACGAAACCTACCTAGGCGACGTGGAACTCATGGGAGAAAGGAAGTTGCTCTCCACACGAGAATACATGTATGTATGGGTGTTTGTGGACAATAGTGAACTCACGAACCCAAGGATGAATGTATCTCTGTACAGATTTGCATGCAAAGAACGGGAAAAAAGACATCACGGAGGCGGACGCGTCTTCCAGGACGTCGACTCACATCATCAAATTTTCTCCGTCAGGATCAGATCCGCAGGAACCCACTTCCACAACTTCACATACACACAGAGGAGTACACGAAACGTACGTGTATATATCCATACGCATACACACACGTACGTATGCGTATACCCATCTACCTACACATGTCTGTATTGAAACACACGCATACATATGAAACGTACGTCCACAGATATACATGTATAACATACTGTTATACACACACATGTTCACACATACATGAGAGTGAGAAACCCACCAATTACTTATCCGTTAAAAGGAAGTTCCTTTGTTCTTGTCTGTTACTTCTTCATAGAAACAACCGCTTGACAGGGAGAGAAAAGAGATGCAACAGCAGCAGCAGCAGCCCCAGCAGCAGCAGCCCCAGCCCCAGCAGCAGTAGTCGCGTCTTTGCTGCGACAACGTCTTCTATACATATACATATATATGTTTACGCCCATATATGTGTGTGTCTCTCTGTCTCTGTATTTTGTGTAGGTCTGTGGACTGTAGGGGTCGCTGAGGATTTACGCACGGATGAAGATACGACGTGCGCGCATGCAATTTCTTCTTCGCCGTGGACAAATCTCTTCACAAAAAGTGAACTTCTGTGTCGTCAAGTTGCCACACAGCACAGCAGCCAAGGCCCACTGCTCCCCGCATCTACACGCCCTACACACGTTCATCTCTCCGGACCTGAACACCCATACATGACTCTACGCTTCCATATACACGTACATGTTACACACCTGCATATATACACACACATACACTACTGGCAAGATTCACATATGTGCAGGTCTATACATGTGTAGTGGCGCTAGCAGGGAGCTGTTGCCTCTCTGTCTCCGTAACAAGGAGATAGAGGCGAAGCGTTTTATCAACGCCGCCGCACCGCTGCTATGTATATATCTTGCCAGATATATATACGTATGAATGCTGGAGGATTTGCTGCGACCTCCTTACCTTCAAGGCCGAAGGATATTCGAAGAGTTTCGTCAACGCTGCCGCGCGGTTGTTGTACAGAATCGCGTTCTTCGGGTTTCGTCGAATCGCCTCGTCGTATTCTGCGTGTGTACAGCCATGCAACCCCACCACATATGTACATATGCGACCCCACACATATACACATATATACACACATGCCTACAGGTATGTACTTGATTTGGATAGGTAGCTGGCGTACAGACACACATATATACGTAAACACAGAGAGACACTTTTCGAGGCTGGCAGCGTACTGTTTCTGTTCGTGTGCAAGGCAGAAGACGGGGGCAAAACGGTAGAAGCACACATGTACACACACCTGTACACAAACTTATATACATACGTACACAAGGACACACACACACACACACACAAACGAGAGGGAAGTACATCTATACAAACACACCTACACATATATAAACGTGTGTACACGTATACACACGAACACGGATATGTGTCTATACAAACACATCTATACACATATACATCCGTACATCCTCATATATGCAGAGATTCGGAGACAGATACAGAGACACTGAGACAGAGCGAGAGAAGCAAACGAGGACGTACAAAAGTATATATATTCGCAACATATTTACGACAACATTTGCAACACACACACACACATACATACATACAGAGATAACCAGCAATCACACACAGACAGATCTACGTGCAGAGTTGCTGCGTAGTTGTAGCTACATATTCAGACTTCCACACATATCCCCACCGATCCGCAGGAGAAGACAGCAGCACTCTGGCATGCGCGTCTACCGACGGGACGGCTGCAGAGGCGCAGGGGAGATACGTTGAAGTGTCCACGTGTATGTATGTGTCCACGTGTATGTAAGTGTCCACGTGTGTTATTGGCCCCCCGTCTTTTGCATGTGCATGGATGGGTGGAGGACACGCAGGAGAGAGAGACGGCAGGCCACCTTTCTTGGCAGCAGGGTAGTCGCCGGCTTTGAAGGCCGCGTTGCCTTTCTCGCGGTGTTCTTCGGCAAGGGCTGGATTGATGTACGCCTCCTTTTCTTTCTTCTCTCTCAACTTCTTCACTTCGTTGAGCGCGTTGCGCGTCGCCCGGGTGTTGTCCTCCGTCAGCGCCTTCTCGTAGGCAGCAATCGCCTCGTCGTACTTCTCCATCCGTGCGTAGCAGCTCGCCAGTCGACAGTACACCTGGCCGTCGCCAACGTGCGTATAGAGACACATCACCGTATTCGTCAATATATATCCCATTCATACACAAATGTTGGTTTGCTTCTCCCCCTCGGTCCTGCTTCTGGAGGGGGCTGCACATACATGACACTGGGCAAGGACATAATGGAGAAGGACACAGAGAGGCACACACACATAGAGAGAGACATACGGAGAGAGAGAAAAATTGATAGACAGATAGAGAGGCACACAGATATATCCATACATATATATATACACAAACAGAGAGAGATAGAAAGGGGCATACAGACATATCCACATACATACATATGTGCACAGAGAGATAAAGAGGCACAGAGACACATCCACCTATGCACATAGGTAGACAGGTAGGCGCATACAAACACAGACATATATATATGTATCGATAGACAGAGGCATACACAGACATATACATATGCATACTGACATATATATATACACACAGAGACGTGTACTACTACCAAGGTTTATATGCATATATTTACATATATATATGACACTGTACAAGTATGTATATATATATAGGTAGATAGTGAGGCACGCAGACATATCCATATATAGAGAGATAGATAGGCGCATACAGACACAGACATATATATATGTATGGATAGATAAAGAGCTGTATCCAGAGATACAGCTTCGGCCGCAGCCAGAGCGAGTGAAGAGAATCACTCAAAAGAGAGACGTGTACGTCGGATCGATAAAAGACGGAAGAGCAGAAGAAGCGGGAAGGGGAGAAGTTACCTTCGCGACCTTGGAGAAGTCGGTTTTGTACTCGTAGCGTTTTTCAAGCGCTTTGTTGCACTCCGCAATACACTTCTCATATTCTCCCATCTCCATATAAACCGCTGCACAGGAGAAGTCACCAGCAAGAGAAGGCAGCAGCACCAGCAGCGACACACACACACACAGAGACAGACAGCGGAGCAGCGCTGACGACTTCACACGCAGCAGCAGGGAGGTCCCCGGGGCGAGGAGGGGAACACCCAACGGTGGTCTTCTCCCCGTTTTCTCCCCTTCGTCGCCTCCGACATCCACGTGTGCCAATTTTATTGTCTCAGCCACCGGCGCTTCGAGTTCTCTCCCGCTCAGAAGATGTCCACGCATCCACACACACATATATCCGCACATATACACATGCGCACACATCCCCGCGCTATCCACCGCAGACGCACGCACACATGTTTGTGGAGCATTTCTCTTCGTTGCTTGGGTCTCTCCGTTCGAAAAGCTTCCAGAGCCGGGCTCTGCACATTGCTCTCTATTCATACATATCCACACCGATGTACGAAGGGGTGTTCCCCCCTCTGTTCCTCTCCCTTCCCCTTCCTCGAAATATATCGACGACAGCCATGGTAGAGCCTCTTCAAAACGTCCTCTACGTTGCGCTCTCTTCATCCACACACACGAAGACACATATAGAGAGAGCGCGTATCCACACATGGCTTGCTGAGACGCGGACCGTCGATCGCCCCCTCTCTACAGGCAGCAGGAGACTCCTACTCTCCCCTTCTCGACACACAACATATATTCACACACACGGTCGTCTTGTTTTTGTTATGTAATACATTTCCTCTATATCATTCTCCCCATGGATACATGTGTACACATATATATATATATATATATGTTCCGCTCCCTCTCTGTTTCCTCACAAACACACATGCATCCACACACAGAGTCGTCTTGTTTTCGTTATGTAATACGAAATATATATATAGGATACATGTGTATATATATACGTTGGGTCCTCTCCTTCTCTTGCTCGACACACACACACACACGCACACGAACGCACAGAGTCGTCTTGTTTTCGTTATGTAATACACTTCCTCTATACCACTCTCCCCATACATATATATATATATATATATTTGGTCCACTCTTTTTCTGTGAATGGCATATTCGTCTCCTTTTTATTCGTTGCAGTGAATTCGTGGGTCTCCTTCTCTCTCTGTTTTTCTTCTTCGCACACCCCAGACACAGATGGGGACTTTTGTACGTCATCGTATATTGGTCACCCTTTCCATACATGCAAATAAATACTTCCACTTCTTTGTGCCTCTTCTTCGTTTCTCGCTCTGCATGTCTTTTTCACGGATACCCGGACTCTATGAACTTCTCTTCTCACACACGTATACATACGACTCTTGTTGCGAGGGTAGCTTCCCTATACACACCTATACACACACACATATAGTGGGACATAGACAGACAGATATATACACATGCGGATATACATGTGTGTATATATAGAGAGAGATAGATAGGTAGCTCCGCGGTTCATGATAAGTTTATAGATTGGTCTTCCGGAGGTATTCCGTAGAACTTCCAAACCTGCACTTACGTACAATTGGCCTTATACATACATACGTATAGACATATATATACGTGTATACACACATATACATACACACACATATACACATACATATCCATATATATGTATCCACCCACAGACACACGCGCATATGCATATATGTATATATATGGGTTTATAGATAGAGAGAACATCATATATATGGAGAGATACTTCTTGCTACACATATACATACATATGTATACACACAAACATGCACGTATATAGAGAGAGAGTGGTTCAGAGATGATGCGTACACGTATACACCTGCTTTCTTGTTTAGATAGAGAATTTCTTTGTGTACACGGTCGTCTCCACATACATGCCTGTCCACATGTAGAAACCGCCAGAGGGACGTATATACGTATATATATGTAGTTGCTCTGCTGTTAAGATTTTATACGTGTATACCTGCTTTGTTATTGAGATAGAGAATCTCTTTAGGATATGTTGCAATGGCTTCATCGTAGGCAGCAAGTGCTTCCTGAAATTTCTTTTGTTTGTATAGCGCATTGCCTTTTTCCTTCAGAGTCTCTGCAGCTTTCTCTTCTGGACTTAGAACTCTCTCCTCCTGCTGCTTGCTGCTGCGGCCGCCGCCCGCACCGCCCCCCCCTCCTGCTGCTGCTGCTCCTCCTGCAGCAGCAGCGCCACCGGCCGAAGAGGCAGCCGACCGCGCGCCGTACTGCTGCTGTTGCTGCTGCTGCGTCGTTGTCTGCGAGGGGGGGTCGTCCTCCAAGTCCCCGCCCATCGCTGCAATGATACCTTCTTTGATCCGCAGATCCTTCGCAACCAAACACACAG
Source organism: Sarcocystis neurona (assembly GCA_000727475.1). Classification (NCBI taxonomy): domain Eukaryota; phylum Apicomplexa; class Conoidasida; order Eucoccidiorida; family Sarcocystidae; genus Sarcocystis; species Sarcocystis neurona. The sequence goes on along the minus strand of KL647304.1, from coordinate 2,555,080 downwards.
ACACATACACATATAGATATACGTTAAAATTGTCCACATAGTAATTTTCCGCGCGTGCAGTTCTCTTCTTCTTCTTCGACGAGCCCCTGCGACTCTCTCTGTGTCTCTCTCTCTCGCTGCTGCTGCTGCAGAGGTCTGGCGCCACAGCAGCAGACCCACCTCCACACCGCGCTCCTCGGAAGCGTATTCGGACAGGAAATGACACACAAAAGAAGGTGTGGGGCACGAGGCACTCCTCCACGGACGACCCCCCGATATAGAGACACGTCTCCCTAGGCAGGCAGCATCTCTCCCTGGAGCGCGGGGCCTTCTTTTCGTGTGTGTAGATATATATACGTCCCTGCGCGCATCCCCACCCATACGTGTATCTATAAATACATGCACCTGCAGACAAGGACGCACCTGTCAGAGATCTAGTGGAAAGATATTCGTCCACAATACAGACAGCACACACGCGTGAAGAGAGAGTCGGAGAGACAGAGAAGGAGACGCACAAAGAGACAATGCATGCATGCAGGGCTGCACGCACACACATATACACACATATTTGTAAACGTGTACATAGAAAATAGACTGGTGCATATATACGGCAGCGAGAGAGAAGCGTCGAGGCAGAGAGAATCCCTACTAACGGCATACACATGTATATAGACAGGCAGATAAATAGACTGCTGCATATGTAGAAGAACACATCCTACACACACATGCACACACCGTGTGTAAAGAGCGACACGTCTCCCTTCAGCCGCCTTTTCTGCTGCGGGTCGGTTCGCTGCAGTCGACTTCCACACCCGCGAACTGACTGTCTTTCAGGAAATGCAACTTTTTCTACACCAACACCAACACACACACGCACACACCCGGACATGTGTGTGGACGACGCACGGACGCAGAGACACAAACCGCCTTCCCCGCCAGTCACATCCTCCTTTTATCTTCTCCTTCCGCCACTCTCTTCTTCTTCTGTGTTGGCCTCCACTTCCCCCCTTCTCGTTGCATCCCTCCCCTCTTTCACCCGGGCGTCCCTCGCTTCCCGTCCCTTTCCTCGGCCTTTCTCCCTGTCTCTCCCTGTCTCCCCCCCGTCTCCCCTGTCTCCATGTGTTTCCCCGTCTCCCCCCCCGTCTCCCCCTGTCTCCCTGTC
>KL647304.1:2495591-2553360 GCA_000727475.1 Sarcocystis neurona | reverse complement strand
CCGTCTCCCCCTCGTCCCTCCCCGTCTCCCTCGTCTCCCCGTCTCCCCCTCGTCGTCTCCCCCCCCCCCCCGTCTCTCCCCGTGCCTCCCTGTGTCTTCCCACTTCTCTTCCGATTTTCTCTTTTTCGGTTCTCGCGTCGCGCTGCTGCTCCCCGTTTTCGCGTGCGTCTGGTCTTGTGCCCCCCCTCCGTCTGCGCGGGACCTTCTTCTTACCGGCTGCGCGAGGACCAACTTGAGAGACTGCGGGTTCTTTTGAATCTCCTTCAAAATTTCTGTCAGCCGGTGCGTGTAGTCCTTGTCTTCCTGCTGGTAGCGCGCCAGCTTGCGATGCTTCTGCACCGCCTGCGTCGCTGCCAACATCGCCTGAACAGACGCAATCTGGTCGATCTGCTCTCCAATCTGCACAGCACACAGCGCGCAGTGCCCCCGCAGCAGCAGCAGAAGGAACGCGTCACCAGGCAGCCGCACGCCGACACCACGAAGGAGACGAAAACAGGCGTCTCTCTGCCAAGCCCGCCAGTGATCGCGCGACGAACGGACAGAGGAACAGAAACGCGTCTGCTGCGTCCCCCGTCCAGCACGTGTCGCCAAGTCCGCCACCGCCCCAGCGCGGAGAAAAGACAGGCGCACTCACTTCCGACGGGGGAGTCTCGCACGAGGATGTAGCAGAGAGGGTGGGGACGACGCAGACTCGGCGAAACAAACGAGACAGTCACCGGGGAGACAACGACCCCCCCCCCGCATACACACATGTGTATGTGTGCGTCTTCGTTTCAGAGAAAAAAAGTGCGAGGCGGCCCCTTTCTCCATGTAGGAAGACGAACAGGAGAAGACGCGTTTCTTCCCCCCATACACTCTACCCCACAGATGCGTCCAGACTTAGAAGAGAACTGCCCACCCGTTCGGGGTGGTCGTACAGAGAGACACACACAGAGAAAGGACAACGTACGCAACGCAGAGAGAAACGGACATATATGTGGAAGAAGAGAAGACGAAGACGGAGGGTGCAGGAAGAAGAAGCGGCGACGTCCGCAGAAAGTGTGGCCGCGCAGCTGCGGCTGGCGTCGTCGGTCTATCTCTGGCCGCCGTCTCCTAGCGGAGACGAGACAGCACGTCCTCCTTTCGCTTCCGTCTCCGTCTTGAAGACGGGACGACGCAGAGACGGGGCAGTGTGAAGGACCGCAAAATGCAGAGACGGCTGCTCTCGCGCAGAGAAGCGCCCGCCTGCGGAGACGACGCGGAGACGCCGCACTTCGACGGACGCACGTCCACACCCCACCCCCCGCGCGAGGCAGAGCGCACACGACACCGAGAGCCACACGGAGACAGGGAGACGGAGACGGAGACGGAGACGGGGGGGACAAATGGAGACGCAGACGTGCAGTAGTGGTAGTAGTGGTCTGCCGGCGTTTCCTGGGTTTTCCGCCGGTCCCTCCCAACCCTGCCGCGCGATCTGCTGCTGTCTCCCGCCCCGCGACGCCTACCTGACGCAGTCCTTCCTTCAGCTGCTCGTTGTTGGGGTCCACCTGCAGACCCTTTTCGTACGTGCTTTCCGCCTCCTTGAACTTCATCAGCCGAAACTCCGCAAGGCCTTTGCGAGAGTATCCCTGCGTCCCCGTGCCCACGCAGAAAACGAAAAAAGGGGAGAAGACATGTGTCGAGTGAGAGTTGTCGAGGAGCGGCTGCCGAAGACGCGATGCGTAGAAAACGTGCCGGTGCCACGGCGCGCGTCTTCTTCTGCAGGCGGTGCTCACCGACCGAGACACAGATGTATCTGTGCGTAGAAGGACGGCCGCGGACGGATACACATATACACATATGTACAGATAATATGTATACGGAGCAGCAGTCGACGGGATCTCCCTCGGTCTCGCCGTCTACACACATATGTATGTGTATATGACAGCAGTCTTACTCATACACAACACACATACACAGAGAGAGAGACATGTCCAGGTGAAGACGCACGTGTGCATAAGAAGTGGATTTCCTGTGAAGTGTGCAGACGGGAAAAGACGTACCTTCCACGCTCTCTCTGTGTGTGCGTATAGACGTCTCTGCGTATGTCTGTGACTGTGCTGTACGTATACCTGTAGCATATATGTGCCTTTTGTGCAGGTAGGAGATACTCACGCGCCGTCAAACATAGATGCGTACCCCAAGACAGGCCGGCGCAACGCACGAAAGGACAGAGAGGGAGATGGATATATATTTACGCAGGAAAGAAGCCAGGCCACTCCGCGCAGAGTCTGCTGTTGGCGGCGGCGTATAAGCTGCCAGAAGAAGTACAGACGCACTGCGACGTCCACAGACGCGTGTGCGTTGCACGTCGCACTAAACGTGGACAAAAGGGAAGAGAGAAGCATCCAGGGAGAGAGCTTCAGCCATACGTAGCTCACACCCGCGAGTAGCGCTGTGCCGCTGTCCACAACGACGACGCCCTTGCCTTATATATACGTGCATGCAGGGTACGTGGCTCCCCGAGGAGACACGTACACACATACATGCATATATGTTACGGGAGTACCCGAGGATATACACGAATATGGAGGAGAAAGCGAAAAACATCTCTGTATACATGGATAGACACGCGCTTCCAGAGGAAGGACGATGGAGAGGTGCGGAAAGCAAGAGAGCCAATGGGGTGGGTGAGTGTGCAGTCGTGTACGTGCGTGTGTGCGTACGCACATGAGAAGGAAGAAGTTTTCTCTGTGAAAAATCTCTCGAAAGCAAGTGAAGGGATAGAGGGCGCAGAATGGGAGCAGAAGGCAGCAACAAGACGGAGGACGACAGGAGGCTGCCGACACGCAGCAGCAGCGGCAGCGCCGGCAGCGGTCGACGTGCGGCACGGACGCTGCAGAAACAGCAGCAGCAGAGCGCGACCACCGGAGCGCAGTGGCGCGGGAGGCGTTGGGGAGAGGAGGAGAGGGAGCGAAAGGGTGCCGGGAGACGGGAGAGGAGAGCGAGCCGAGGAACGCAGGAAGAGGAATGTACGGGATCTCAGCAGCAGCGTCTGCGTTCGGAACAGAGAAAGGACGCAGCAGCGTGCTGAGGCGCGGCGACAGCAGCAGCAGGAGCCGTTCCAGCGGCAGGACCCGTCGCCGAAGAGGCCGCGCGGCACCAGCAGCTTTCTCCCGGAACAGCAGCAGCAGGCAAGGGGTCGCTGCGAGGAGGATCCCCGCAGCAGCAGCAGCAGCAGCAGTGGCAGCAGCGGGTCAGGCGGAATAGAGAGCCAGTGGCCAGCGTCCGGTCCTTCAGCAGCAACAGCAGCAATACAGAAGTGTGTGCCGTCGCGCAGCGGCGCAGTTCCCACGGACCGGCAGCGGCAAGAGTAAAGCTCGAGCAACAAAAGAGAAGGTGCACGGGAAGATGAGGGAGGCCAGAGCACATGCAGCGGCACTGCTCCATCCCCAACAAACGCACGTGCAAAAGCACCAGCAGGGCAGCAGGATGGCAACCGATATTAACGTAGTGATCAAGCCGCAGAAGCAGCAGCAGCAGAAGCAGCAAACGCTTCACGAGCAGCAGCAGTCGCTACGGCAACGCAGAGAACGCGGCAGCCGCACACTCCTCAGCTGCGGCAGCAGGACATACAACAGGAGCGCCAGCGGTTTGTCGACAGCAGCAGCGTAAAATGACCGACACCAGCAGCAGCCGCACCAACAGCTGGCGTTTCGTCTGTCGCAGCACCGGCAAAGTCAAGAGCAGCAGCAGACGCAGAGCAGGAGAGGCAGAGGGGCTATCGTCGCATGCATCCGTAGATATATCGACAGAATTACAAGCAGAACAAGCGCCCAGGAGCGGCAACAGACTCCCCAGCAGCAGCGGCAAACACAAAAGCAGCGAACACACTCAAGAAGCACCGTCGGCAAAAGACGCGAGGAGGCACCAGCACGAGCGCAAGACCTCCCTACGGCTTTAGTATTTCAAGGAACCAGCAGCAGCGGCCTATCAGCCTATGGCAACAGCACATTCGCAAGCACTCGCTTCTACTATCACACACACACATATATATGGACGTATATACGGGTTCATGGGTGAAATGTCACTGCCGCATTTCCTGCTTACGTCGAGCGTGTCACGCTCACACATTGCTGTTGTGGGTGTACACTGCTGCCGAGCTTCCCTTCTTTAGTTCTGTGTAGCCTTCCGCGTGGCCGAGTATTTCCGTCTTCCTACCTTTCCCCAGTTGGGTCTAAGCTTAACACAGACATCCGCATCTTTAAGCGCCTCCTCAAATCTATGGAGACTGGCCAACGCGCCCGATCTGTTGGAGTAAAGGACCGCATCGTCTGGGGAAAGCTTTATAGCGAGCGAGAAAAACTTGACCGCGTCTTCGTAATTCCCCTGCTGAAAGGCTGCATTTCCTTTGGCTTTCAGTTCCAGAGCCTCCTCAGCCGGCGTCATGGTCGCAATGGAGGTGGAGAATGCCGGGCAGCGTGGAACAGGTGAAAAGAGTTGTGAAGGACGCGAGCGAGCAAAACTGAAGGAAAGGGCAAAAGGAACAAGCCAGGGACACGGGGGTGCGGAAGAGGACCCGAAAGTTAGAGAAAAAAAGGGAGAAAACGAGCAGGCCAGGCCGAGGGGGACTGAATGTGGAGCGGCCGCTTGTGGGAGGATACAAGATGAAGCGAGGAACCCGGTGAGTGCGCAAATAAGACGGAAAACGATTCTTTCACGGACCGCAAGATTGAGAATGTCGCAACCGGTGATGGAGGGAAAGAGTGGCGGGAGGGGGAGAAAGATAATTTCGCCGCATTGATCGGATGACTGGCAAAAACGACAGGAGGGCGGCGCGTGCGTTCACGCATTATCGGGACGGAAAGTGCGCTGGTGGCCCCTCCAGGAGAGGAATGTGTAAACTTTCGAGGAAGCACATGAAAGTTGCGACGACAAAGAACGAAAAAGGAGAGCTGCGGTGAATGAAGACAAAGGAGAATTTTCGTCAACGGGAGAGATGGGAACGGGAGAGCTGTGGGGGGGGGGCCCGAGATGCTACTTTTAACTTCTTGAGCGGACTCCGCTAAAAAAGCTCGCAAACACTGGCTTCTTTCATACGAGTGCGACACAGGGCAGTATTTTTGTATGCGTCAAGAGTGAGGAAAAAGGGAAGGGGCCACTCGTTGTTCCTTGAGGCCAGGAACAGTGTTTCACTCTCGTCAAGGCACGCGGCGCGACAGTGTTTCGTGACGGAATGCGTATTTTCACGGGGTAAGCGCACTGGTAAACCCGTCGATTGTTCAATAGCTAGCTATGCTTTGTCATTTTCACGGGATTTTCACCATTTCGAAGAAGAATCAAGGACACACGGTTCCTACCTCCTATTTCTGGGGGGCAACAGGAGCTGGGGCGCTGCTACACACGTGTGCGGCGGCCTAGAGAGTCGGGAAGTTGGCCAGTACTGCCATCTGTCGGCTGCAGCACCAGCAACAGCAGCAGAGGGAAGGGTAGCAACTGACGCTGGGCCACTAGCTCGAGCAACAACTCTATCCAAGTGCGTAACGTCAACTGTAGCACCATTCGGAGGAACATGCGTAGGAGTCGGAAGAGCGCCAACACAGCAGCGCAGGCCCACCAGAAGCAACAGAAACAGCAGCAGCTCTGCACTGCAGCACTGATAAACAGTAAAGGCAACAGCACCAAGAGTCGCAGCAGCACAGCACGAGTAGCAGCACGACGCACCAACATGCAGCTGCAGCAGACACAGCCCTGTAGGTAGCACCATGAGGCGCAACAGGGGAGTCCGACAGCAGTAGGGAAAGCAGCAAACATCACTGTAACCGGAGTCGCAGCACCACAAACATCTGTGGCAGCGAGAGCCGGAGCAACACTACCAGGAACAGTAACAGCCACAGCAGCATCGACAGACACCCGAATCTCAAGACCGACACGAGCATTCGCAACACTGAAGCACCTGCAGTCGCAGGAATAACAGCCTCAGTCGCCTTAGCACGTGCTGCGCGCACTTGTAACAGAAAGAGTGACAACCGAAGCAGCCGCGGAGAAAAGAGCAACAGCAAGGAAGAGCACCCAGTCTAGCGGGATCTGAAGCAGCCGACGACAACGGTGACAATGTGAAGAGAGGCAGGACCAGCAACTGCTGCAGCAGGAAGAAAGCAGGCCACGCAGCAATCTCCACGGCGAAAGCCCAGTAGAAGTGCATACCAGTGGGCAGCCCCACTTGAAACACAAACCATCCGTCACATCAAGGTAAGCAGCAAATCAACAAGAACAGGGGGAATACATCCAGCAGGACACGCTCTAGAATTAGCAACAACTACAGTGACAACACCATGAGGCGCAGCATTACTACCAGCAGTGTGACAGATGAAGCGAAAGACACACAACGGTACCAACATGCAAGGCAGCAAAAACAGTATCAGCCCGAGTAGGACGTGGAGGTTTGCACATGGGCATATACGTATATGTATATATGTGAGAATACATGAAGAGGAAAACTGGTGGAACTACACTGACTGATAGATATTGAGAGAACGCAGACGTATTTAAGAGTCTCCACAGGTCTGGATATGAGGCAGGTTGGTAAGGCGAGCAAGACCACGGAGAAGCACAGTAGTTCACGAGGTAGCGGTCGCTACTACACATTAGATACCGAACACATGAGCATACTGGATGAAGGGTTTGAAGTCCTCCTAGGTACACAATCACACGTGTATATGCTGCGCGGTCCACTGCATGTTTCTTGCTGCAGCCTGCTTTGGATACCGGGCTACGTGTACACAGGCGCATAGGCTCGCGTAATGGACGTATACACGTGTATGTGTTAGCCCTCATATATCACGTATATGTACAGATGATACGTCCTGTCTCGCCGGGTTATAGAGAGGAACTTTGTCAATATATGCATGTATGTGTATATGTACGTATGTGTGAACGTATGTGTACCAATGAAGGGCGCAGATGAGTCTGGTCATCTGAAAGGCCGCTTTATAATGTATGGCACCAATAAGTGAACAGTGCTAACAACCGCTTCCGTGTCAACCGGTACAGATTCTTCCCTTTTTTCAACGCTGGTAGGCGACCTTCGGAGTGCAGTGACTGCAGATACATGGGTCTCTGCTGGAAAGGTGGGCAGGACAGTGTGAATGCACACGTGTGGACGCTCTACAGAAGATGTGGCGTAATATCAGAGGAGGGCCCGATGAAGAACGTCAGCACGGTGGTACTGTATATTCGCAGATAAAAGAGGTAGTCGTAGTCGTGAAATGTACGGGCGTCAGGGACTTTAATGCTTATGCATGTGTAGCTGCAAAAAGTGGTTCGGAATTTTACTTCACTTGTTCCTCTTCTGTATCCCAAATCTTTATGTATATATATGTATACTTGCGTGCAGCCATGGGAAGCCGTTGCGCTCCAAAACGCTTACGATCTCGTGGTTGTCTACATCACCTGGCAAGCGAATTCCTGGACTAGACACGCAGCTGCCATGAGTACGCGGCCCGGCTGTAGGTGCTTGTCTCTTACCTGAGTTGTGCTCGCGCCAACTGCAGGTAGGCGGCGCTCTTTTCTTCCCTTTTGGAAAGGTGCCCGTACTACATTTGTACCTATGGCCGGCGGTTATAATCCTCCGTTGAATGCATATGCTCCGTAGTACGGCACATCGGATATCACTTCTTCCGGCGAATACAGAAGCTTCCACCCTTCTTGAGTGCAAGTGGAGTTCTTTTTTCCGCTGTGGCTGACTGCTACGTCAGTCATCGGCAACAGAAAGACCGACCACGACTGCTAACTCTACAGCCACTTCTACCTACGCTTGGATTCCTCCGGAAATAAAACCTACCGCAGACGAGTACCAATGCTTATCATTACGACTCCTCGTAACAGAGATAGAATTTCAGCGACTCCCACCCCTTCGACACCCCAGCCACTGGAACTCCTCCTGCCAGAAGGAGCGTAGCGACTACCACAACTAGGACGATTCCTCCAACTAATAGTATTCTTCGCCGTACAAGTATTGCATCAGCTACCGCTACTACTACTACTACTGCTACTCCTACATCCACGACCACTACTACTACTACTGCTACTACTATTGCCACGGCTACCACTACTACTACTACTATACCACTATCACTACTACTACTAGTACTACTCCTGTTCCTAGTTGTACTAGTACTAGCACCAATACTACTACTACAACTACTACTACTACTATTGTTACTAGTTGTACTAGTACTGCTACTACTACTCCTGTTACTAGTTGTACGAGTAATAGCACTACTACTACTACTATTGTTACTAGTTGTACTAGTACTACTACCACTACTACTCCTGTTACTAGTTGTACTAGTACTACTGCTGCTACTACTACTGCCACGACGACTACTCCTACTATTGCCACGTGGAGACCCACTACTACTACTACTATACCACTATCACTACTACTACTACTCGTGTTCCTAGTTGTACTAGTACTAGCACCAATACTACTACTACAACAACTACTACTACTATTGTTACTAGTTGTACTAGTACTGCTACTACTACTCCTGTTACTAGTTGTACGAGTAATAGCACCACTACTACTACTATTGTTACTAGTTGTACTAGTACTGCTACTACTACTCCTGTTACTAGTTGTACGAGTAATAGCACCACTACTACTACTACTATTGTTACTAGTTGTACTAGTACTACTACTACTACTACTCCTGTTACTAGTTGTACTATTACTACTACTACTACTACCACTACGACTCCCGCTGCTACTACTACTACTATACCAGTATTACTACTACTACTACCACTACGACTCCCCCTGCTACTACTACTACTACTACTATAGCAGTATTACTGCTACTACTACTACTACTACCACTACTACTACTACTAGTATTGCCACGGCTACTATTACTACTACTACTACTCCTACTACTACTACTACTGCTACTACTACTACTACTCGTTTTACAATAACACTCTGCTGTTCTGTCTTTGGATGGAAACTTTCCCCTTGCCTGTATTCTGTACGCGTGCAAACGAATGAATGCCTAGGGTCACTACTTTGCCAGCAGGATACGTATAAAAAACGCCTTATTAGCGGTTACGGTAACATGACGTCGCTGCTGTCGCTGGTGCCGTGTATGCGGCCACTGCCGCTCCGGTGGAGCTACTGTTATGTTCACCAACAGATCGACCTCCGTTTCTATTCGGTGACACCAGTGCAGAACAACTTTGTCTTGAGGCTGGCCTGCGAAGCACATGAAATGCCTTTTACGGCTGAAGACAGAAGGAGCTGTCTCTTTCAGGGAAGGCCCCTTCGCGTAACGGAGAGCGTGTCTGACATGCTGAGTCCCCTCCTTTATTTTTTCTACTGAATACTAAGAGGCGTGTTTGTTTCTTCTTTTCTCCACGTGTGAAATCCATAGAAGCACGTGTCATGCAACGCTTCCGGCTAACCCTGATGTGTTCTTTTACAGTCACGCCGTACCATACCGAAAATATTACTAAGGTATTATACTTCAGACTCTTCTATTCTTCTCGTTGGACGATTTCGCCCTAACAACTATTTTGATCGCAGTTCGAGAATCCTCCTGCATTCTTTATGACGGAACTCCTCCGTGTTTAGAAGTTGCTACACTAGCTCTGCTTCGTTGCCTGCATGTATCCGGCAGAGATCAAAATGCCACGGCGGCTAAGGTCGGCCGAAACAACCACAGTCGGAAGTAAACGCAGAGGGGATGTCCGCTGTTATCGAGTTGAAAGACGATGCAGAATCCATAACGCCTACATATATGTGTAAGTACCAGCAGTCACGAACATACTTTCAGACACGGGTATGTCTGCGTACAGAGAGACAGAGAGACTGGGACCTTGCTATATGTATACATACGCGTGGGTAGACAGACACATGGTATAAACGTGCGTCGCTGTTGGTGAAAGCCTGAAGCAGGTTCTGCGCTTGTGCTGGTACCTGTCTAGGATTTCACAGGCAAAGAGGCAGGTATCTACGTCTTTGCAGACATACTAACGTAGACAAGCCTGTGAGGAAGTAGACCACGGAAGCTGGTTACGAAAGATCAAACGTAGACGAGGGTCTCGTTTACTGGTGTGCAAGCATAAATAGCGACCCAAATACAGAAAATAATGCCGCACACGCGGCATGATACAAGTAGACGTGCGGTACCCTTCTCAACTTGAGCTCGGTCAGGCACGACGAAGCACCTACATGCGGTTGTGCACATATGGATAGATAGAACAGACTACGTACACACGATCCGCAGCCGACTCTTCTGGGGGAAGGGGGGAATGTTCGTGGCGTCACAACGGTCTCGGAACGGTCAGGTAAACTGCTTCCTAATTTTCTTTCCCGTATGCGTCTCCAAAATGCTGTACCAAACTCTGCTAAAATAGGTTGATCATTGCAGCAGAGATACAATATGGTAGCTTCCCCTGTTGTTGCATTAGAAGTAGCGAGATACTGTTCTGACGAATTTTGTTGCCTCCTTTCATTTCTACACACACCGTGTTGGTTTCGGTACAGTGAACACCTTCCTGCAAAAAGAGATTCACGTGTAAGGCGTCTGAACTTGTGGTCGTCTTTGCTAAGGACTAGATTGTTTGTCGGGCTATTCACGATTGACTGTTCAGACGCCCTTTTGCCTGTATACTTCTGGTTTACTACAGGCGGCGCTGCATCCAAAACCGTAACTGATTTACGACATCTTTAAAAAAATCACCTGAGTAGAATTTTGCGCATCTAGTGTTCGCTTGTGAGCGTACGCGTACGTGTCCGTATACATGTACAGCTGTATAAATACACGTGTGTATACCTGTTTGTACGCCTGTACGCAAATACATGTATGCCTACATACGCACTGTGCACGGGCACGCGCCTGCGTGGTGCACAAATTATTTGGGTGAAGCGGAACGTAGTTTTTTCACGACGGGAACAGTTTTCGTCATTTGAGTGAAGGTCACATGTATACAGCGCGAAGGAATGCTGTTTCCATCGTGTCACTGAGTTTGAAGACGCCACGTCTCCCACCTGCTTTTGTGTGTGTCCCGCTGACGCATGTAACAGACTACAACCATTGCACCGTAAGACACACCACGGAATTATCCTGAGCGTATAGTTGGGTGGAGGGAGAATTTCTTTTTTGGTGACACCGTACGTGAAGATTTGCATACAGCTTTGTCATACCCAAACTTATACCTGTACTTTAAATATGCTTAGGAGTTTTGCACCGCATTGTAGAGGCGGGTGTTTGTAGTAATTGGATCGCCTATCGCAAACGCATCAAACAATAGCAGCGGTTAGGAAAAGTAAGGCCTTGGTGGCTCCTCATTCCCTCGGCCGATACAGCTCGAGACTAAAATGAAGTGCCTCCGGAAGGAGGCACCCTCTCCTATAAAAATGGCCGACAACCTTGCAATTATGGCTGTCTCTGCTTAGACGATTCTTCGTGATTATCCTACGCAGCGTATACGTGCGCCTCTATATGCTGAGGTACCTCCTCACAATTCAGCACACAGGCAAATTGTTTCGATACACTTGTATTCACTTCTGTACGTAAACGTGTTTAGCGCTTGATAAAGATTTGCGTACCAGTAAACATACGGCTACGTGCGTACCCTATGTGCAAACACGCATACGCGTCAATTGCGAGCGGCACCCCATGTGCAGATGACGCCCTGCTCGCTTTTTCACGTCTGATATGATGGAGCCAGCGTCGTCACTTTTGAGTAGTTCGACAAAAATAGGCAAAGGCGCACGACGGGCAAAACGCCAGAGGCCACTCAAAACATCGACGAGCCTGCAAATGCGGGATGCCGTCGACGGTGCTCCATCTGGAAGACTGCACCGGCGACGCGGCGGCAAGCAGAAAGAATACATAGATATATACGTGTATGTTTGATATGTAGGAAATACTTCGGTCGGCATAGTTGCACACGAGGTCGAAGAAGTCTTCGCGGCTGCGTTTCAAAGGCACTACCCACGACAGGGTGACACTGTGTCTACAGTATTGTCCACCGCTGAAGGCTACGGGCGCAGCGCTTGCACACGCGTCTGTTTGAGGAACGTCCAGATGAGAGCGCACGTGCTAGTTTTTTGTGTCTGGGAAAGCTACACTCAACGTGCACGGGTACTTTTCAGCAACGTTACACCATACGCGTGTCTCCCACACGCGGTTGCACCGGTAGCGGGCTCGAGGTAGGTACTCTGACGATGAATCCTGACAACACTACACCCCGAAACATGATTGTGCCTCCGCTTCAGGGTGTCCTTGCTTTTGTTTTCGTAACATCTAGTTTTCAGCCCGCGTTGCCGGTGTTAAATTCCTGGATGAACTCGCGAGGACGCAGTATTTACACATGCATACCTGCACGTGTATGTTTACACTGCTCCACATGTCTACCTGTCCACGCATCTGCGCATTCATCTAAGTGGATATGCATTCATGCTGGTGGGCACGGGGAGGAACAGAGTAAAACGCGGGATTGCTAGCGCTATTGCAAGAGCGTAGACAGAGATGACGCGCAGAGCGGACTGTCCGCTACCTCTACATTCAGACGTGCACGCTGTAGACCTGTGCAACCCTCCGACTCTGTCCGCTTGAATGCCGCGATATCTTCGCGTAGACTCTCCCAGTCCACGAATACGTTCCCTCTCACCGGCGGACGCCAGGAGCCATTTCGGCGGCCAGCATATACACTTACACAGGTATGAGATCAGAGCGTGATAGTAGCACCTACGTAGATACACAGAAGCTGCCTGTGTGTCGCTTGTGTCGGTCTCGTTCACAGGTACGTCAACACACGTGGATACGTGAACGTGTGCCCCCCCCCAAAATATGATACATACACATAGACCCAAATGCAAATTCACATATGTGTGAGTCCGACCATGGTGGCAGATGGAATTTAAACTGGAGATTGTATAAAGCACATGCCTGTACAAGACTTTACTCGTCTGCGTGCCCGCACGGAGAGAGTCTGACCTCACGAAGTGGTCTATACGTGTTGGAAAGGCTTTGCCGGTGTCTTCAACACCAGGCAAAAATCTGTACGGGACAAAAGTGCAGCTTGTCAGTAGACGTCTCTGGGGAACAGTGAAGTCCGAGACAGACAGCCTTACACAGTTATACGTACAAGACTGGCGCATAAACTTTTGTACATATGAACTTAGCCGTCTGTGGAAATTTACGTACACACGTATTCTTATGGTATATGTACGAATACATCCGCGTATGAATGTCGCAACGTCGACAAACAAGCTGCTTTTACGTCCTTCAAGCCTGTCGTAAGTTTCGCCTTAAGCGGTTCTTGTAGTTCTCCTGAGAAGAATCTCTGGAGACTCTAGTGTTGCGTGTGAAACCTCACCAGCTGCTGTGATAGGTGTCAGACAGCCTCGCTCTACACTGCGCACTTCCTACGTGTCTACCTTGTTTTGATTATCCGTACGTATAATAAGAATATGCATATTTTAACACGGAAGTGAAATCACACAAGCAGGCGCTACGGCTCTCGTCTATGTAGATTAATTCATGCACAGATGCGGCGGTACATATATATGCGTACACTTGTATTACTTTCCACTGCGCAGGACTTCCACATTTAAAACGCCTGCTTACCACGTGTCAGTCTCTCCATGTCATCGTCTCACGATTCGCACACGTATGTGCAAGCATGTCGAAACGGGACACGCCCGCCCCAAGAGTCCGGTCAGTTGCCTGTAAAAGTGATCTGGCTCACCGCAAGAAATTTACGTGCGTCTATTTGTCTGTCTGCGTCGTACACATCTAATGGCGCATGACGCATCTGTGTGTGAGACGTGATGAGAGACCCTCAATGTCTCTAGCAAAATGTACAACGGCCAAGGGCTCTTTAGGTTTCTCCAGCGTAGCGTAGCGGCTCTACACCCCCTAAAGCTGCTTGACTGGGAGGGAAACAAGAACTGAGAGTTACGGAATGACATGACAGACCCGGTGTGAGGTATAGAAGCTTTATCACAAGGTAAGATTGTTTTAGCTTCTACTAAAGAAGTCGCCTGTCATTTGGATGGCGCAGGTTGCTGAGTTCTGATGGCCGTGTCTGTTCTCTTGCATACCCCGGTGGCATCCTACAAGAGGCTTTTGTGCCAACGGAAAAGTGTGGAGACACTCGTCACTTTTTCTTATGGATGCAGATACACGAGTAACGGTCACGTCGATATTTTAAAACACGTTTAGCAGTACATTGACCTCGTACACATATACGCATACGTACACACACATAGACCTGTACAGGCGGACGTAGGGCTGACAGCTACGTCTGCATTCTAGCTGCCACCACCTTCGCGATTAATAAAAAGCAGAGGTGCTATGTGCGTCATCCTTCCTACGCCGACGCGTACGTGTACATATATAGGAAACGCAGAGGTGATATGTGCGTTATCCTTCCTACGCCGACGCGTACGTGTACATACATATATACACATATGTATATACAGGTGCACATATACCAACATTGCATGTAGTTGTACACGAATTGATAGGTGTCGAGTTACTCGGTGTCTCCCCGTTCGTCTGTAGAGATACACACGTGCATCGCTGATGTTTTATCTTTCTTTGTCTACCCTCAGCGTACATACTTATACATTCATATATACGTGTGGCTGATTGTGCATCGACCCTGGCAGTTATGCTCCTGGTGTGATACGCGTTGACTGGTCGAACACGCAGGTTTCCCTTAGGTCCGCGAGAATCGCCATCGAGGAAAAGCTGGCTCTCCCGCACCTTCTTGTCTTCTCCTTCCGGTATGCTCGAGTAGGCAAGGAACTCTGTGGAGCGTTTGCACATAGTACTCGCATGTGTGCAGCCGAAACAGCCAGATGAACTGCGGCCACGCCGGCTGCGTCAACGCCAGAAACAGACAGAAGTGTTCCATTATTCTGCGCGGCGGTGCACAGACCTGAATCGTTATGCACCAGCTTTTCATGCGCTCTCCATCCTCTCCACTTAGCGAGGTGGTTTTTTTTCTAATCTGTACGCATACGCTTGTATACTTGTCATCCAAATCAAGCGCGAACGCGGTTCTCTAGTAGGGAGGTGGCCCCGAGCGCGAATGCAGTCCCCTAGGAGGCAGATGGCGCGTTGTTTACGGCGAGGCAGTTCTCTGTTCCGCTGGGCAGGGGAAGAGAAACAAATGGTACTAGAACATGAGACTACATAGTGGATAACGTGTCGCACACGCACATTTGGGTACAACGGCTACGTTGGAGTGAAATCAAGGAAGTCGACTCGCGTGAGCGCTCAGAGATGCAGCGGACGCAGTCAACGACACCATCTGCTGAGCTATATGCATAAACAGTCAGCTTCTGCAAGGAAACTGCGGCAGCATGCGTTTTTTACCAGTGTGAGGAAACGGACTAGTTACATGTTCTCCTTGGTGTTGCGAAATCTCTCTCTCTCTAGATGATGTATCGTTTACGGATAGATCTTTTCTTTGGACTCTAGGGAGAAAGTAGATCAAGAAGCCCTTCTGAGAAGAGGCGCCTGGAGATACGCACACCTATGATGGCGTGTAATGTAAAACACGGTTGATCCGGTGTACCACTGTGTCCCTGGGGTTCATTTTTCGAGGTGTCCACGAGACACAAGTCAAATGTCGTCTTGGCGGTGTACCACAGCTGCTCGGACCCGCACGTGTGACCACTACTAACACCTACGTGCTTTGTATTGTCGCCGTTGCAGCATTGCGTATTGTCCGCGAGATGTGGAAAGTCGACCAGTTTGTCCACAACGCATACCGGCAACTGTTTTAGCTTCTACTACGGTTATATCACATGGCGGTCAGCCGAATACCTGTGAAAGATACTGCCAAAAAGTGTTCTTTCAAAGACAGAGATGACGCGCTGGGTTTTGAGGGAGTCCTAGCGTTCAACGATCGACAAAACAGGTGGATATCTAGGGCTGCCTGGATGCTACAGAACATGATGCTACAAGTGTTCTGTGTCGCTGTTAGTTATTCTCTTGTGATGTGCGAAGAATGTGGTCATTTGTTGCTGATCAGGGCTGTGGGGTGCGTGGGGGGCGCCGTGGCGCGGGCCTGCGTGTCTCGGATTCTTTCCGGCAACTCTAAAGCGAATAGGAAGCTTCTCCACTACAACGCAGACTCGACGGAGAGGCAGAGACAATTGCTTTCGTTTTACTGTTTCCTTTTTGTCTTTCCGGAAGACGTCATACAACGTGTGTGTGTGTCCTTTAATCTCCTCCCTTCTTGTGTGTTTGCTAGTAGTCGATTTGTTCCTTCTTGTCCTCCCCCCCCCTTTGGTTCTTTTGATACAGATGAGACCTGAACATGCAAGTTCTCCTACATCTGTCAAACCAGTTTTCTGCGTGTCCAGATGGACAAATCCAACACGGATTGATACGTCTTCATTTAAACTGCATATTCACAACAACACAGGGACATTGACACATGAAGTAGCACTTCGACATCCATGCGAGGGCGTACACGTGCGGATAATGGAGATGCCTATCCCGCACCGATAGATAGGTATCCATATGTAGTTGCGTAGCTTCAAGCAGCTGTTCCACAGACGTACGTGACAAATAGGTCAGGACCTCAACCTCTGGAATAACACCAAGGAAACACTACGTTACCGAAAATACCTTCCAAATCGTGTAACAATCTGCCTTCACGCCTCTACTCCTGCAACGAATTAGTGCACGTGTACCTTCGTGACTGTGCCTAGTGAAGTGCGAATGTGCACTCCTACTACGAATCCATATAGCGGACTGGAGTGAATGAGGCCTTCCGACGCATCCGCTTGCGGGTTGCGTGTAGATGCCGCCGTGCTATCCATTCTGAGAATTATCGGGGGGTTTGTGTTGCCTTTGCGTGGCGCATCTGTTGTAAGGTGGTGGCGATGGTTTATGTGTCTGCTTTTGGGTGCTTGTGCAGGGCAAGAGATGATTGCCTCCGTCTGCGCGTCTGCGTGTACGTGCTGTGCTTGGTGGTACAACGCGACGTCTCTCCCGTGACACACAGCTAGTGCTGGCGCTGGAAGGAGTGCCGCGTTACCATACATTTACGTATTAATCCGAGCCTTGCCGCCGAAAGGTGGGTTTGTAAGTACGTGGAGAATGCTGTCGTATTTTTGATTTTGGCTGTAGTGACGACACCGGTCGCTGCCCGTCTTCTCTGTGTGTTCGTGCTGGTCTCCGGTCATTGAGCGCGAATCCTCCAGGGCAAGACCACCGACGAACAACACCAAGGAAAATGGGCT
This sequence comes from Sarcocystis neurona, assembly GCA_000727475.1. Taxonomy (NCBI): domain Eukaryota; phylum Apicomplexa; class Conoidasida; order Eucoccidiorida; family Sarcocystidae; genus Sarcocystis; species Sarcocystis neurona. The sequence continues at coordinate 2,536,127 of KL647304.1, read as the reverse complement.
CTCCCGGCTTTGGTGGCTGCTTGCATCGACTGCGTTATCATCAAAACCACATCGAGAAAGAAGTAGCTATAGCTTCCGTGCGTGTTTTGGACAGGATTACTGTGTCTTCCTTGTGGTGTACGGAGAGATGTTTCAAACGATGGAGCTGAACCTGTAGCGTTATCACCCTACTACGGGCTGCAGATGTCGGGGAGAGTGTTGGTAGTAAGCAAAGCATTCCCACCCCTCCGGAAAAGACGTCTACGTAACACACGGCACCCGCTCCGACGGTGGATACAGCAGTGGCAATTGAAGACGTTGCGTGTGGGAGTGCCTGTCCCGCGTGGTCTTCGCGCTGGTGCTGATGTGGCTTCGTGCCTCGCTCAGCGTAGTGTCGCCGCCCTGGTGATGCTGATGATGATGTTGCGAGGCGCAAAAACCGCAGCAGCATCAACGGAGCTCGTGGTACCCCGTGTCTACATCGGTGGACTGTGCTTGGTCAGAGATGTTTTTCTTCTTCGTTCGTGAAGAGGTTTCAGTTTTCCCGACTTTCGACCGAATCCCGATGTGTGCAATTGGCGGTTTTTCCCCCTCGCGGAAACGGAAGACGCTTCTTCCCTCTTCGTGACCAGTCTTGGAACGAACAAACGTCAATGGCGAATCCCCACAGCCAGGACAGATGAGGTCATGTTCCCCTGGACCTCTTGTCGCGGAGACGTGTGTAGTTGGTGTTTCACCGCGTTTCCAAAGGTTTTTCCGTGTTTGCCTTTGTGGCAGGCGTGTTACTTCTCCGCCGGCGCTGAAGGTGTCACATAGGGGCCTTTCTTCCCCTTGGTGAGAGACTGCAGCGAGACCGCAGCATATGACGTACCAGGCAGACCACACGCTTTGTCGGGACCTGATGCCTCCTACCACACCTATAAAGGAGGAGAGTTTGTGCTTTTTTCCTTGTGGTGTGCTTGCGAAGTGTGCTGGTGATTGTGTACCTTGAGTACTTTCTTTGATTTTCCATGTTTTTCTGCTGCGGCTGCGGGGGTGTCAAGCGAAGCCGACGACGCTCAGGACGCGCGGCTTTGGACACACTGACCCGGGGTTATTTTTCGCATATGCCAGAATAAGGATCCTAGATACATATTCCGTTGTTGATAACTTTTCCACATACGGTGATGTTTGGTCTTGGAGCGTGATCGTTGATTTGGTTCTGCTTAGGACATCCGCGCTGCAGGGCGCGTCCTGTAGCCCTGTGACGCCGACGGATAGTCCAACCGCGCCACTCCTTTCACGGTGCTCGTAGTCGTTCATCACCTGCGTAGAGGATACGCGCAGTCCCGAGTCTACGGACCGTCAATTACACACAGACGCACAGCATTGCTTCTAGCGAGTGGTGCGTGTGGGAGGTGATGAGAGACAAGATCAACTGTGGCGGCATTGCGACCAGCTACATCAGCCTCTGCCACCCCACAGACACCAACAGCGTAGTGGTAGCGAGACCGTATCTACCACCTCATTTGGCGCGCAGCAACCCGCGCGTGGCTCTCCGTCGTCACCCCGCACACGCAACTACGGGATATCGTAGCCACCACAGATCTGACGGCAGCGCGGTGACTCGCAACTTCCAGGACTAGAGGTACATACTGACCCCATAGCAACAACAGCGTGAAGCTCGCACCCCCATACAAGGGAGAGCGCACGACACCGTGTCAGCCGCACTGCAAGTGCGGCGCGCCTTAGATAACAGCGGGTAAAGCAGTAGGGCACGCAACGTACCGTCACCGTTTTACAGCAGAAAAGCGCCCTATTTGAAGCGAGAGTGGTGATTGTAATTGACCGGGAAACTGCACTCCCAGCAGGTGACGGCGGCAACTATACCAGGCCGTTCCCCTGCGGCAACAGTGCTAGAGCGTGCTGCAGTGGCGACAGTAGGAGACCGTGCCATAGCGGCCATCGTGATCTACTACGTACCGCACAGCAGCGGCAGTTGAAGTAAATCGCGCCACACATAAGAAGCGCGACAACCGGGGCCTAGTGTATCTGCGGAAACCGCTGGTACACGGAGCTGCCTCTGTAGACGTGCGGCAGTACACTTGCTCAGTACATCGGCGGCCATCGGGTCACTCTTGGCTTTGGTACCGGCAGCATTACAACGTAAAGGGGAAATCTGAAGCAAGAAACCTGCGAGACGCGCAGATACCAATTACAGAGGGCAATATTGACACGTGTGAAAGCGCTACTCCGCTTCACTGTTGTCTGTACCACCGGCTTACGTCGAAATCTGCCGAAGCCGTAGACTTGTGTTACATCCCCCTTGGCTGGTCATTGCAGCTTGGAGTATAATGTTCCGCGGCTGATACGCGCGCTTGAATTTGGAATTTTGCCGAGGCCGAGTCCGTAGTATGCATGAACCATGACAAACAGACACTAATGAGCAGCGCGTCACACACGGCAAAGGGTCCCATACTCCTATTCCACCCGATACATGGCCAAGTCGTATAAATCCTGTTCATGTTGCAGAGTTTTTCTCGGCTCGGCACGTGTTAATTTTAACACGCACAGGACATTCCCAATATCAGAGAAATTCCCTCCGGCAGCGTCTTTCGCTGCTTACGTGTCAAAATTATCGGGGCCGCTCCTTGTCGAGCCAGTCTGCATAGGCGTGGGGGTCGCTAACCACACACTTGCACTGCTGCAGTCCTTTGGGAATCGAAGCTCCTCAGCTATCCTGGCCCCCCTTCGTTCGACGAATTCAGCCAGCCGAGGCACGCGAGTGCGCCCATATGTATTTGAGCGCCTCTCTAATATCCGGTGACCCGAGATCCCCCGGAGCAGCGCCGAGGAAACGGAACCACTCCGTCGCTGAAGTAACGGACGTGTCGCTAAGGTTACTCACGAGACTTGCCGGGTGATCCGAAAGAATCCTTCGGTCGGCTGTTGCACATCAAGTCGTACTCGTTTGGCCCGTGTCTCGAAAGCGACGCCTGGTAATTTCCCGTCAAGTGGTCAAACTCTCGGGAAAAGTGAGCTGGGGATGTGTGCTGTCGTGTGGAAGGCGCCGAATTTCGAATAAACAAGGAGGACAAACACTGGGGAGATCATTTTCAGCTCACGTCCTTGGTAAAGGTTCGATTTTTTTTCTCGATCACTTGACCCGTTTCTCTGGAGGAGCGCCGACACTGCCGTTCTGCGACGCGGCACTTTCATGGCCAGCCCCGCCCAGAGACACAGCTGTCCGGCGACTGCCACTGTCTACTGCACGGAAATCCTGGCCTTCTAGGATTCCCTAAGCACTGCATGAGTGGTGGGCACACACAGAATGAATATTTTCCTGCAGTAGGCTTCATCGGACAGATGAAATCCAGTACCAAACTGGGCGTATGGGAGTGGAGTGACCCCTGAAGCTCGCTGATGTCTCTCAGCGTTCCCGAAGTACGGAGCGCGTCGCGTTTCCTTCTTGTCGGCCGTAGACGTTCCAAATGTTTACTGCGTATCGCGGTCTTGGGATGCTTTCCGGTGTCCTTGTTTCACGTGACACAGAAGCCTTTTTATCCTGCGTTGCACAGTTGCTAGCCACTATCCAGCCTGTGCCCTTGAAAGACAAAGCCATCGAGCATTGTCGCGTGTCAGGTGCATGTTTGCTCCTGAAGCCCCGTGGTTGAGGGCGAGTGACTAAACGAATCACATAGTCTGCAACGCGGGCAGTCGTCGGTGTTACTTTGCTCTGCGTCCACGTTGACACCGGTCACAAGGCTATCGTGGCTCTCTCATATGCCTTTGTGAGCACTCGAACCCGTGTTCACACGCTTGGCCGCAATTGCTAAGGATTTGATCCCGTTGTGACGTACACGGACGGCGTACCTGCAGAAGGGACAACGATACACGTAGATTTACCGATAGACTGACAGTATCATTCGATTTGAACGACGTTAGACTCGTGTTTTCACCTGCCACTTTACGTTGGCAAGGACCGTAGGAGGCGTTTTTCATTCTGTCGTTGATCCATATTTCCCAGCCAACTTGTGTGCACATTGTGTGCATTTTGAGGTCTTCCTCACGACTTTTGACGCCCTTCTCGCCTAAGCGTGAGTGTACCGATGCGTCTGACTAGAGCATACTCATGATATGCTAGTACGTCCGAGGGGATTAGAAAGGTTGTGTACCCTGCTTGAATGCCCCACACGGAGTTACGGGCTTTGCGTGTATCAACCCCCTCGCGCGTGATTTTGACCTTCGAATTCGAGAACTGCGTACATATTTTCGTCGTACGCAATACATAACTAAGGTATACTTCGGTAGAACCCAGCAGTAGTGTACTTTCAGAGTATGCCACGTGGCTTCAGTGTGGCCATCCGTCGAACTGTGATGTTGTTCAACGGATCTGGTCTTGTGTGTATCTCCTAACGGCAGAAGCATCGCTCCGGCTTTGGCAGCTTCCTCTGTGCAGATGCGCCAGGTGCGGCGTTGTACATACATGAAATATCAACGTTATTCTGCTTTTCCTCGCCCCGACGCCGTTAAGACCGAAGGGGACTTGACTACGATAGAGAGGGTCTCAACTTGGACATCGTAGCACCTTTTCGCTGTTTCCTACGCAATTGTGAAAAGGTCCGCACTACACATGCGCTGTAGGGGCAAGCACAGGAGTGCTGCGTGTGCTGACCGTCCCATACGGAACTGCAGTTTCCGCCTTACGCACACACGAGGATTCGGATAGCCGAGGGCGTGCCGAGGTTGACCTTTCTCTTTCGGTCACTCTATCGCGCGCTTCTACTTAGCAGAGCGCATGAAACACGTGTCTGATCACGCATGCTGTGTGAAGGGTTCCTGCTGGTTTGGTGCACGAAGGTGGCGTTTGAGTTGCAGCCTGTGTGCGTTTTCCCACAAGGCAGTTTCTGTGTAAAACGCAGACGAGCACGGCGTTTATCGCCGTAAACACGCAGAAGTTGGGATCCAGTTCCAATAAAAAGAATCTGAAGAATCTGGTGGATTGGCGTGCGGAACGCGCCGGTAAACAAGGGACCAAGCGACGGTTCGCAATAAGGGCCAGCTTCACTTGCAAGGGCATAGTCCCCCCGAACCCGGCAAGTAAAGTTTGCTTCACTGCCCTCGTGTGCGGCCGAAAGTGAAATTTGGCGTTCGAGTGGCCGTGGAGAATTCCGTGGACAAGAGATTCTTGTCACTCTGTGAGGCGGTGTCCAGCAAAGATCGTTTGCTGAATTTGCGGCTGAGCGAACGTGCGCTTCATGCTTGTGGCGTCCGAGTGCAACTCTTCGACAAACGTGTGGAGTCCTTCGCAGGCCGTTCTTGGAGGCAGAATTTCGCTTAGGAATCAAAAGTAGACTTCGTTGCTTACTTCACTAGTAAGAATATGGCATCTTCTGCAGCGGTGGGGGACCCGCCGGCGGGTCGTGAAAACGTTGGTGCAGGAACCGCGAATGCGCCACAACGTAACGACCTAATGAAGGTGGACGGATTGAACGTCTTACAGGCCGAAAGAGGTGACGCAAGGGCCAGGGACGTCGAGAAATCTGTTGACTTTGGAGGAGAGAGGAGTACTAACTGGAGACATATGGGGGCGCACTTGCTCACGACAGGAACTGACTCAGTGAATGCACGTACTACGTTCAAGGAATTCTCGAATAACGGCTGTAAAACTATCAGGCGCCTCGACGAGGAGGTCGTGCCCGGCAACAGCAGCAGCAGCAAATGCTACACAAGGGGGCATGATCAGACAGCAAAACAAGAGGAAGCCGGTGCCCACAAACAGCCTTCCGCGTCTGGAATGGTGGTGCCTTTGGAGGACAATGAAGGGCAGCATGTGCGAAAAGAGAGAAAGAGGTTTCCGACGTGTCGTAGAGAGCGTGGTGGCGAGCAACAAGAGCGCCAACCCCCACGCGAGGAAAGACAGCCGCTTTTAGCAGAGGGGAAATCGTCAGGGAGTGCTCTGCACCGCGGCAACGAACTGTACACCCCGCAGGCGGTGGTGAACCAGGTCGTACAGACAGCGCTGCCGGTGCGGCGAGAGGCAACCATGAGAAACAGCAGCCCCGCAGGGGGACAACCGCTTTGCGGGGTTAACAATATTGCCCACATCTCAGAAAGCACGGATTTTTCAGTGGATGAGCCGGGACTAGAGGTGCTGCTCTCCGTGGCCGCCGCGTTACAGAACCAGCAGCAGCAGCCGGCACTGCCGCCTTGTGGCAGCTCTACAAAGCACTCAGACCTGATCCACTCGCAGACGGGAGGGCGACCTGGCTCTCATGATTCTCGCTCGAAGAAAAGCCACGTTACTTTTCGAAGACTTGCAGAGGAAAGGGCGCGTTCTTCTTCTATACACAGACATAGCGGAGCCGAGATAATATTGGAACAGGGGGAAAACAGTACATTGATACGCGAACAGCGTGAGACACTTGCCACTACCATGGTTGCAAATAGATTCGAGCGTTCGAATACCCTGGGAGAAGTCGGGAGAGGCGGAAACTGTGTTCAAGGGAATACTGCCGCACGGGAGATACACGGCGTGCGCAGGGAGAAGCAGCTGCCCACGAGAAAAGATCCAACGGACGACCAGGGCGAGGAAGTGGACAATACGTGCAAGGAGAAAAAAGAGGGGTTCAGTGTTGCAACCGGCGGCGCAGGCCTGACAACCGGTCTGTTATGGAGGGGACGAAAACTTGTGGGGCAACCTCCCTCTGAACTTACGGTTGAAGAGGCGTGGAGAAAAGATATACGCGAACCGCTACCAGTGGAGGCCAAAGGCGGCAGTCAACGAAGACCGGCTGGAATTTCTAAAGCTCCTGAGGGGCTTAGACATCCTCAGCAGAACCGACAGACACAACGACAGCGGCAGGAGCATCAGCAACAGCGACAGCAGCAAGGCCAAGGACAACAGGCGGAGATGAAGCTGCAGCAGAGAGCGGGACAGGAGGACTCCATATTGCGGCAACCGCTTCAAACGGCTGCACGAGCACAAATGCCATACCAAAAACCGCAGCAGCGTTTAATGCAAGGACGATACGAGAGGTACCCCCTCGGAAGGAACGGGAGGGGGGAAACCGAGGAGGGTGAACACCTACAGCGATGCAGCAATATTGACCCACCTGCGTGGAGTCGCGCGCGCTCGAGCCTCCCGAGGGAACGCAGGCTGTGTGCCGCCATGGGAGCTAACACTGCAGGCACCGAGGAGCGCGACGAGGCAATGCCGCAGACGAGAAGGATTGCACCGGTACTCGCTGAGTCCGATGGCACTTGGTGTTTCCGGGCCGGCGGAAATAAGGCGGGCAGGCCGCCGCCGCCTCAGAAGGAGAACGCGAATCGAATGATGAGAGGCAATGCCCAGGGCACTCAAGTTCCCAACCGAGGAACATACAAGTGCACGCCGAAAGCGGTTCAGGAAGCAGGTAGTGCACAAGTACTGCGCAAAGGCTCGAATCCCCCACAACCACTGGAGAATACGAATTCTTTCCGCCCGACTGGAGGAGCTTTGGCAGCAGCGTCTGTTTTAGGAGCAGACGAACGGATGCGAGATGGGGGTGGCTTATACCTGCCGCGACGGACTACACAGGTGGCACAAGCAGATTTAAACTCAGGACTTCTAGGGGGTCATGGGCCCCGCTGTACAAGACAGGCACAGACATGCTGTATTACAAGGGCTTTGCTTAACGACCGCACCTCGGGGAGCAACGGATTATGCAGAAGAGGCATTGGCTTCGGCGAGGGGGAGGCAAGACTGCCAGCTGCTGCGTCCCTGGAGCGACGGGCACCTTCGACTGCAACACTGCAGAGGAAGCAAAATATTACAGTAGCTGGAGACCAAGGAACGCACGGATGTGGCATCCGTGTGCAGTACGAGAGGGGACCGGAAGAGCCGAACGGGACCAGAGCTGCCGGAGGATTGCCTCGGACGATCGTGGGTATCCCGCCGGCACCACCACCGCCTGCAGGGATATGTGGTGCCCTTGGACTTACACAGGGAGGCACTGCTGCTGCCGACGGAGCACGTTCGCGGCATACGATGGAAACAAGGGCACAGTCTGCGCGTGTCAATGACAACGGCAGGCGATCTCAAGAAGGGAGACAAAATCCAAGGCATCCGCTGGGCAATGGTCCACTGAATTCTCGAAGGGTCCCACCACCACCACTTACGACAGGATTAGGGCAGATTACACGAGCTCCACCCCCGCCCCCACCGCCCCCTGCGTATGCGCGCCCGCGAGGGGGGGTGACAGGAGGCATAGTGCCGAAGCCGGTGGCTATTCCACGAAGCATTATCTCTAGCGATGAAAGAACAAACGGACGGTCTTCGCCACCAGCTGACAGAGCTGCCGTCCTTGAACCAACTGCGGAGACGGTGGTGCCTGCGGACACAAGGACTACGGCAGACGGAACCCCACCGGCAGGTCTTCCACAAGTGGCGAGACTCACAACACGACCGGCAGCAGACTCCGCTGCCGTGCGATTTCTCAACCCGCCTGAAGCACGTGGTAGCGACTTGGTTGATGGATCACAGCAAGGAGCACTTGAAGACCCTACGCATATTCCGACATTTCGTCGGAACACCCCGCAAGAGCCGACGCTCGAGCTTTCTCAGGTGAGCGTGACCCCGACAGTAACACCCACGGAGACTTTGTCTGTCGAGGTGCCTCGTCCGCCAGCACCCCCACCAGCACCATCGCTCTCTCCAACCGTGCGTGCTCCTGAGTTACCTCGCATCCCAGCCGCAATCTTATCACGCGGAGTACGCGTTTCGTCTCTAGAAGGGGCGCTCGCTGCTCGTCCTACGCCAACCAGAACAGGAACCAGCACCCCACCACGCGCACGGGCACCTGTCCCTGGCGCTGGGAGCCGCCGTAGAAGGGCAACAGGAGGACCAGCGGAGGTCAGCAGGACTGTCGCTGATCTTGTCCGGCTGGTGACGCCCGCCCCAGAGCAGGTGAGAGAGATAGCAGAACTGACTCGCATGGCAGCGAATTCGCCACCACTAGGATACCTACATTCCATTGCACATCTGGTGCCTGGGGGAACGGAACTATGGAATGGAGCAATCGAGGCGGCAACGGCAGCTTCTTCTCGTGCGCTGGCTGCCTTGACGTTGGAGCAGATGCTGCTGTCGTGGTTAGGAGGAAATGAGGGAGAATCTACCCACTGCAGCAGTCCGGGAACCGCCTCCGCTAATGCTTCTTCGTTTGGCTGTGTCTGTGGGAGACCGTCGTGTCGCGTGTGCTTCCCGGTCACACCCCCACAAGAGCCATCAACAAACCTAGCCGAAGTCGAGGACCAGCAACCAGCGCACGAGCAGCTTCAAGAAGGACAAACACCTGCGCAGCAGCAGCAACAAAGGGTGGAGCAGGAGCAACAAAGGGGGGAGCAGGAGCAACAAAGGGTGGAGCAGCAGGACACGGAGCAACGGGAAATGTTCATGGCGCAGCGACCGCGACTACAGGAGGAGGCCGCCCAGAGACAGGTTCCACACGACCGATACAGTGGAAGGCCACAGCAGACGCAACTCCAGGAAAACACTAGCTATCCTCAGCGTGAGCGACAGCAGCAACGCGAATGGGAGTTCTGCCTGCAACGCGTACCGCCGCCGGGGTTTGACGAGAGAGAAAGTGCAAGGATGCCCCCGCCCGCCAGCACACTCGCTGCACGCACATCTCGAACTGGGGAACTATTTTCGCGAGACATCCACCGCAACAGGCAGGCAGACACGCCGTTGCGGCCGCTTCAAGAACGCCGAGCGGCCCGCAGAAACACGCTGCGTGACTTCACTTTACAACAGCGGCGCACGGCTGCGCAGGTACGTCAAGCGTGTACAACGTAGAAGGGCGTTTGCAGTCTTGCAGCACGAGGGCGGAGCATGAGCTTCTCACAGGCTGCACGAACCACCGCGCACCGACACACCGATTGCCCTACACGCGGGTTTTGGTTAACGCGACCAAAGTGTGATGATCCGTGAGCTCTTCTGCAGAAGGCGGTGCTGGTGGCAGGACACGTAGAGATGCAGCAGTGAGCCTCGTCTGTACAGCAGGTGTCAGGCACTCGCCCGAGTTGCTGACGCAGCCAGAACTCGCCAGATCGCCGTTCGTGTAACCTCCACCTCGGCTTGTCTGTGGTCGCGTACCTGCGCGCCTGCACAGCACGTATAGTGGAGGGCAAGCGCAACTGTACACACCAGTTGCCTTGAGACAACCAAGACGTGTGTTTATTTCCCGTGGTCAGTTTTCCGTCCTTGCATCTTTCTACGTGTGTGAGTAGGTGCATTGAGCGTCTAGCAGCGCTAGAATGTGTGATCCGTCTGTGGCCTGCTCTTCTGTTCCTCCAGCATGGTGCCGATCACTATAGGTATCATCGCATGGCATCGGATGGAGACTCAAATCCGCTGCAGGCGTTGGCTGCGTTTCTTCGCACGCTCACGCCTGCAGCGTCCAGGACAGCAAGCGCTGCGGGTCGCATTCCTGCCTCGGAGAGCGGGGTCCAGGACCTTGTGCGCACTGTGGTAGCAGAGGATGGCCGTGCACGAACAGCGACCGCGGACGAGGCGAGTCCGGCTGCTGAAGGGATGGAAGGAGCAAGAGACGCTAGAGGGGCAGGTGCAGCGCAATCAGAGCATGGACAACACAAGAGGGAACTCAATACTGCTCACGGAGCTGCAGATTCGAGCGGCGGATGGGCAAGCCAGGACGACGCGCTATCACAAGTTCCTGCCGAAGACACGCGGCAGCAGCAAGAACTGCCGGCGCAGCCCAAACTGGAGGTGCAGGAGAACGACGAAAAGCACCACGGGGAGCAGCAACCCCTGATGGAGCAGGAGAGGGGAGAGGACCCGTTGCCGAGGGGGCAGCACGGGGAGGAGAGGGAGGGGCCGCAAGAGACGGAGGAACTACAGAAGCAACAGGACGCCAACACGCAGGAGGAACACGAGCAGACAACGGCGAAGGATGTGACCGGGTGTTTCCCATTGAAGAAGGAACGCGGGATGCACGAAGGCGAGGACATGGAAAAGAAGGCGCCAGGATCACGTGACGAGCGGGTCACCGAAAACTACAAGCGCAGGACCTCTCAGAAGAGTGAGCAGCAACAAGTGGATACAGTTCCTGGTTTGCAGGAAAGCGGCAACAACCCAAAAGAAAGAACCCTGTGTGTGACAACTTCTGGGGAAGGCTGTCGCACAGGGCCCGGAAAGAACGACAACGAACTGGGAGACTCGAGAAGCTTAAATGCTGATGCTGCTATCATTGACAGTAGTGTGGCTGCTGTGAAGCTTGAGCAAGAGAAAGGAGGAGAGGCGGTCCACGGGGAAGAGGAAGCAGATACAAGTGCCGTTGATGCTGCGACTGCGACGGCTGAGGCCGAAACGGCTGCTGCTACTGCAGCACCTGCCGCCCCCGGAAACTCCTGTCGGCTCCTTGATTTCAGCGGCCGTGCGTCTTCAGTGGACAGAGAGCCGTTAGCAGTATGCGAAGAAGAAGCTACCGAAACAGGTGCGACACAAAGCACACCAGGTACGGATGCAATGAAGCCAGCTACAGCTGAAGATGCGGAGAAAGCAGCTCCAGATGCCGAGACAGAGAAATCAGAGATAGCTATCGAGGGGCAGTACGCGTCAGCATCTCCAGGTGCAGAGAAGCTCGCGGTGACTGCCGAGGGAGAGAGGCGCACAGCAGCTAAGAACGCAGAGGAACTAGCGGAGGCTACTGATACAGAGGAAGCAGCAGCTGCTACGGACACAGAAAAAACAGGCGTGAATGCCGCGGCAGTTACCGCTGGAGAGCAAGCAGCGGCAGCTACCGAGGTAGAGGATTTAGTGGCAGTCACGGGGATAGAGAAGCAAGCAGCAGGTGCGCAAGCAGAGATAGCAGAAGCGGCAACCAAGGCAGAGAAGCCAGCAACGGCTACCGATGGACAAAGGCCGGCAACAGCTGCGGACGCAGAGAAACCAGCAGCAACTACCGAGGCTGAGAAAGCAACAGCAGCTTCGAATGCAGAGAAAGCCGCGCCAGATACCGCTGCAGAGACGCCAAGAGGGGCTACAGAGGTAGAGAAAGCAGAAGCGGGTGCTCCTGCAGAGGAGCCCACAGCAAAGCAACAAGCTGTGACGGGGGAAGAAAATGAGACAGCAGATGTTGCGGACACGGCATCAGCTACTGTTGCAGTGGGGATGGAAGTAGAGAGGGCAGTGGCTAGCGGGAGTGCAGAGGGTGAAATGCCTGGTGCTGCAAATGACGCAGCAGCTTCTGGAGAGGAGACGGTAGAAGAAAGTGGTACACAGAGGAGGGAACGTGATGCTGCAAAGAAGCAGGCCGCGGTTGCGAAGAAGCCGGCAGGCGGTGCTGTGAAGAAGGCAGAACCGGATGCTGAGGGGAAGCAGGCCGTGATTACCGGGGAGAAAGGAGTAGAAGATTCTGAGGAGAAACGATCAGCGCTCATCGAGAAGGAAGCAGTAGAAGCTACGGAGAAGGAAGAGTCGGATGCTGAGATGAAAAACCAAGGGGATGCCGCGGAGAAGGAAGAAGCCCATGCTGAGCAGAAAGGAGCACTAGAGGGTCCGGAGAAGGCAGAATTCGATGCTGAGGAGAACAGAGAGGACGCTGTGGAGAGGGAAGAGGCCCGTGCCGAGGAGAAAGGAGCAGTAAATGCTGTGGAGAAGGAAAAAGCGGATTCTGAGAAGAACAAAGGGGACAATGCGGAGAAGGAAGAGGCCCCTGCTGAGAAGGAAGGAGTATTAGGTGCTACGGAAAAGGAAGAAACTGACGCTGAGGAGGAGAAGCAAGGGGATGCAGCGGAGAAGGAAGAAGCCTGTGCTGAGAAGAATATGGCTGTACGGGCTACAGAGAAGGCAGAATCCGACGCTGGGAAAAAGGACCAAAGGGATACTGCGGAGCAGGGAGAAAGCCGTCCTGAGGAGAAAGGATCATTAGATGCTACGGAGGAGGCGAAATCGGCTGTTGAGGAGAACAAAGAGGTCGCTGCGGAGAAGGAAGAGGCCAGTGTTGAGGAGGAAGGAGCAGTAGATGCAAACAAGCGAGAAGCCGGTGTTGAGAAGAAGGATGCAGCAGTAGCTGAGAAGGGAGAGGCAGGGGGTGCTGCGGAGGAGGGAATAGCCGGTGCTGAGAAGAAAAGTGCAGCAGCTGTTACTGAGGAAAAGAGAACACGAGCTGCTGAAAAGGGAGCTGCAGGGGCTGAGAAGAAGGGTGCAGCGGTGACAAGTGGAAAAGGAGCAGAGGGTGCTGAGGAGGACAAGGGAACTCGTGAAGTAGGAACCGATGAGGTGGGCGAAGAGGGAGGTGCTGCGCAGTACTGCGTATCCGCACAGACTGCTGCTGACGACGTAGATAATGATGCCGATACGAGAGCGCCGAGGGCTACTTCTGCCCAGGGAACGAGTGCTGCTGATGAAGAGCGGCGTCCAAGCGCTGCCGCAGAAGACGAGACTGGAAGACGTGGCGGCAGGGGACGGGCTGGAATAGGACCGTCTCGCAGGCCTCCCGGCTTTGCAGGGCAGCTAAGAGTCGGCTTTGCGGAGGGCTGTGGTGGAGAAGAAGACGAGGGGCCTTCTGGAACGAGACGCAGGAGGGGCAGGTCACCCGTCGAAGACGACGCAGGGGAGGATGGGCGACCGAAGACTCCAGCAGAACCACAGCCTGCTGCGGGTCCCAACGAGAGGGGCAGTCGACACAGCACGAGCAGCAGCGGGAGCAGCAGCAGCACGGCAGCCGGGTCTGAGAGCAAAGGCGGAAGTTTCGAGGTCGCTTCACCGGGAAACGGGGGGAATGCGGGCCGAAATCGAGCTGCAGATAGAAGAAGGGATGAAGCCGGGACTGAAGGAGACGCCACAGGGGAGGAGAGCGAGAGACATACGCCTGAGGGAGAAAAGGAGAACGAGGAGGAGGAGAAAAAGGGAACAGGTTCAGAGACAATGAAGGAAGCAAAGGAGGCAACACAGGGGGTGATCCAGGCGGCTGCTGAGGCTGCAGGGGAGGAGGAAGAGGAAAAAGAAGCGTCGGATGCTGCGTGCAACGAGAAAATCAAGCCCTCTGTGTCTCTGAGTACTGCAACGGAAGAAGACAGAGACGACCTTGATAATGTCTTAGAAGAGGATACTTCGGGTGCTGCCGCTGTCGGTGAAGCGAATGAAGAAAACAAGACTGCCGCGTTTCCGAAAGAGTCGCAAGCGGCACCGCAGGAACATGCGGGTGCTCGTGTTGGAGACTCTGCAAACGAGGTAGAAGAGACGGGCGTGGCAGTTAACACAGGCGCACCAGCAGGTGAGAAGAAAGATAACGAAGGGAAGGCAGCGGGATCGACAGTCTCTTGTTCAGCTGCCGCGACAGCAGCAGGAGGGCAGAGAACTGTATCAGCAGAGGGACCACCTGAAACAGGTAGTGTACTGCCCGAGGAAGCAGAGGAAGTAGCAGCAGCTGCTGAAGAAAGAGCTGTGGATGAAGCAGCAGAGGGTACGATAGCAGTAACCGGAGGAGCAACAAGGACGGGAGGGGAAACTGCCGCAGTAGCAGGGAAGGAAGCAGCAGGCGAAGGGAAAGCAGTGGTACCAGAGAAGCGGGCAGACTCAGCACAGGGAATTACAGCGAGGGCAGCAGGGGGAACTGCGGGAGGTGCAAAAGCAGTAGTAGCCTCAGAGGGAGCAGCAGAAGCAACACTGAACACGGCGACAGCAGCCACAGAAGCGAAAACAGGAGGAGGAGCAGTAACGGCAGAGGTAGCAGCAGTCGAAACAGCAGCAACAGCAACAGAGAGGAAAACAGGAGGAGAGGCAGGGAGGACGGCAGCATCCAGAGAAGAAACAGCGGAAGCAGCACGCGAAACAGCAGAAACAGCAGAGGGTACTAAAGCAGGGACAGCAGTGGTGCCAGAGAGAACAGAGAAGGCACTCGAACTGGCAGCAGCAGCAGCAGAGGGAGCAGCAGGAGTGCCAGGCGAAGCAGCGGGAGTGCTGGAGGAAGCAGCTGAATCACCAGAGGGAGCAGAGGTGACAGAGGCAGCAGCAGGGACACCAGAGGAAGCAGCACCAGCACCGGTGGAAGCAACAGGAATGACAGAGGGAGCAGCAGGAGTGGCGGAGGGGGCAGCGGGAGTGATAGAGGGAGCGGCAAGAGTGGCAGAGGGGATGACAACATCGAGTGAGGGCACACCAGAAGTAGCACTGGAAGGAGTAGAAGCAGCAGAGGAAATAGCGGGAAGAACAGCAACAGTGACGGCAGAGGAAACGGCAAAAGCAGCGGTGGGAACAGAAGAAGCACCAGTGCAAGCAGCAGCTGCAGCCCTGGAACCAGCAGCAGCAGCGGGAACAGTAGGAGGAAGCGCAGTGGTACCAGCTGCTGCAGAGGTACCAGTGAGGACCGCAGCAGCAGCAGGGGGAACAGGACGTGGTTACGAAGGAGCAGTAGCAGCAGAGAGGCCAGCAGAGGCAGCTCTCGAAACGGCACCAGCAGCAGCAGTGGAGGGCCTGGCAGGGGGAGCGGCATGTGAAACTGCAGCACCAAGAGCGGAAACAGCAGAACGAGCGGGGGAAACACTAGCGGCACCAGGGGGAACAGCTAGAGCGGCAGAGGAGACAGCAGCAGCAAGAGAGCAAAGAGTAGTGTCGTCGCAATCGAGAGTTGTCGAACATGACTTTGAAGAAGAGTGCACCTGCAGTGACAGCATCTCGGCGAGGAGCGAGGCGGGGAGCAGCAGCAGCAGCAGAGACGTGAACGTCGCAGCAACAGAGTTTCAATACGAAGGCCAGAGAGGGTACCAGTTTCGAACTGGAGGAGCAGGCCGCCACCCTGATAGCAGCAGCGATGACAGCGGAAGCGACGGAAGTGACAGCGGCGCCGATGGCAGTGCCCGCCGGAGTCTGGCGGACGACGACAGCACAGGCGAGGAAACAGCTGTGGAAAGTCAGCGCAGCAGCAGCAGCAGCACTCTGGACGACAGCAACTACGGTGATACCGACTTGCAGAGTAGCCGGGCCCCGACCAGTTTAGCTGTTCAGAACTCTGTTGTGTGTGACACAGAGACCTTCAGCCTCCCAAGAGAAGAAGAAGCACCTCGTCGTGCGCAGGATGTAGCTGCGGCGACTACACGGAATGAGGGCCGCTCCCGGGCGGTCCACCCTGGAGCAGGTCAGGCACCGCGGGAGGGGAACTCTGCCGCTGTTGCGGCTGCTGGGACGAGTGGCGGCGGGCCAGAGAACAACAGGCGGCGGGACGATGGGGACGGCATTGGGGCTGGCGCCGCTTTTGCTGGTGTCGTTCCCCGTCCTGCTCTTCCTGAGAGGCGGGAAAACGGCAACAACAGAGACGCTGCAGCAAGAGAACAGCAGGCAGGGAGATCAGCAGCAGATCAAGCCGCCCTGAATGATGTGTGCCGCTGCGGAGTGCTGCTGCGCCAGCTGGGCAGGGCCGGGAAAGTGCGCGCCTGCTGGACGGTCTGGCACAGAATGAAGAACGTCAAAGGTGAGTCGGCAGCTTCAGCATGCCCCACACATGGCGGAAAGCCACCAGCGGCGTATGTGTGAGTTCGAATGTTGGACATGCGAGTGTTGATACACGCATCTGGTTACCTGTAGGCACGCACGTGTGTCTGCCAGCACAGAGGAAAAACGTACATACAGTAGGCTGCCAGTTGAGGAACTAGCACCTGTTGGCTGGGACGAGACGTAAGACAGGCGACGTTCCACGTTACCCTGCCTCTGAGGAGACTTTGAGTCAAGGCAGAGAGCAGACAGGAGAGCCTGCACAAATGACTCCGGACTGCGCCAGTGCGTGTTTGTTCCCCGAGAGAAAAAGCGGAAATCCGTGAAGTCGTCACTAGTGTGTGCATGTGTTTATGACATTATGACAGACACCCTCTTCCCACATGCGGCAGTTCCTGCGTAGAGGCTACGGCGCGTGCTTTGCTGTCGATCTTGCTGGTCCCGAGCTCGACGTTGCTCTCTCTCCTGACGGCGGCTGCTCCAGCGTGCGCGTACTGCATCCCTGCAGAGCTTTCGTGTGGTTGACGGGCAGTTCTTCAGAGGATTTCCGCGCTTCATTTGTCTTTTTCACTTTGTCGGCCCTGTATGGCTTTTTAGCCCCTGGGTGTCGGCGTCTCACCCGCTCCGTCGTCGCTGCGTCCCCTGGACTTTGTGCTCAGGGCTGAAACCCACTGCAGTGACGTATGGATGCATGTTCGACGCTCTCGTGAGCAACGGCCGTGTCGCCGAGGCTGTGGCCCTCTTCGAGGATATGAAGTTTGAGAACCTTGTGGAGCCAAACACTATCATGTATTCGACAATTATCAAAGGATTTGCGCAGGCCAAGCAGGTGAGCCGTTCGTCCTGAAACTGCTACCCGTGGTACACGTTTTCTTGTGCTCATATATGAATGTGCTCCAAGTGAGCTTTTCTCCGTATCCCTCCGTCCTATATGCGTTTTCGCGTACATGTACATATATACACTCGGGACCACGTGCTGGACCTGCAGGAAAACAGATTCTTCTTGCATGTGCGCATCACATTACCCGATGGTGTATATAGCGCTACACAGAGGCCTGGACTCTGCTGTTGCCGCTGCTGCTGCCTTTGGGGTGCTTGGTCTCTCCTGAACTGCGTTTCGTCTCGCGCGTCCTTTGTTTCGTATCACCGTCGACCTCGAGGTGTGTAGGTGGGCTCTCTCCTGCTACGTGCAACTCAAAGCAAGAAGCGGGGCCTGACCTGTTGTGGGTGGAAGACACGCACACGAAGGGTCGACGCCTGTGTGCTTACGCCTTTTTTTGGGCCTTGTTTTTCTGTTGTTGGTGCTTCCCCTTATCTCTCCCACTCCTCTTCAGCTGGAACGAGCTCTCTCGATGTATACGGAAATGATTGAACGAGGCGTGGCCCTCAACACGGTCACGTTCAACTCGATCGTCGACGCGTGTGCTCGCGTGGGTGCCATGGACAAGGCGACGCGCCTTCTTGAAGATATGCTTCGCCAGGGTACGTGCGTTATCCTGCAGCACCTCAGCTGGCCAGTGTATGCGTCTGTGTGCTCTCCACGGATTTAAAATTCTGTTGTTGTCGTGAGCAAAGACAAAAACGTGCCCCCTCGTTAACGAGGGTAGAGAGACAAAACAGGACTTTTTCGCTACGGGGGAACAGACCAACTTCCTTGCTCCGTAACTGGTGGGGTACACAGAAGCGGAGTGGTTTTCCACGCTTGGAAGTCGACGACGAGGTAGTGGCGTACTTCAGCAGAAGGCGTAGGGACGTAAAGAGGGGCGGAGGCTTCGGGAAGCGCTTCGATCTTTAAGCTGTGTCGTATTGCTGTGTCACTTTGACACGTATGTTTCTGGTATTGGTTTCTGCGAGTATGTACATAAGGATATGTGCACACGTAGTACTTGTGGTGTGGGCAGTGAAGATACGTAGTCCTTGTCCTGGAGAGGAGAACCCGAACAGACGACTTGCGGGTAGCAGTGTCCGTCTGCCTCGAACGAGACACTCCCGTGCAGGGCTCCTGTGCGCAGCAAGAGTGAACGCTGCATCTACTTCTGTTGACAAGGAAGTACATCCGGCAACTTTCGAAAGACGAGACACAGTCGCCGTACAGGTTTGCAGCGCAGAAAACATACTGTCCTCAGAGAGGTAGAACGAAGCGGTGAAGCCTTTTTGACCCTACTGAGATAATTTGCGTCGCTGTGTGGAAGAAAGCCTTTGAAGCCCTTGGTCCTCTTCCACTCTGTGCCTGTTTCTCGAGGTCCTTCAGGGCAAGTGGCTGTCTCCTAGATAGGAGGTGGGTAAGCACAAGGTGATTTTCTGGCCCTTGCATACTAACAGCCGGGATTTGAGGACGACTGACGTACAGTCGGTCTACATATGATTGAGACAGGACGAGCTAGAACGACTGTGTGTGCGGCTGAAGAGAAAACTGCAATTACTTCCCGTAGGACGTGTTGGCACTCCACCTTCTCGCACCTGTGTAAGGGCTGGTGTGATCTGTTTCGCTGCGAACTTTTCTTTTTGGGGCCCGCGCAGGAGTGCAGCCAGACCTTATTACCTTTTCAACGATAATAAAAGGCTACTGCGTCCACGGAGAAATGGACAAGGCGCTGCGACTGCTGGCGGCAATGAGGGAGCGACAGATCAAGCCGGACGACGTGCTGTACAACTCGCTGCTCGATGGGTGTGTGAAGACAGGGGTAAGCAGCCACGGCAGACCCAGAGCTCGTCTCGTGCGCCGTTTTTTTCTTCTCGTTTCCCAACTCAGACTTTGCAATCTCTTACTTCAAATCTCTCCTTTCTTGTTGCACACACGCACACACACACACACATTTGGGGAACCTCTTTCTCGAGGAATGCACCGCAGGCCCGCACGGTACACGAGTGCACATGTGTTGGTCCGGTGGACGCAAGACACAATCATTTTCGCGTTTCTTAGAAGGCAGAGAAGCGCGAAGTCAGTTTATCCGCAGGTCGTGGGCATCTGCTGCTTATGTAAAGAATTCTAGCGGCAACCATCCGCGTTCTGCGAGTGTCTAGTCGAGAAGTGCACATCTCCTGCAGGTGCAAAAAAGGCACCGAGGCCGGGAGAGTATTTCTAATAACTAAGAACCATCAGAGCTACCAAAGTAAAAAGGTAGCAGCACTCGTGAAGGATCATTGCCGACCTACAAGCGCAGAATGAAGTCATCGTCCTATTCACCCATCTGTGTTATAGGTCACTGAGTGCGGCTCTATGCGTGAGTTTTGTGGGCTTACATGCCTTGTATATACACGCTTGTGTACAGGTAAAAAACAGACCCAGCGACTTCCATACGCCGGGGATGCAGGTGTAGGTCGACTTGTGTGTGTGTCCGTAGCCAGCGCGGTGCACTCTGCAGCACAGATTGTTTGGCGTCTCTCAGTCGTAAGTGATGAAAAGACCTTCTCTCGACGTGTTCGCCTGTCGCACCGCGGCAGCTGGGAGGACCGCGATCGTATATTTTCCGTCGTCTGTGCACGCATGTGCATCCGGCGTGCGCGCCTGGTGTGCTGCGGTTGAATATGCGCACAGCGCGTCTCGTTGTGCGAGGAGCTCTGGAGAGAAATGCAACGCGAAGGCATTCCGCCTTCGAATTTCACACTGACAATTCTCATCAAACTTCACGGTCGCGTCTACCAGTTGCAGAAAGCGTTTGACCTCGTGAGGCTGCTCCCGCGACAGTACGGCTTCTCCATCAACGCGCACGTCTACACGTGTCTCATGGCGGCCTGCATCGCCAACAAACAAGTAAGACGACCTTTCTCCGAGTGCAAAGGCTGCTCGAGGACGGCGCGTGTTTTCAGTCAAATAGGCCAATAGAGACACACAGGGAGACAGAAAAATCGACAGACCCTGTATTAACGTCCGTTTCTATATCTGTACCCGTACATACATTTGTAAAGAAGGGCGGAGAGTTCGACAGATCTACGCAGACGTCCCTCTCTCGGTTCTGTGTAGGATTATGTGCAGAGAAAGAAAGAGGGAGGAAAGAAAAGTGAAAGGCAGAATGCTTACAGAAGACTTTGCTAACATCCTTTCTGGTTGGTATACCTGTAGAATTCCAACTGCGGCTGACGTTTCCTTCCACCTCTGAAGACACGTGATTGTACTGAAGTAGCCATCGCTGCAGTGTCGAAGTGAATATGTCTCGTTAGCCAGCGCATACACTGTGAATACACTTGTGTATATATATAATTGTAGATACATGTTGGTTTATATATATAGAGAGAGATAGATAGATATATGTGTACCTGTTTGTAGAGATCTATGAACGATTACGTGTGTGTATAGTAACGGGTTGGTGTATTCGAATAAGAGGATTAGACGTGGGCTGCACACCGCGGGATTAGGCTCCCTATTGTGCGGATCGTGTTTGGCAGTCAAGCAGAGAGTGTTGGGACCATCCAGACGTAAAGTGTCACATGCGTTTTTGTTCCTCTCCAGGCTCTCTCTTTCTGCATCAATACATATGTGTGGTTGTAAAGGGGTAATGTGTATGCAGAGGATCACTGGGCAACTGATGATGCGTAGGGCGGCAGAAACGCAGTTCTATTGTTCATCGCGTTTAGGACGCGTGTACAAGTGCCTCCTCTCGCGAGCGACGTACCACTCTATATAGGTCTCGCTCTTGGCTACCAGAGTTGGTCGCGCCGTACGGCTGCTGCTGCCTCTGCTGCAGCGGCTGCAGGTGCTGCTGCTGTACAGGTTGCTGCCGCTGCTTTTGCTGGTGCGGTTCCATACTCTTATTGCTGCTGCGGCTGTATTCGTTTGCCTTTTGTGCGTGCTGGACGTTTGTAGTACACTCTGGCCTTGGATGTGTACCAGTCCATGGGAAGAGACGGAGTGCGCGGGGACGCCAAGACATTGAATACGATTGTCGGTGGCTGCTTGAAAGGCTATCTTCTCAAAGAAGTGGCACAAATTCTTCACGAAGTAAGTGCTTGCGGAGAACAACTGTGCGTTCTGCGCCTGCTGCTCTTCGTTGCTGCGCTACTTGCTGTTGCGGCACTGATGGACGACGTTCGTGTCTCTGTTGCCGCCGCTGATGCTGCGCGTACCTCTGTTGCACCTGCTGCCCCGGTATAGGCATTGCTGCCAGTGTTAGTGCTGTTGCGTCTCCTGCTCGCTGGATCTGCTCCTGTGGCTTGCGGACCTGCCGCTGCTGTTGGCCTTGGTCCTGCTGGTGGGGGCTGAGAGGGCTGGTGCTGCTCTGTGTGGTCGGTGATACTCTTCGTCGGTCTGTTGCAGCGGCGTCAGCACGTGCTCTGCTGTTGTACAAAACTTTGAGGGGGCTTCTTCCGAAGCTGCTGTCCGGCAGAATATCTGCACCCTCTGTAAATGCTGCAACGCGTCCTCCCAGCTGCTGTCACAGAAGCTGCTGCTGTAGCCGTTGGTCTGAGAGGATGAACTGACTTTCTTGCAAGCATGAGACGAGACGTGGGGGCGCCTTTGTTGCTGCTTTTGATGTTGCAGTGACACACTGCTGCTGCTGCATCGACCGTTTGTTGCAGCTGCTGCTGCTCAGCATCACTCCTATTGCTGCAGCGAGTTCAACGTTGCAGCTGCTGCGGTTTCGGCGCGCTATTGTTGCTGGTGGCGCTATGCCTGCTGCTCGTTGGGGGTTGTCAGGCGCCCGTGCAGTGCCGCAGCTGGTCGACTGACCATCGTTCTCCCTGTGCTGCCTCTGCCGTGCTGCTGCTGCTGCGGCGGCTAGGCATTGTTGCTGCTCCGGATTCTACCACGTCGCGCTGCAACGATGGAAGACGCTGCTGCTGCTGCTGTTCAATCTCTCTGGCCCTGTCTCTGCTCCTTGGTTGCCTGCTTGTAAAGCTGCTACCGCGGTCGAATTGGCAGGGAGTTTTCCGGCTGTCGTCTTTCCTGCTGCTGTTGCAGGCGTTGAATCGGATGTGTCCCACGGATCACCATAACAACAATCGACAGCACGGGCCCTCTGGTGCTGCCTCTTCTGCCAATGGCGCCGGGACCCTGAATGCCGCCAATAACGCTGCTGCCGGACCACGTCCAAAACCAGGCGGTGCTGGGGCTGGTGCCGGCCCCGGTGGCAGAGCAGCCGCAGACAACAACAACGGAGCAGGAAGAGAGGCAGTGACCACGCAGACCTGGGGCCCCCCTGTGGACGAGAAAGTGCTACGCTTTGCCCTGCAGCACATCAAACTGCACGGCTACGAGCAGGTCTGCGCGACAGCGGGAGTCGGCAACATCATGTTGCGTTCATTCTTCTTGCTCTGTTCACTCTTCTTCTTTCTCCTTTTTCCCGCATTCCATACGTAACTATCTCGCAGTATTCTGTTTTTGAAGGTCTGTTTCCTGCGCGTGTCAGTTGTGTGTATCTGTGTGTGTGTGTGTGTCTGGGATGCTTTTGCTCTCTGCCCAGACGCCGTAGCACTCTTCTTTATTGAAGTTTCTGTTCGCCGCTAGTGTGGTCCCTACGTGGATTTCTTGACCTCCTTATGTTATACCTCCGTATCCTACGTGAGGTGCTGTCTCGACCAGTTCTGTACCTCACCTCTACCCACCTTTTCCGCTGACACTTTTTCCCGTCTTGCCTACGCCGTACTGGGATGCCTTTTCCCCGATTGTTTCCGAGTCGGGGGTGACTTCTTCGTTCTCGCTTCCTTCCTAGATAAATTTGTACTTCGCCTCACCGGTTTATTCTCCCTCTCTGTGCGTCTAATTCTCCATCTCTTGCCCTCTGTGAACGTCGCCATCTGACCGTCTGCTGTCCTCGCTTTTTTGTGGAGCAACGCCACTCTTGATGTTGTTTCTACTGGGTCATCCTCGCTTGGTTTTTAACTTGCAGTAAGGCTGCTTTTTCTCCTTTCTCTCTTTGTTAGTATGTTCTTTGTGTCTGACCGAAAACAAAGGCCTTCATCCACTCTATTTCTCTCCTTTTTCCTGTTTCCCTGGACGCCTTTTGGTTTGTTTTTCGTTTTCGTTTTCCTCCATCGTTGTCTTTTTCTCTCGTATTCTGCGTCTCTCTTAGGAACTGGCGCTACCGCTGACGAGGAAGGCAATCAGCGTCGGCTTATTCAAAGGACGATCAGCACCAGCCGTTCTAGCGGCACTGCCGCACGTCGTTGCCTTTCCACCCCCCCGAGTGCCTTCCTTCGCCTCTGCTTCTTACGCCAGCTCGTCTACCTCTTCTACTTCTATTTATTCTTCTTTCCCCTCTGTGAGTTCTGGATCGTCTTCCTCGGCCTACACACAGCCACTGCAGCTGCAATATCGCACGCAGAGCCTTGCATCAAGAGATTTTCATCTGCACGCCCCGTTCCCTTCTGGCTGTGCGGCTGCTTCTTCCTCTTTGTACTGCGTGTGTGCTGCTGCTGCTGCCGGACGAAACGGGTGCGGACAACAGCAACCGCAGAGACCCATCGCCGACAACCATAATCGGCACCCCACTCTTGCTGCTCGTCCTCCCATCCCCCATCTCGCTTTGAATCCTCCTTCCCCTCCAGCTGCAACTGCAGGCCAAGCAGCAGGAGGTGAAGCAGCAAGTCCGACACGAGGCGCAGGAAGTCCACCAGTCCTAGAGGCCGGTCGCAGCAGCTGCGAACAGGAGAACGCACCAACAGGGACGGCAGCAACAGCGTCAGCGGTAGCAGCAGAACTTCTGAATGCCGGCGGTTGCGGGGAGCGCACCTTTGATACAGCGGCAGCAGCAGCATCCGGAGGTACGGGGAGAAACACGGACGTCCGTTATGAGACGCCTCAGGCTGGTGTCGGTACCGCTGCAGCAGCTGGCGAAAGCGAAAGTGTTGCTGCTTCGGATGCATGCGAGATCGAGATCCCGCCGTACAGTCAGCTACACCCCCCCCAGAACCCACGACAGCTGCCCCAGACTGGTGGGCCGCGGCCCGCAAGCCCTGCTGCTCCACTCCCTCCTCGTCCTTCCCTACCCTTTGCACGACCTGCTGCAGCTGCTGCCGACACGAACTTTTGCACAAAAACCCGCCCGTCGAACGTTCCTAGATCCCTTCTTGGCCCGTGCCTGCCTCGTGATACTTCGGCTTCTGCTTCTGCAGTTCCCCACCACTTCCGCTGTCTGCAAACCCCCGTTTCATCTGCCGGCGTGGCTGACGTCGCGTCGCGTGCGGGGTCGCCAGGGACAGGTCGACCAGGGAACGTGGAAGCGGACGAGAGAGACAAGGACGAGAACGAAAATGAGAAGAGAGAAGCATCTGTAGGGAGTCTCTGCGAATCAAGCGAAGCAGCAGATGCAGCATTCGGGATGAATGATCCACTAGAACAGCGCCCGCCGCAGACACGGGAGGAAGTAGTAGGACGCCACACAGCTGCTCGTGGGTGGTATTCGCGAGACATTACTGCATCAGGTGGAGAAGAGCAGCAGCAGCACAGAGTCCCCCGTACAGGCTCCATCCTGCAGCATTTACAGCAGCTGCAGCGGGCGGCGCTACAGCAGAAGCCGCTTCCGCAGCAGCAGCACCAGGGGAAGCACTTGCATCGCGACACTTCGATTCAAACAGCAGCACCAACAGCGCACCAGCAGCAGCAGCATCAGCGGCTTCGTCTGCCTCCGCCGCCTCCCCCTCCCCCTCCGCCGCCGCCTCCGCCTCCCCCGCCTCCCTCGACTCCGTCGTGTGCCGCAGCTGCAGCAGCAGCAGACGCGTTCGCAGCTCGCTGCTTTTCTCTCTGGAGCAGCGACAGCGAACCGGAGGCTAGACCAAGCGACCAAGAATGCCCTCGGTGGACAGCGGGACGGCTGGCAGCCACTGCCGCTTCCGACTTCGTCGAAACCGTACAAGCTGATGTGCCGGCTGCTCTGCGTGCTCACAAGCAAGCCGTACACGCCGTTCCGCGTTTGCACGCGGCAGGAATACCAGCTGCAGGACAGGCAGCAGGACCAGGAGGGCTGCTCTACGGTGCTGTGGAACAGGTGGACACTGTGGGAGGGACTGGGGAAGACAGCGGCATTAACACCAAGGAGGCGATGTGTGTGACGACTCACCAAGCAGCTGGAAGCCAGTCAGCGGTTCACCTGACTGGTGGAGGCGTTGGAGCAGCTGAGACGGATACAGCTCTACCAATCCAGGAAGGGGGAAGAGGAGGAAGCGGAGGAAACAGCAGCGCAGAAGATGGCGCGGTGGCAGAGAGGAGTCAGACTCGAACAAACATTACCACAGACGAGAGCGCCCTTGAAGTGCTCGCAGCACCGAGGGGTCAGGAGCCGACAGAAGACGGAGAGGAAAGCGTTGGGTTCGGAGACTACGGAGAGGAAGGAAGAAACAGAAGGGGAGGGGCTGCAGCGCCGGCAGGCCTGCATGAAGAGGAGTGCACGGTGCGGAGAGAAGGAACGCTGCAGCACGTGTGGCAGCAGCACCTCGGAGAGGAGAGGAGACAACGGTTTGAGGGGGTTGTGCCTGCAGCAGAAGCTTGGGAAGGAGAACTAGGCGGCGATGAAGCTGCAGACGGTGCAGCTGCCCAAGAAGCAGACAGAGCAGCGATGCAAGCAATGCAACAGGAAAACCGAGTGCTGCACGCAGAGGAGCCAGTGACAAGTAGGGCTGTGGCGGTGACGCAGGCGTTCGCCGCTGAAGAGGATCGAACCGCGGCTCTTCAAGAAAGTCGAGGACACCACGACTACGAGGCGGCGCCTGGGCGATGGAGACAGAACAGCGGCAGACGCGCAGAAAACAGACGCCCGCAGATTACGACGTGGCCCATCCAGACAGAAGAAGGTCTTGCTGAAGCTGGACTTTCTCTCTTCCCCGCTGTAAGTCTTCAGCCACCTCAGCTGGTAGACGCGAACAGCTTCCCTTCTCGACCCCTGCGTCTGCCCGAGGCTTCTGCAGACTCTGCTAGAGCAGCTGCTGCAGGGCTCGCGTTGCTTACTGCTGCTGATGACGCGGGTGGTGACGACAACGTTGTTGGTGGGCCCGCAGGAGAGACGGGACGAGCAGCATCGGCATGGCAGAGAGGACCTCTAGAGTATCATCCGCAGGACTCCTCGGAGCGAGTGCCGGAACAGCTGCAGCAACATAACAGCGGTACCAGCAGTGCGGTGCAATTGACGGCAGAGAGCTTCTTCGCCGAGGAGTTGCAAACACCCGCTGGGCTTGAGGCGACACCAGCACCACCAATGAATTATCCTGCGTTTTCGGAGAGGCGGCCGGAGAATCAGGCGAGCACCGTGAGAGAAGCGCATTACGCGGATGCGGAAGAAGAGGTGCAGGTGGCAGCTGCACGAGGAGACGAGGACCCAGGAGCAGTCGAGACCTTTGAGCAGCTGCAGCAGCTGCAACAACGGTCTCAGGGAGGGGGAGACAGCTGGGAAGAGGCCGTGGCCGCTGCAGCTGAGGAGTTGCAGCGGACGCTGCAGGCTCAACCTTCAGCCGCGTCCGTAATGCAGCAGCCCCTCCACAGACTTGCGCAGGAGCAGCAGGAGCCGCAGCAGGAAACGCCGCAAAGAGTTTCAGCTACACGCGACGATGGAGAGGAACAGGCACAGCAGGAGCTGTATTTGCAGGTGGCCTTGAGTGAGATGCTTCGGCTCGAGCGTGGCGGACGCGAGGGTGAAGAAGTAGAAGGAGAGGCAGGAGACACCGCAGCAGCCGCCGCGGCGGCGCTGGCGGACTGTAGCAGCGATAGACGTCTGCCCAGCAGAAGAGGCAGCAGCAGCAGCAGCAAGCAGCAGAAGAGAAGAGAGCACCTGGAGATGCAGCAGCTGCTGGCGCAGCTGGAGAGCGGATGCCGCAGAAGCAGCAACAGCAGCGCTGTCGCGGTGGCAGCAGCCGCAGAGCAGGTGTTAGCGGCTGCAGCAGACGAACTGTACTCCGCGCAGAGAGCACTGCTGCAGCGGACAACAGCAGTCGAAGGACTTGCCAGCGGAGGAAACGGAGAAGAGAGAGGTGGCCTTGGTGCATCATCCCTACCTACGCTGTTGAACGTTCAAGCTGCTGCTGCGGCTTCTTCCTCGGACGTGCTGCTACAGCAGCAGCTGTTGCTTCCCGCGAGCGACAGTGGACGTGCACCGGCGACAGCGACAGCTGCAGTGGAAGGCTTGCAAACAACAGCAGCACCGGGCTTTGCAGGCACGTACAGTGGGTCAGCCCGAGGAAGCTTCCACGCAGTGTGCGAGGAGGGAGGCAGTGGAGGAGCAGGAGCAGGGCCCACGGGCAGCAGTTTACTGGTGCTGGAGGACGACGAGGAGGATGCAGCTGCATGCGGGGGGTCGTCGTTTTTGCCGTCCTCAGGCAGCGGCAGCGGCAGCCCTGCATGTGGGGAAGATGCCGCAGCTGCATTGTTGCTGAAGAGCAACGAGCTGATGTCGCGTCAGCAGCAACAGCAGCTAGGAGCAGCAGCGGACGTGCAGTTCTACGGTGCAGCTGCGGCACCGGCGGGCGCAGCAGCAGCCCCCACGAAAACTGTAGGGGGACCAGTGCTCGAGAGCCTGCAAGCAGCTCTTCTGCCGACGACTGCCAACGCGCCGCAGACGGCCTCCAAAGCCGGAGACTTCGCTCCGCTGCTGCAGAAGGAAGAAGCAGCACCAGCTCAGCTTCCTTGGGTCGGATATAACAGAACAGAAACTGCAGCAGCAGCAGAAGCCGCCGCGGCAGCAGCACCCCTGAGAAAGCCAGAGAACCTTCTGCTGCAGCTTCCCCGCGTGACTGGACACTCCACCGACTACGGAGATGTAGCCTTCGGCAACACCGCTGCCGCTGCTGTCGCTGCATTGAGACTGCTTCACGCCGACGCTCCTGCTCCAGTGCAGACAACAGTATCAGCACCAGCGCAGCCAATTCTGTCGGAGGAGCAACACCACCCACCGATAGCAACAACAGCGACTGTATGTGATCGACCACCGGCAGGACCAGTGCACGCTGCAGCACAAGCTCTGCATCGTGCGGCACTTGAATTCGCTTCCCCGGAAAACGGCCGTGGTGGTGCAGTGGTGCAGACATCGGAGGTTCCGCATGCTACAGCACCTGCGCAGAGACATGGAGGGAAGGCACCGTACCCAGCAGCAGCCGGCTTAGGCGGAGTGGAGGAGGCGGGGCACGAACCAGAGAGCGCGTATGTGAAGAGAGAGGAAGCACCTGCAGATGCAGGGACAGATTCCATGGGCTCGTTCGAAGGCAGGAGGGGCCTCTGCAACAACAGAGACAACACCCTGAGCGTAAGTGGAGAGGACTACAGCGGGGGCCTTTTCCCCCTTCTTCCTCCTGCAGCCATCCCCGTTGGCTTCGACTCCTTCGCTTCACAGCCTTTCAGTTGTTCTGCACGACCGCTGAGTCACTGGAGAAGACAAGGAAGCAGCAGCAGCAACAGCAGCAAAGGGAGCAGCCGAGACCGCAGCAGGGGGGGGCGCGAAGGCTTTAGCCGAGGCCAAAGCAGCGCAGCGGCACGGGGAGGATCCGGCAGCAGCAGCAGAATCTTTCGAAGAAGCAGCAGCAGCAGCACGACTCTGCAGCAGCAACTGCAGCCGCAACAAAGCAGAAATCCTCATGAATGCTACAAAAACAGAACAACACAGCACCGCCGCAGCGTGCACGGGGGAGAAAGTAACACGCACCTTGACAGCCGCGCCGCTGTGCCTTGTGGGTTATTATCGCTCGGAGTATCTATTTCTCCTTGCTCTCCTCCACCACCACCTGCACTTCAGCCTGCGCAATCTGCTTTGCTTTCGGAAAGACAACCGCAACCGCAGCACCCCTTTCGCCCGCAGCAGCCTTCAAGACAACAACAGCCGCAACCGTATGACCGGAGACACCGCCAAGATCGGCCCCATCAGCAGATCGCCCATCAGCAACAACGGCAGGAATACCTGCTGCAGCACCAGGCCACCCAACAGCAACGCCGCCCGGAGCATCTGCTGCAGCACCAGGCCATCCAACAGCAGCAACGCCAGGAACACCTTCTGCAGCATTACGGCACCCAACAGCAGCACCGCCAGGAGCACCTGCTGCAGCACCAGGCGATCCACCAGCAACATCGCCAGGAGCACCTGCTGCAGCATCAGGCCATCCAACAGCAGCAACGCCAGGAACACCTTCTGCAGCATCACGGCACCCAACAGCAGCACCGCCAGCGCCAGGAACAACACGCGCTGCAGCCCCAGGCCGCCCAACAGCAGCAACGCCAGGAACACCTGCTGCAGCACCATGACACCCAACAGCAGCGCCGCCAGGAACACGTGCTGCAGCACCAGGCCACCCAACAGCAGCAACGCCAGGAACACCTGCTGCAGCACCAGGCCGCTCAACAGCGGCACCGCCAGGAGCACCTGCTGCAGCACCAGGCCATCCAACAGCAGCAACGCCAGGAACACCTACTGCAGCGCCACGGCACCCAACAGCAGCAACGTCGGGAGCATCTGCTGCAGCACCAGGCCATCCAACAGCAGCAACGCCAGGAACACCTTCTGCAGCATTACGGCACCCAACAGCAGCACCGCCAGGAGCACCTGCTGCAGCACCAGGCCATCCACCAGCAACACCGCCAGGAGCACCTGCTGCAGCACCAGGCCATCCAACAGCAGCATCGCCAGGAGCACCTGCCGCAGCACCAGGCTACCCAACAGCAGCGCCGCCAGGAGCACCTGCTGCAGCACCAGGCCATCCGACAGCAGCAACGCCAGGGAAACATACTGCAGCATCACGGCACCCAACAACAGCACCGCCAGGCCATCCAACAGCAGCAACGCCACGAGCAGCTGCTGCAGCATCAGGCCATCCAACAGCAACGCCGCCCGGAGCAACTGCTACAGCACCAGGCCGCCCAACAGCAACACCGCCAGGAGCACCTGCTGCAGCATCAGGCCATCCAGCGGCAGCATCGGGAGGAGCATCCGCTACAGCATCAGGCCACCCAACAACAGCACCGCCAGGAGCAGCTCCTGCAGCACCAGGCCATCCAGCGGCAGCATCGCGAGGAGCACCTGCTGCAGCATCAGGTCACCCAACAGCAGCACCGCCAGGAGCACCTCCTTCAGCACCAGACCATCCAACGGCAGCAGCTTCAGGAGCACCTGCTGCAGCACCAGGCCACCCAACAGCAGCAACGGCAATCGCACCTGTTGCAGCAGAGTCCCCGTCAGCCGCAAGAGCAGGTAGCGGCGGCGATGGATCGGGGAACGTTCGTCCAGGGTGGACCTCCCCTGGTGCATCAACAGCAGGCGTTGCCGCTGATGCAGGAACTGGAGACCGTGGAGTACGAGCAGCAGCAGCAGCCGGTTCAGACATTTTCCCCGCACCAGGGACAGCAGCTGCAACAACAGCACTTCAGCAGTGAGCAGCAGCAGCTGATGCAGCTGCAGCACAGATTGACGCAGCAGCAGCACTTGCTCCTACAACAACAGCATTCCCACGCGCAGAACCGACAGCAGCGTGGGGACGGCGGAGCCTCGCTTGCGACAGGGGCAGACAGCAGGGATGCTGCAGTACGTTGCGAGTATGACGTGGGTGAAGCTTTTGCACCTCTGCTTTCTTCTGGGACCGCTGGCGAGCCTGCTGCCGCCGCCGCTGCTGCGCGCGAGACAGAGGGCGACGAGAACGCCAGCGCAACAACAGCAGGGGCGGGCACATCAGACGCGGATCTGCAGCTGCCGCCTGGTGTACAGCCGCCGCAGGCACCAACGAGCTACCTGTGGTAGTGGAGAGAGAGAATGGATGAAAGAAAGAGAATGAGTGTGTGAGCGAGGCTAAGAAAAGTTTCCTGTCTGCTGTGTGTAAATATATAAGGACAGCATCAGGGAGAAGGGAGCAAGGTGAGCAACATGTGTAGATTGACGTTGTCCCTGCGGCGAGCAAAGGGCCAGCGAGACATTTAGAGACCCTAAATCAAACTGAGGCAGGAACTGTACAGGTCCTTCTGTCCCTTTACATGAAGGTGTGTGAACCAGGGAAGTTGTCTATATAGGCGCCTACGTCTAAACTAGTGTGCACATATACATGCGTATGTGTACGTGGCCTTGACTCGGCGTATTTGAGCGTGCCTCCACACACAGCGTGTATACACACATAGGTACACACTTAATGGTGTCCGTGTAAAGAAAACAACAGTGTGTACATATATATATATAGAGAGAGAGAGAGGAAGAGATAGACATGCTGTTCATTCGAGGCATGTATAGAGAGACAGAATGAAGAAAGAGAGAGCGTACGTGTAGAGGGGGCGTCCAGTAGCAGCAGGAGGAGATGAAAGGCGTGGAAGATTCGAGGAAGTCGAGTCGAACAGAAATCTTACGCAGATAGATTCACAGTCGAACAGAAATCTTACGCAGATAGATTCACAGGCTGCAGAGACAAGTCAACAACTTTAGACAGTGTGAACGATAAGGAGAAACAGATTCGCAGAGAAGCCCCAGTTCTTCCTGGCTGTTTGCGACCTCGTCAATATCAAAGAGGAAGTGGTCACACACGGGTCGGTGCTGCTGTACGTTCTTTGTCCTTGGAAGTACATTGTGGTGGAGAGAAGTAAATAAACAACGCACGCAGGCAAATGTTTGGGTAGCTCTGCAGAGCAGCCTCACATGTGCCTACCCTACTTGGGAGAGGGGAAGGAAAAAGCTGCGCTGTTCGACAGGCGCGACACAAATCTGTGCGTATAGGCGCAGACGTCCACCGAGACAGCGACGTACACATCTTCGATAAATCTACACGTCTACACACGCAGTCGCACGTAATATGACCAGTATACGTGTGTGCGTGTGGATGTCGAGTCCTGAACGAGGGCGGGACATATCTACACGTGTGCTTAGGACTAGCACCGTAACGGGTACGCATATGTGGGGGCGCCTGGGATGGCACATCTGCAGATGAATATATCTATCTTTTGCAGAAAGAAAGCACATGAAGGGGCCAAATACGCCCGTCTCTGTTTTCGAATTTTGGGTAGGACTGCGAGAAAACGCGGGGCGGGAAGAGAGAAGCAGCAGGCAAGCACCTGCGGGATTAGAAGTGCAGAAAGATTCGTAATGGAAAAGGGACGCATGTGCGGATGCGTTCGTCAACAGCAGACGATCCACCGCCGGTGAAGATCCTGGAGGTGCGTAATAACTTCTCGAGTATAGACGCAGACGCGCACGCGTTCACAGGAGGCCCTCAGAACGACAGACATGCAAGGAAAGGTGCACCTTTCCTGCACAGTAAAAGATATGCTGTGTGAGGATAAACGTGTGGAGAGAGTGGACGTTCCGCTAAGGCGTCAAGTTCTGGCGCTGTATTTGGGCCGGTGGGGCATCCGGCAAAAGATAAACTTTCTATCTAGGAGAAAGACCATACCTAGAAGAGAATGAAAAACTTGAAATGTGTATATATATGTATGTGTACACAGGGAACAAGCATATACATATATATACATATATACATATGTATACACGATACATTTACCCGTGTCTATTTTGAATAGAGAAGATATACTCTCATCGATATAGGGGACCATCAGGAATAAGAGAGGGCGAAGTACACACACATATCAGAAAGGAGTGCGCTCGCCTGAGTATCTGCGTATGCTCCTGTTTATGAATTGTCGACCAAGGTATTGGCGGAAGACAGGCTCTGTACAAGAAAACTGTCATAGGAGCTATATTACGGGCAAATGAACGTGGAGACAGACGTATGTCATTTTTGACTTCCTCTGCATAGGTGGAGAGTAAAGGTTTGAGTAAAAAGGCCGCATTGAGTAAAGGAGGACTCGTGCGTGGCCACCCACACGAGGGCAGAATTGAGGAGAGTGCAGCGAAGAGACGCAAATATGTCTATATTCGCAGACCTACTACCTTGAGGACCCCTCTTAAGAAAGTAAAAGTGTCCTACTGAAGAGACACAGAGGCACATCTTAAATATATGTCCATAAGTGGATAGAGAGATAGTCACAGCGTCAGCATGTGAATGTCAACAGACGTACAACGGGATTTCGCCTTGCCTACTTTATTACGAGGATCTACCTTGCACCCACATATATAGATGTATATATATGGGTAGATAAAGAAACACTGGCGTCTGTGTGTGTATGTCCACAGACGTAGAGCAGGATTCTGAATCGCCTGTCCTTTGGTGAGGATGGGAAAATCAAAGGGTGTTCGCCACACGTACACGTGCGCAGAAGATATACCCATACATATATACGGTGGTGCCTGAATCAATAAGTGCACCTGGAGCAGCGACGTGCACGTGAAGTACAAGGACAATTCTTCAACAGAAGAGTGGAACAAAAAACCTACTGGCGCTTGCACCCTACTAAGCGTGTCGCACTTGGGCCTTCGACACGCGTAACAAACTGTCAGTCAGGATGAGGATTTGCATCCAAGCCGGATCCCGCTATGACCCTTACACCTGTTTACTTCCCTAGATCTGGAGATAAATGTACAGGCTGAGGAAAAAAGGGTCGGAGTCGGGTGTTGTAGCAAAAGACACGCGCCTGCGTATTTCCACCTGAAGTATGCAAAGACGACGAGGATGAAAAGGCGAC
This sequence comes from Sarcocystis neurona, assembly GCA_000727475.1. NCBI lineage: Eukaryota > Apicomplexa > Conoidasida > Eucoccidiorida > Sarcocystidae > Sarcocystis > Sarcocystis neurona. The sequence continues at coordinate 2,502,219 of KL647304.1, read as the reverse complement.
TGTACATATATATACACGCACAAGAAAGATACACATGTGAGAAGTGGCCCAAGGTCCAAGAAAGATCAGGTCCTTTTTTCCGGAAAAAAGGAAACGGTGGAGTACAAACCGGTTTCCTCTCTTGCCTCGCTTGTGTATTTTTTGTTATTCTGTGCGTTCCATGTATTTACTTTCTTTCTCCTCGCCGTGTTACCCGTCGTTCGGTACTACCCTCCCACGCTGGTGAGCGGAAAGGATCTACCATATTAATCCCGCGACTGGGGCGAATCTACGACTTTCAGAGGGTATTGTGCCGACACACGTGAGGTTAACTACGGCTGCACTAGTCGATTGGGAGCAGCTACCGATTCCCACGTGCAAGCGAACGCGTTACTTTTCAGCTTATGGCTGATTGCTGCTCTTCGTCGTGTGCAGGTTTTACATGTAACAGCGGGATGAGTGAGGATAAGTGAAATGTTTCTGCTGGTGGAGGGACGTTCACGCAAACAGATTTTCATGCTGCACGAGACGTCCGAGAGGACACTGGCAGCAGCAATGGCATGCACTATGTCCAAACAATTCTCAACAGAAGCACATATCAAAGACTGCAAGTACATACGTGTGTACACACGACTATGTGCGGGAACGTAAATCACGTCCACGTTCGCTAGCAGGGCGGAGAACCTTCGGATAATCGTCGGTGGTGTCCACTGAAGAAAGTGTCCTTTTGCGTGACGACTACATGAGGGCGGTAGTTCGTGCTTGTAAGGGACGCCTGCAAGAAACTGACGTCTTCGAAGCAAGCGCGGGGAAATGCTGTACAACCCCCATCCGTTGTGTTGGGTCTCCAACACCTTGCGCGAATCAGAAGCAAATGGCGGATACTCACTTCAAAGCCTATTACGAGAAACGAGGGAAGGAATCCCTTCAGGCAGGCAAGAAAGTCTTGTGTTGCAGGAAAGAACTCTGATGGGCCAAAATGTCTCTCGCTGTGCGTGTTCGGTGAGTGACGCACAAGTTTTTCAGGACGGCTGCACAGGGCAGCGGGGGGTGATGTCCTGGGATGACCGAGTGGAAAGGAGATGGTGACAGCAACAGGACGTGCAACGTGGAAAGTGAAAAGTACAGCCTATGCACTGCTGTGTCGTATCGAGCAGAAAAGGACCCTGCGGTGAGGCGTTGAAGCCAAATGTCATCTAAAAAGTCGCGGTGCAGTGAGGTGGTGCCCAGTGGGCTTGGAGTCGGGCGGAGTTACGAAGAGAAATGCATGCTGAGAGGGGGACTAGATGGACAGTCGCAGGTGCATGGAAGCCTACATCAGCAGCCAGTTACTTTCAAGGAGTGATACTCCTGGAACACAAGATCACCTCTGTGCATGGCGAAAGCCTGCGTGGGGGGTTGGGGGGAAGGGATGGGGGGATGGGAGTCGTCCTCGAGTGGGGAAAGGGGACACACGGAAAACAAAACCCACGCCACCACGTGCCCTAACAATGATTCTGGATGCATGTGAAGGGTACGCGTGCGTATTTGTTGCACATACGCTTGCATATGTGCATTTTCGCAGGGCGTACCTACACGTGTGTCTAGCGTGTAAACCCATTCGGGTCCCGCGTGGGTACACCTAAGTGTATACGTGTGTGAGTGGGAAGTGCGTGCGTGCGAACGTCACCGCGTGCTTTTGAGAAGGGCAAGTCGGTAGTGGTTAACGGATGAAGACTGCGTTGTGTGCTCTGCTTTGGAGGGGGAGGCTCAAGGAGGGAGGGCTCCAGCAGCGGAAAAAGTGAGTGTTTCACATGCAGGATTGCACTCGTACGTTACGTTCACACAGTAAGCGAAATGTCAACATGTTCTCCAGACACACGTGTGTGCCTGCACTGTTTTCTCATTACAGAACACACGGCGTCGTCACAGGCAATCCATCGGACGGAACCGAAACTGGATCTCTACACTAAATGAACCATCACTGATGAGTTTCCACCTTGTGTGGAGCTCTTCCATTGCACAGAAGTGAAAGTGGATATATAAGAGTGTGTTACCGTGCGTTTGTCAAACGCGTCTTTAAGGTACACCGTGCACTACGTCAAGGAGTAAACCAGAAAACCTTTCAACAGAGTTGACCCCGATACAGCAGTGGAAGGAAATGGAATGTGGCGCCTGACTTTGGTGATCAGCGATGACACAGGTGAAGAGGAAATTTTATTGGTGGTGACAAAATAGAGGAGAGCGGAGGGATCTCTGGACGCTGGGAGCAGCCCTAAGCAGTGTTTTTACAAAAGTATAAGTAGCACGACCCGCAAAACCTGCCAAACGCAGTGAAGGAAGTGTTGTTTTATCTTCTAGCACGAAAGAATTACCTGTCCTCCTTGCAACAGGAGTACGAATGGTAAGAATCGTAGAAAAAAATTGATTCTAGACGTGACAGTAAGGAAAGAACAGTATAATAGAAAGAGTACCTGCAATGATAGAGAAGAAGCTGGTGGTGAATGAGGTTTAAGTATGACGAAAAAGATTATGCAGCGGTAGTCATTTAAAGAATGGATGGTCTCGTAAGGTTGAATTAAAAGAGAAGAGAGGGGGGGAAGCTGGAGAGCGGAGAGATGAAGACAGTAGTTGTGAGAATTGCAACACTAATACGAGTAGGAAGCTGGAGAGCGGAGAGACAGTTGTTGTTAAAATTGCGACACTAATACTAATGCAAGTGAGACCAGTACAATAGTACTACTGTTGAACAGTAACAGAAGAAGCAAACGCATACAACTTGGTAAATTATGACGACACGAGTACACGTACAGGACAATAGTTATACGATGAACTGAAACACGGGAAAAGGGAGACAAGACGTGAAAGTGACGAGACGGAATGGAGAGAGTTGCACTGATAGTTAATGGAAAGGAGCCGCAGCACGACCCATTGGAGTTTAAAAGACTACAGTCACCTACAGGAGAGACACTGGTGAGGCAAGAACTCAGACAAAGTAAATTGTTTTCGTTTATTCCCCCACGTCCCGTGTGCGTTGCTCCCTCGACAAAACTATGTCTCTTCATTCTGCAGTCTTCATCCGCTTTATTCTGTTTTTCTTTTCAGGAATCGTATTCCTTTGTATCCAACCTACAACTTGACACGCGATTCGGGATGTACATATATATTTATATATATAAACTGGAGATTTTTCAACCACTGTTCCTTCTAAGGAACTTGGCGCCTTCCACTGAAGCAAGCGAAATAATTAGCCTTTTCTTCTTCGCTTGTTCGAAAGCGTCTGCCTCATCTGTTCCACCACTGCTAATAACTACGCCTGCTTCACGTCCACGTGTACCTGAGCGCACATACGCATGCATTCATATATACATATATACATATATATGTAAACATATATACGCGTGGGGACGTACAACTGTGTACGTATTTGTGTGTATATATATATATATATATGTATATTGGTGTCCGTGTATAGGAGTTGTGTACCTACGGTAATGTATATACATATTTATATATATATATATATATATATATATGTATAAATTCTCGTGCACACAGACACGTGTATCTGAATTCCCGCCTCTACGTGATTCCATACTTTACGACACAACAAGTTTATATTAAAAGGCCCCGCATAGGTAGAGCCGACCTTGAGGACGATTCTGGTGTTTGTTCAAGTGAAATCACTGATGGAAAAAAACGCACAAGGAAACTCGAGTGAAAACAAGACAGGGGAGAAAATAGACGCCTCTGTACGAGGTGAGAGGGGGTGAACGGCAGCGGGAGGGAAAGAGGAGTCATTGGGCGGAATCGACGCAATCGTTCACAAGAGGCAGTCTCCGTCTGCGTGTTGATCTCACGTGCAGCGCTGTCGCCAGTCCACAGGTTTGTATATATATATATATATATATATATATACATACACATATATAGATATGCAAATGAGTACGTGGTACGTGCTGACGCATGAACTGGTATGTGTGCGTCAATATGTCGTGCGCAGTTCGGATGCCTACACAGGGAACTGTAAGGAAAGATGATATATGTAAAGTGTATGCGGACATATTCATATGTACATATACATACGGTGTAATGTAGGGTGTAGACACACATCCACATGTGTACACGTATACACCTAAATAAGTGTCTACACGTCAACGTGAGAATAAGACTGCAAAAACATTCTGCACTTGCGTCAAAACACATCGAAGCAAACTGAACTTCGTATCTGAATGACTGCAGATGCATTAGATGATGTCTCCTATGCATGCAGCTTCTTCCTTATCTATACCTCTGTACACACAAGTTGAATATCCATATATATAGAGAGAGAGAGAGAGACACACACACACACACATACACACACACATACAGACATGCCTGGAAACATCCCTGCGTGCGTTCGACCAATTTGTAGTCTGCAGTACTGCATTTTCCCTGCCGATGTGGCAAACGAAAAATCATCTTCTAATAGAACTCTTTACAGTGTGCTTTGAGGGTTGAAGAGACGGGGACGACGTTGCTGCTACAGCGCGTAATCTCTCAACTCTCCTTGATTACGTTTGTCCCTCACCCGCTACCCTGAGGCATGGAGACGACGTCTGAATATTGTTCCCTGGAATCTAGAAGCGGTGCTGCATTTCTAAATTTATAGACCGAGATCGTTGTACAGTTATGGTCATACGGAAAGAGGTCTATATGTATATATACATATATATATATATATGTATATATGCATGAACACGTACAAACACGGAAACACCTTAAGTTCTATCACTCATTGTCCCTCTTCATATCTCTCTCTCTATCCATATATATGCATGTAAATATCTCACATTCATGGGACGCTACTATCAATCAGCCAAAAGCGCCACATTGGGCACTGGCAGTCGGCAGCGGTTCTCGTTGCGTGCAGCAGCAGCCGCAGCAAATGAAGCAAATGTCCCTTCCTTAAGCAGCCGTCAGCACGGCAGCACACTGCATGAAAGCAGAGGCAAGTAGTAAGGTGGTTCTTTTCATGTGGTCTGCAGCAGTGGCAAGCAGCAACGTGGTATGTTTTGCGTGAAGCAGCACACAGGGCAGCGGTGTTACGGACGTTAGCCAGTAATCGCGAAGGCGGACAAATACTTAGGGAAACGCTTCAGTATGGTTGGTGTCCTTTTTGGTTGGGAGAACCTGTAACGCATGTGTAATAGCGTGGTTTCTAGTTCTCACGTAGCGCCCAGGAAGCGACAGCTGAGACAAACGGATTTGATTTCTGGCGCTCCTGGGGCGGATCAACGGAAGTGCGCCTGCACGAAAGACCGACGCCCGGTTTGCTTGTGAATGCATGGGCCAGGCCAACAGAAGAGCCCTACTTGCGTTGAAGGATCAAAAGGTGGCGAGTACGTGTCTACGGACTACTGGCGAGATTGCTGCTGCGTGCGTGTGGCTCCGCAGACGCGCTCTGAGTATGAAGACGGAATAGTAAAGCGTTCTCCAAATTTCCCGAAATGTCTGCAGCTGCTGATGGTGGTCGTCGGACACTCGACGAGTCCATGTGCAAGCTTCAATGGACTCTGATGTTTTCTGAGTTTGCTGTCAGCCTTTGACACCCATCGTTTAACTTAGCCGAGCGGTGTGACATAATCTGCTGTCAAAATGCTGGCCAAAGATATGCTTGCAGCACCGAAGCTCATGCATTAGAGAATCTTCCACGTACTTATATCTCCGTAACGCGCTGCAGCGCCTTGAAGTGCACCCGTATTTGCAATACGCTCTTGCGAGTCTCAGCAAAAAGACCAACGGGACTCCATTCCGTTTTTGCTGGACGTACGACGTTCACTTTCATGTGTAAGCGTGCATGACCCTACGTGTACACGTACATATAAATATATATATATACATATATATGCAAAATATATCCATCCGTATCGCCTAATGCGGTTGCGAGCTCCCATTACATGTACACTCAGGTACGTATGTGTATTAGTACGTATATGTGTATGTTTGTATCTGTGTGCGATGTATATACTCATGCAGATATGTAGTTATGCACGTATGTAGGTATGTGTGTATTTATGGATGTATGTGTAAGTGTATGTATACATACATATATATTTATATATGTATATATGTATGAGTATGTCCACATAGTATGCGTGCAATTACGGCAGGTCCACGACGCAACAGTAGCCGGATGCAGCGGTCGCTGGATTCATTCAAAAGAGTTACCCCGCTGTTGAAAAAATTAGTTATGTTTGTACTGCGTACGAATGTGAAGGAAAAAAGTCAAGTTGACTAGGTGATGTTACCGACTGGCACCACGGGTATACGCAGTAGTAGCACAAATAATTTATTCTATCTTGTTGCTACCTTTTTACGTGTAGAATGTGAGCGAAGGGAACACCACGCATACTTTACCATTGTATTGTGCTCGTTGCTGATTTTTCCGAAGAGTGGCGAGAAAGCTAGTCCTGCGTGTGTTCAAAGAAAGACAACGTATCAGAGACTGTGAACCCGATGAAATAAAACCGCTTTTGGACATGTGCGCAGTTATCGCCAATTATTAAAAACCCTTACTATTACGAGCCGCAAATCTGTAACAATCCATCGAACCGGCTGCCGCAGATCACTCTCTGTAAATGCCCATATAGATGCGTCTGCGTGTGTATATATATATATATATATA
>KL647304.1:2373693-2494937 GCA_000727475.1 Sarcocystis neurona | reverse complement strand
TGCGTGTGTATATATATATATATATATATATATACAGGTATGTATCCTCGTGTGCGCATGCGCAAGAAGATGTACGGCTCCGACAGTGTATTCCTTCTTGGACAGTATCGCCACAGTAATTCATACCAAAGACTCAGAGTATGCGGAGCAGGTCAAGTCACAAGACTCATGAAAAACTCTGATCGTAGAAACGACGCGCCTTACATTATGTCGTCAAACACAACTGAGATGTGTAGTATGAGCACCACTTAACAGCACCCAGTGTATATCACCGCTTATAGTCGAAGTCTTCCTAGTGGCGGCAACTGAAACTAGACAGATGTGTGACACACGCTAAAAAGAAATATCAGGGGAAGTGCTGCAAATTCCTCCAAACGTGGCGCTTTTGTATAGTGTAGACGTCTCCTCGAAGACAAGCAATCAGTTTGGAGAGGAACTATTTGAGGGGCGTCTGTTTAGAGGGGGAAGAGTAGAAAATTGTAGTGCAGACATCAGGAACTTTTCCAGAGACACACGCCTGCCTATATGAAGACAGGTAGAACTGACGCAAAAAAAAGTTCTAATCACCTCGTGTTCCAGGTGAACAACAGAGTGGAACGCGAGACAAACGAGATGAAGCTCTATTGTATCCGGAGTGCTAACATGAGTATACTGCACAAGAGTTTGATTTTCCAGTAAGGCACTTCGTTAAAAAAAAAGACATCCACACTACTCAACAGGAAGAAATAAAAACGAACAAACGAGTCACAGCGTAGAGTGAAGATTGTGGGGAACAAATTGCAGCGAGTTCTTGCACCTCGGCGTAGCTCGAGGAAATAGTTTGAGGAAGAACCGCATATACAACACAGCGCTTTGCAGGTCGTAAAAATGTGTTAAACAAATGTTACGTGCACTGTGTCCAACGAAAAGGATCTAGTGTGAAAAATTTACAATTGCAGCGTACACCTGCTGTATAGTCTTCAGTATCTACACTAGGTGTTAAACGTAGTATGCCATAAATATTTATACACGTGTGTACAACGGGCGCAAAGGAGCGTGGCAATGGTTGTCAACATTCTGTGTACTGGACAAAGTGGATAGTGAAAAGGTGAAAGTGCGTAGCATTGATATGAAGGGCACAAAAGAACACTGCCTGAGTCGACAAAACCGTCGGACAATTTAGAGGGCTGTAGAGTAAGAATTTGAGAGCAGTCCAGGCGTACAACAACACAAGTAATTACGGAAGAAACTGTTCTACTTTAAAGTTAATCCATAGCAGGACGTTTTGACTCACCTTTACATACATGTAACTACGTCCCTTTGTATATTCGTTTTGCTTACAACGTCTTTACGTGCGGAAGTCTTCTTGTTCCACACCTTGTGCGCATTCCGTAGTAAAAGATACTCTTGTTGCAATAGCATTGTGGCCGACATGGTGAGAAACCAGGTGCGATAGTCACCGACTCACTCGCAACGCATTTCTGCAAAATTTTGCTCCATAAAATGAAAATATTGTTTCCACGATTCACTGGACGCATGAGTGCGAGGTCTGCGCCAGTTTGTGCAAGAGGCTGCAGCGCCCTCGTACATCATCGAACACAGTCCAGGAGAGAAAACATTTTGGAAGAAAGGAAAACACAAGAACATTTGCACACGGTAGCGCATGTGTCTGTTGATGCAGCCGACGAAACGCAACTTGTCACGTGGTCGCACCTTCCCCTTCCTTGTGCTTCCCCGCCTCTCTCGCCGTGCTTGCATGTCTGTGGAAACGCTGTACGTTTTTGTTTCTGCAAAGATGCATCCGCGGCATACACGACGGAAAAGATACAAATTTCCAGTCGACGCTGCCCGTCCCCGCCAGCGCCTCTCTCGCGTACGCCTACATACGTGTCTATCCGTAGCGACTTGGCGAATATGCAGCAGGTTTCCTTCCCCTCGCATCACATACCTTTGCGGACTCGTCTCTGCTAACAGACACGTAAAAGGTCTAACTGCCGGCTGTCGGGCTGCAAAGGCGAGTTCATATATACATATGTATACATATACAAATATGTATGCATTTTAGCATACACTATATATTCATGTGCGTGCATACACATTATTCTCTTCACTACAGCACAAGCGGTAAGGGGTCAACGGTTAGCGCACTGTCCTTAAACTGCCTGTGCACTTTGTCGAGCGTCGACGAATGCCGACACTCATATGCAGCATCAGCTGCTCAGGCTAGTGTCCGTGTCTCCTAATTCAATTTTTTCCTTTTCTCCTCCTTAACAGACGTTGTCTGCGAGGCAAGGTAAGAAAAGTAGCTTTCTACGTCGTATTTTCCTGTGCGCTTGAGGTAAAAGAAAAACAGAGTAAGAGATCCACTGTTTTCCACGCTAGATGTCGTCTACCTCAGCAGCAACAGCGACGGTTTTTTTATCTGACGGTGACACAGCAAGTCACGCGCCATATATTTACATATATATATATATATATATGTATACACACATTTGTTTATGAGAATGTGTGTACGTATGTGTAGGTGTAAACGTGCACACGCAGATGCCTTGATATACACGTATATCCATGTACACGCATATAAATACATATATATATATATATATATTTATATGTATATATATACATAGGCATTCGTCATGAGCGAGCAAGGCGTGACAGGTAAGGTACACATACAGTTTGCGCACTTTGTGGTTAGTCGCTATGCGTAGGCCGCGTGGCATTGGTAATTTCACCAGACTGCAACGTACGCATTACTCTGGAGGATTTTGATACAGACACACACACGTGTGTATCTATGTGGCAGCACAACATAGTGCCGTGCATTCAGGCGAAGTTTTGCCGCGTGTCTGTTTAGGGCGTGCGACTGGCGGAACATGTAATACGAAACCAAGAGAAGGACAGCGTCCTGCTCTGTATCGAAGCACTGGTGGAATGAGGAAGTTATGTAGAATAAATTGCGTCGTTGCTAGCAGTAGCGGGGGTAGCAGTAGTACGTGGGGAGAACTTTTAACACGCAGAATATGGCTACGATGTGCACCTGTGCGGACTTACACGGCGGTCTCATGCATGAACACCTTGAAAAACATATATATATATATAAACATATGTATACGGTTATGCACGTAGTGTACAAATATATGAGTAGATACGTAAATACTGGCGTTTTCCGTACATGAGTGTCTTCAAATTAGTACACACGTATATTAAACCTTTTGTGTTTGTATCTGTACGGCGGCACACCGCAGCGTGGTCGCGCTTTGGCTTACAGGCAAGACCGACGCCAATGTGGTGCTGCTGCACAGACAGTAGTGCAAAGGAAAGGAAGCACCTCCAGACGTGTGCACGTTCACGCGTGAAAAAATAATTCTTATCTGTGTTACAGTACTGTTCTGCTCTGTCCATTTCTCGTTGATTTACTCTCGTCCACACTTTATTCATGTATTCCATTCTTCCTCCTTAATTATGTATAGCGTTTCTGCATTGGCAATCTACTACAGACGTGCATTAGGTGCCTGTTCGCAGCCGTGGATACGTACATACGCGTGTATATATATATAAGTACGTGTAAACACGTCTATGCCAACGAACCTTCGTGGACAATGCGACTGGTTTTTTGCAATTGAACAAGCACATATATAGGTGCACCCACTTGGTATGCTTTTTTGGTACCGATATGTGTAGCTACATAAACATAAACGTACGAGTATATGAAATATATGCAAGCACGCACCTTTTCTCTGCATAGATAGACACACGTGTACGGCCACGTGCAATCACATACGTATATGAGTATACATTTGTACTGCATTCTCTGCCTCTCATTGGTCTAACGACATGCATACGGTGCACAGACATACACAACGGTGCAGAAGAGCGCACCACGTCCTACGGCGGAAACTATTTAATTGTAAATGAATGTGCGCACGTATATGGGTAGATGTATAGTGAAGGTGTGACCGACTGCTTCTTACTGACTCACTTGTTTCACACTCCTGCTTGTGGAACTCTGGAAAGATGGAGCGGTCGCACTGTAGTGACACCAAAGGAATGGTATTTTCACCAAAGCAACAGTTTCCCCTGCATTTTCACATACGTGTGCATACTCGTACGTGTGTAGGTATACAAGTATAAACATTTCGCCTCCGATAGGCACTACATGCATGTGCGTACATGTTCACATTCTAATTAACTCCGGGAATATGCGACTAAATTGATGCTTTCCTCTCCATTCAAGCCAGAGAGACTTTTTAGCCATCTAGCCTGTTTGTTTCTTACTCGTAACTCGTGTAACAAGGGGAAACTACGCGTGGTGGTCCTTCAGCGGTGTCCACCGCAACCGCTCAGTCTCAGCACACCTAAACGTGCAGTGCTTGCAGCTACGTACACCGCAACCATATTGCAATACGGCAGAAAGGGATCGAAGTTTTACTTTGCAATATAAAACCCTAGTTCTTTTTACGTGAGGTTAACGGCAACAAGATATGCAGCAGAGCTTCTTAATCCAAATACCCCGATCTAGCTTGTTCTCTATTTACAAAAAAGAGGCTGAGAATATGTACCTATCTTTGTGCTACTATATCCACACGAACTTCCTCTTTTCTCTGTGAAAAGCCGACCGCCACAGCAGCGACGCGGCTAGAACAAACCGAACTGTAAATGCGTGGGAGAAAACATCTTCTCTACCCGTGAGCGAAGCCGTGATATATATCTGTAGCTCTGTTATGCTCCCTGTACCCTGATGTGTGTACGAGTGAGCAGACAATTTTGCATATCCGTGTACGTACACATTTGTATGGATAGATCAACAGTTAATGAGATACTCGTTCACTTGATTTCGTAATCACCTATCTTTGTGTACGTGCCCACCTATACTTACCTACGCACAACGCTCTTCTGTTTTGCTTGTACACATACGTGCATATGTGTAAAAACCTTTGCGCAAGTATCTGCGCATACACACACACATACACACATTTCATGGCAGCAGTCACGTGCAGTAACTACATAGCACACGAGTTATACACGTTTCCAAATATTGTCATCTACACGCACGGCATAAGTCTGAAAATGTATCTTCTTCCCCCTGCATAGATAGTCAGCTACATTGATGCGTATGTGAATGTGTGCCTTTCCGGGTATCACCAGGGCTTTGCGTCGTTGCCTTTGAAGGCTGCCCGGAGTGTACGACGGTTGTGGACTTGTGCAGCAGCCGCGTGCGTGCTGGAGTTTCACGGGCGCTTCTAAACGGAAAGTGAAATGTGTCGTTTCGAGGAGAAAGGGGGAAAAAAGCGTTCCGTAGCAGCGCAGGTGAAAGTAGTGCGAGCGTAGCAGGTGCTTTTCAAAGAGACACACGTGCAATATTGTAAAATATTGAAGATGCGGTGGAGCAACTACCGTGCGATTAATTTTCCTTTTCTTTCGGAACCTGCTAATCCGGCAAGATTAACTGTGATGGGCTTCTTCATTCTTCGGTCCGTACGCATGCTACGAGTAATCGCCGTAGCAACGAAGGGTTAGGAGCAGCGGGTATGGAGAGAAAGGCCTACTGGTAGCACTCTCGTAGTGTGTTTCTCATTAGCTACTATTATCCTTCCTAGAACCAACCTTTTTCAAGAACCGTTGTGAGCACCCCTCTGAAGAGGTAATGTGGCAGTAGCACTCCTACGCAAAGTACTGTCCCCGGGCTTTAGTCAATAATTGTACGAATAGCCCATTTAAGTAATAGTGCTGCAATGTACAGTAGACATATATAACGTCTACTCTTCGTTGTACCCTTTGGTGCCTCGGGACCCATCCTAGGAGAGTCCACTCCTTATGTGTAGTAGAATGAATCCTGCTTTCGTTTCGCTGACGGAATGTCACAGGTGCTTGCTATAATAAGTGGCCATAGCCGGATTTGGACGAAAAAAACAGAAATATGAAAAACGGCATGGGAGGAAACAACTGAAACATTGCTTCATGGTTGCCTGATTGCAAAGCCACTTCCATGTTAGTTCGTTTCCCCTTTTCTGCTTCGTCTGCGTCTTCTTTCTTCACCGTACTACCTTGTCGCATTCTCATTTTCCTTGTTAGACACTGTGCCTCTTTCGCTCGTCGTGAGATGCTTCTATGATGGCGGATCATTAACACTTCGTATAGAAGGTCGCCGAAGCGCGGCCAAAGAAAGGAGAACGGTACGGAAAAAGGTACGCTTGAAGTGAATAAGAAGAGGACGGAGGCGCAGAAGGAGACAGGGAAGAAAGAATAAAAGGCAACTAATCTGCAGAGCCCTCAATAATCGGATCAAAGGCTCGAACGCCGCGAGACGCTTCAGCGTCCTCATGTAGCAGACGTGTTTGCTCCGAAAGAAAAGTTACACCATCTCCTTCGCGGTTATCTGTAGAAGTCTCGAGGCAGCCAACACCAGCAGCAGCACCAAGCAAAAGAAAAAAAGGCTCTTACAAGGCGGAAGGACAGAGAGAAGGGAAAACACGATGAGCTGCAGGAGGAAGAAACAGAAACGCATTCGAAAAGTCCAACGCATTGCGATACGAACGACCACCAGCAGCAACAGCGGAGCCGGAGGAACCGCACCACCGTCGTAGACAGCAGCAGAGGGAGAGAGGAACACACGAAGCAGCAGCAGCAGCAGAAGCGATGGAAGCAGCGGTGTAGGAGTACAAGCGGCAGATCGAGCACACACTAAACAGGGGCCGCTGCGTGGGGGAGCCTTCTTGTCCCTAGCAGCAGAGAGGACTGATCAACGCAAGACCACCAGTTTGTAGACATGCAGGTATATATAAATTGAGATGTACGCGCTGAGTATCTAGGAAATGAGGTGCTTACATGTATACATATGTACAAACATATATAGAGAGAAAGAAAGAGACACAGAGGGAGGAAAACATTTTAGTAGTGCGTGCGAACAGAGCTCGTGGAGGTTTGGGAAGGGGAGCAGAAAGAAGCGGGTGCAAAGAGGCCGGATAAAAGCACACCTCAAACTCAACTAAGAGGTTTTTCAGTAGGAGGGGGAGAACAAGTGAAGGAGAGCGGTGAGTATTACACACTTACTAAAGAGGACGTGTATAACGGAGCACAAAAGACAACAGCGGGGGAATTTCTAAAAAGTGCGCCTGACTCTCTGTGTTGTAGAGGAAGGCGACTACAAGACGAAGCAATGAAGATGCGAAACATCCGAAGTCAAACTGACTCCACACTGCAACAGGGAAAGGGAAGAAAGAGAAGCGACGGGAAAACAACAGAAGAGAGACGGAAGGAAACTTTTCTGGGGGTAAGAATTAATCCTTTGGCACGCGCTACATATATACATGTATATGTGGTTACAGAGGTAGGATTGACAGGGTGCGAAGAAGGGTCCTGCAGACGGATTCTCCAAGTGTGGGTGCACTGAGAAAATATGACAGCAGCAGCATATGTACGTGCAGCACACTATTTGCAGCAAGTGCCGTAGAAGCAGCAGGGGCCGCAGCAGAGCGGAACTCGCGTTGCAGCAGCCTCTGCAGTAGCAGCAGCAGAATCAGGTGTCGCACTGACAGCGACGGGTGCAGCAGCAGGACGAAGAGCTACAGGAGCAGCAGCAGCAGACGTGACTGCGCCTGCAGTTATACGAGCAGCAGCAGCATCAAGACAGACTGCCGGAACTGCAACAGAAGCTGAAGCAAAGGCAGCCGCAGGAAGTCTGACAGCAGCAGCATCAGGCGCGGCGGAGGTGGCGCAAAAGCAACACCTGCTAGAGCTGCAGCACCACAAGCAAGTAGCAGCAGCAGAAGCAGGAAGAATAAAAGGCAGGAAGACGTACCAATCGGTATGAACCAGAGCAGAGGGTTAGGACCAAACGCATCTATAAAATTTCTTGCGGCTCCTTTATTCCACATGCTCTGCAGCAGCACACACTCGTGCAAATACAGCAGCAGAGAGGGATTGCAGAACAGGGGCCACTGTAGCGGCAACCTTGCAAATTTGCTGCTTGCTACCGCAAGTTGTCTATCCATGTTTATGCATAGTTAGTGTTCCCCACACGCTTTCCACTAGCGTCGGATTCCCCCCGCATCCGCAGCATCTGAAGAAAGACCGATTGCTGAATTGTATGTGTTTACGCGTGTGTTTCACTAACCTAAAGTATACTCTTGTTTTTCGAACATTTGTAGACATCTATACAAAGCATACGTACACGGAAAGACAAGATGCATGCATATGTATGTACGTGTTTAAGATGGCTACCTATCCGTTACAAGGCTATGTGTGGACGGGAGAATCAAGAAATACACGTGAACCAGACCCTCCAGTGAATACTAATATATGCTTGTATAATTTACTTGACGAACCTTCTTCTCACGACGTTGTTGACGACTGCGTGTGAGGGAAAGCAGTGCGTACACATATATATATATATATATACACATATATATATGTGTATACACATATCTGGATTTCTGCGAAATACTTGTAGTCGAACTGACAACTACATATACGACGACTTCCTATTGAATCCATACATATATGTATATACACCAGAAGAAAAAGGGAAGATATATTGTGCACGTCAGCATGCCCACATATTCATATGTACGCATGTAGTTGATAAAACAAGGATACCCCTTCATATGCAGACACATAGAAACATCAACATATACGTATATGCATGTATACATATATAGAGAAAGAGACAAGGAGAGAGAGACAGACACACCAACATATGTATGCATATACACGTATATGCGTAATTGCTTGCTGCCGTTGAAGGCGAGACACTTAAAGTATGCATATGAAAGGGAGCAGAAGGTGGATTTTGTTTCGCTCTCCTGTATGACTGATAGTTAGCTGTGCGGGGTTGACGCCATCGGGAGAGAGCTACCCGCAGACAGTAGAGAGTTACAGAACGCTTGGGAATCGAGATGGGCAGTCTTCTATTCACAGAAGACGCAGGACTCCATGGGACAGAAGGGAATGACATTCTAGGTCTCTCTTTTGTTTGTGTCATTTTCGTTTGCTGCTACGTCGGTCGGAAGACAGGAGCTGCAGAACCTTGTGTCCGATGATCAATGTTGTAGGAAACGAGAATGTCTGCGAGTGAGCGCCCGAGTGCATGCAGAGGCGTTGGGAATAGGTATGTCTTTCTATGGCTTGCTCTTAGACGGCTTCAGTCTGCGAGAAGCGGCCGCACACGAGGATGGAAGAACAGTCATCTTTTTGCAGACAGTGCTCCTGCTGCGAAGGCAAAGGCGACAGCCACCTCCTCTCCTCTGCGGAGCGGCCTCTTCTGACTTCACTCCCGTCAACACTTCTGCTCTAGAGAAGGGCTTCTTTTTAGTCGTAAAGTGTTGGGAAACACTGTGTGCCCGCTGGCTCTTTTGAGAAAAGCCGCAGCACCAGCTAGGATTCTGTGTGGTCGCACGGCCTTCCAGGTAAAAGTGGAAGGTGGTGCGGACTCAGATGAGAGCCACACGGCGACGACAACCACATCGCGTCAGAGCCGTCTTTTTCGTGAACTACCTTTGCCTCTCGCGACTCTCTTCTACCTTCTCTTGTGCCCGTACCTACTTACACACTAACGCAGCTATCACTGCTTCCCCCGAGAATCACGAGATGCGGTTGTGGGTGTCCAACAGCGCCGTCACGTTCAGCGTTTTCCCTCTCGCTTCCATCAATTTCATACTATACTTGTGTGATATAGTAGTCGTAGTAGAGTGTTTGGAGTAGTCCACGCAACACGGTAGTGATCACACACTTTGCGGGGACATAGGGGTAACACTGCAGTAATTTTGTATCACACCTGCCTGCAGCGAGGGCAGCACAAGTGTTCTTGAAAGTGTAAAGGCCGTGGATGTAGCTAGTGCGTACGGCCAAAAGAGACAGGACTTTCTTTCGTTTGTTCCCGTGTAGGCCATAAGCCCGGAATAGGTCGTGCTCGCGCGTATTAAAAAAGTGCAAAGCACTTACTGCCAAACGCTTCGTATATGTGTGTGAAGGATCCGCGGTTCTTTACATGCATGTGTCTGTGTGTGTCACGGAATATATGTTTGACGGCGTGATACGGCGAGGTGAAGAAGGATAGTGACACTTGACAAAGCTTATTTATGTTGTTGTTGTCAAAACAGAAAGGGGAAACTGCATACGCGGAAACAGCAGCCAATCGTTAGATGTTGTGAGTGTACCTCTGTAGAACCCGTCGGAGGGGTCTTAAATTGCTTCTCGCAGAATTCAATCGTTGTCATTCCCTTCCGCAGCAGACTGCAGCAGCGCCGAGAAGCAGCAGCCAGAGCAGCAGCAAGTGATGCCAGCAGAAACAGCGCCGAAGAAGGAAGACATCCGCACATTAAGCGCAACCGGAAAGAGGACGTTGTTACACCAAATAAGGCCGCAGAAGCCGCCGCAGCCGCGGCAGGAGCGGCAAGACGACAGGCGCACCGGTATCAGTGGACGCAACAGGAAAAAGCGGGACACAGCAGAGGCGGCAGGAGCAGTTTGGCACCAGGAGCAGCAGCAGCGTCAGAACAGCAGCAATCGTAGCAACAGCAGCCGCAGAGAAGCCACTGCAACAGCAACAGCAAAGAAAGTAGCGCAGTGGCAACAGCAGAAGTCGTAGGACCAGCAGAAGTGGCGGCTGCAGCAGTCAAGCGAAGCAACAGTCGCACAAGTACTTTTTTCCGCAAAAAGGGTGATAGATGGATCAGCAGACATGGCGGTAGTAGCAGTCAAGCAGAAGCAACAGTCGCATATGTTTCCTCCTCCTCGCCCATAGATTTTGTCGGTAGATGTAGATTTTAGCTCCAAGCAACCGTATTCGTTAGTGTTTTCATTCGTCCATCGGCACCACTGCCCTTTTTCTAAGTTACGTGAGTCTGTTCTCCAATAACTCGGCTTTAGACAGAACTTCGCGTAGTTAGTACACAGCTGCTGTTCTCCGAAGCGCTTGAAGATAAGCGAGGACGACTCACGATAGGAGACAGAGCATTGACCAAGACCAGAATAATACCGACTCCTGGGTTTTCTTCCTCGCGAAACGAAGTGGGGAATCGAGAAGAAAGTCACACGTCTACGGCGACTACCGAAGTGTCATACACTTTACGACTCTAGACCCAGCCACAGAATAGCGAAGGGGATGTTGGGTGCAGGGAGGGAAGAAGACGGAGTGAAGCAAAGCTAGGAAGAGTCGTTTTTTCTGTCACTTCCCAGAAACCAGTCTAGGATTTCGAAGACTGACACCAGCAAACACTACAGTGTGCTAGTACTCGCAAGGACCACATACGAACACGTAAAACCATTGCCCGGCACAGATGGACCAATACAGTTGCAACGGTGTAGAAAAGGAAGAAAAAGCAGGGAACCCTACTTGTTTGGCTAATCCAACGACCAGTAGTTGTTCAGAGAGACTAGCACTATTAGCAGCAGTCTAGTAGTCGTACTACTCTTATGAAGAGCAGTGACGGAAGCAGACTGAGTTAGTCGAACGACTCCGTTAATAGGTGGGGAGCTTGTAGTACACTGGTCGTAGAGTGCCCAGAGTCGTCGGAGCAACACAGTTATTCCCCATTAGGTGCGAACGTAGCAGTAATAGTGTATTAGTATAGTACCAACGGGGTGGGAAGCGTATACTAGCAATGTCGTAGAGTAACGCAGCAGTAGTGTAGGAGAGCCGTTCTTGTAAAGGAGTGGTGGCCTAGTAATGATATAGTCTTACAACAGTCATACAGTACTGATAGAGTAGTAGTATTGTAGTAACAGGTTAGGGAGAGTATACCAGCAACTCAAGGAGTAATACTGTGGTAGTACTGCAGTAATAATGTAGTAGTTCTGCAGTAGTATCCTGGTACCAGTAGTTGTACTGCTTGTTTTACTAGTGGCAGTAATAAAAGTGCTTGTAGCACTAATAGTAGTAGCATAATAGTAGTCGTAGTACTAGTAGGAGTTGGGACAACAGTAGTGAGAAGAGGAGTTCTAGTTGTATGACAGTAGTGGGGATACGAGTAATAGTAGTGGAGCATTGTAGGACTATAGTCGGGGTAGTAGTAGTAGTAGTGGGAGTAGGAGTGGCAAGAGTGTGCGCTGTTGTAAGAGTGTAGCCACAGTAGCAGTAATATAGTAGTACTAGAGGTTGGAGCAGGAGTAGTGGTGGCACTCGTACTAGTGGTAGACGAAGTGGTAGTAGTACCAGGAGGGGCAGAAGCAGTGACGTAGAAGTACAAGTTGTGCTGCGGGTGGTGACAAGAAGATGGAAAGGGGCAGAGAAACAGAAAGGATTGCCTCCGGCGTCGCCGTGAAGAAAAGGGACGACTTTAAATTCCGATGGCTGAGCAGAGCCGCTTTGTGTTCGCGCGGCGGTGGGAAAGTTCAACGTGAAGTAGTAGCTAACCCAGGCACAGCTCATGACGTAGGAGCTGGCAGGTGGCGGCCGTCAGGGAGGTCAGGGAGGTCAAAATAGCACTTGCAGAAGGACAAAAAGAAAGGGTGGTGGGGTTGACAGGACGCAGAATTGAAGCGAATCTATGTTGGAAAACTGTACAGAAGAACTATTTCACCCCTGTGTGCCTCAGGGAGATTGGGAAGAGAGAAGAAGAAGACAAAGCGGGAGAACAAGTAGAAGTACTACGCGAGGGTATGGAAGTGCGCCTGTAGGGCCGTAAGCGTACGTATACGGTGATGTACGCATATGAACAAACGCATCAGAATACGCCGTTTCTGGAGTGTCTCTCTGTGTATACGTGCAAACACACGGCTGTACGTATAGAAGGATTCAAGCACCAAGATACGCGTGTGCCCGAATATATCTCCACACGTTGTAGACGTATAGAGATGTGCACACGTAAGCACAAGCGCACAGAGCAAGATAGAGCTTTTTTCGAATGGATCAGTATATGCGTATATACAGCTCAGCACACACCTACACTTTTGTATATGCGATACACGCACATACACACTTAGTAGTATTGACGTGCATCTATCTATCTCTCTCTCTCTCTCTATATATATATATATGTACGGACAGGTGTATCTGCACAGCCTGTTGCATAGATAGGACGTACTGCAGGTGGAAAAAAAGAAATCCAGTAATGAGGACGCAGAGGAAAACATCTAGCGTCTCCGCAAAGAGAAGCATAAACATCTTCTCGAAGTCCTGCAGCAGCAGCAGCAGAGCACGGCAGCAGCAGAACAGCAGCACGCCGTAAAAAGAGCGTATGACCCGCTTCCAGCGAAAAAGGGTCTTTTTGCCCATCCATTGCTCTCTTTGAGTCACCGTCTCTCTCTCTCTGTCCTTCTCGAGCAACTTCCCTCGAGCAATCTCCCTTTCTTCTTTCCTGTCTGTCTCTGTCTCTCCCGCGACCACTTAGATACGGACTTCTCTGTGTTTTGCGTACGCGCGACTTTTTTAATGCGACACATGCGTGTACAACGTACTGTATCGAAACGTCAGGAAGAAGGCCAGCATTTGTGTACAAATGCACACGTGCTTGCCACCCTCGTCCTGGGTTCTTCTGCCCCCAAGTTTTTGTGTCTGCGTGTGGTTTTACAAACTCTTAATCCTTTGCCGCAGAACCCACAGATGTGTGGCGATGTAGAGAAGGAAAGAAAGGAACCAAATCAGCCCGGAGAATTTACGCCTCGTACAAAGGACTACATTCACGTCATTTGTGACATTCTGCGTACTTTTACGAATTCTTCGTTTACCTACGAATATAGACAAAGAATGGAAGACGGCGCCCGTCTTGTCACGTGGAACAAAGGAAGTCATGGATCTCTCTCTTGTAGGGACCTACTTATATTAACCTACATTTGGGTATCAACTTCTCGATATGTGTACACATGTATTAAGGCACATGCCTATATGCATGGATGCATGTATTCTTCCCCTCCTGCAGCAAATGAAGACATATTTGACATTTGCGGTATGCTGCGCACAGATACGTCTTCTCTCCGGGTTCTCGCTGCTTATCACTGAAAACACGGCGTTCTTCGAATAGGCCTGGAGAAGCGCACATTTGCCTATTTAGCTAGCTGCGACCTTGACTCTCCTCCGCGCCTCTCTGCATATTTTCGAGCACGCAGACTCGCCCGATGTCGCGGAGACCACGACACTGCAGTGTCTCTGAAGACCAGCAACAAAGTCGGCACTACAGTGTTCTCCGACCGGACTGAGGAGTTGAGCGAGCGTGCTGCGTCGCAAAAACTCCTTGCAAAGTAGCTTATATCTTCGTGCAAGTCTCTACCAAGGCCTTCATAGGAAGTTTCCGATTTTTTGCCAAACAGGATAATATATATATGCATGCGTCTGTTGCACTTTGCTGCTCAAAGAAGAAGACTTGCTTGGGGGTGGCAACCGCCCGAAGCAAGCGCTCACAACGAAGACGTGCGTGGCGGTCGATACACGCGAAACGCGTGCCTCACAATAGATGTCTTCCAGGAGCGTCGCTCTCTAGAGACTGACAGTGTGGCAGAGGCGCAGCGGCAGCGTTGCAAACTTGCGCTCTCTCTACGTACTAAGAAAACGAGGTCTACCTATTTTTCCGTTGATACGGACCAGGGAGAGAGTGCACGCCTAAAACACGGCGACAAAATACGCTTGTGAACAGTGTTGTGCAGCGGAAGCATAGATGAGTTCTCGAACTCTAGACGCACCGCTGTGTACATACATATGTGTAGACAGACTAATTTTTTTTAAAACCCGTGCACATATATATATATGTGTACGTGTGTGTACGCTATATGTACTTCCGTCGATGAGCGCGCGTCGTACCTTTTCCGAGTCAGAGGCCTCACGGACAGAGGGAAACATGCAGCAGGCTATAATGAGAGAAGCGAGAGAGCCATAAATGAGCGAAAGGAGAAAATATTTGTGATTTCTGTAGCCGACGCAGTTGTATATCCATGGGCAGTGATGGTCCATCTTCAAGACACACGCTCTGCATACTCGGCAGTGGTGGGCGCGGTCGGGCTTCAACATCCTGCACCACTTGCAGTGTCTTCGTTCCCCGGTCTTCTTCGTTTCCTGAGGGAGGAAAAGAAGCATCGCAGAATAGCAGAGAAAGGACCAGGCAAACCCGCAAACATAAAAGTCAGGAAGGCGTCGGAAGGAAGCAGAAACCGAGGAGGCCGAGACAGAGAGAGTGGGAAACGCTAAGGAGGACCCGAAGAAGAAATTTAGTAGGGAGCGGACAGCCGTAGGGGGAGGAGAGCAAAGTTTAAGAAGACTTGCGGGAGACGCAGAAAGAAAGAAAGGAAAAGAAAAAGAGAGTAATACGCAGACGACGAACAGAAGCGAAGAAGAGGCGAGACGGGACACAGCGTCGCAATTAGAGGGAGACGAGGAAAGCAATGAAGAAGAGGGGCTTTAAAATGAAAAGAAAAACACGAAGGAGAACATAACTTCGACGAAGTGGAAGAAGAAGAAGGTAGTGGAAATGAGGGAGTGGACGAGGTTGAGCGGCAGACGAAGAAGACGACGAAAAAAGGCGACCAGGAGAAGAAAAGCAGGGAAAAGGGGAACGGCGACCCACGTTATGGGAAGGAAGAAGAGGATCCGGACGTCCCCGATAACGGGGCAGAGGGTCAGAGGCGGGTGAAGCGAACGAGAAGGAAAAGGAAGAAAGACCAAGCAAGCGGAGAAGACGTATAGCAAGAGATTCAGGCAGCAAATTGAGTAGAAAGTGGAGAACACACCGCAAAGGACGCGACGGAAAAGGAAGCAAGGACAACAAAGGGGAGAAAAGGGGAAGCAACAGAAAGAAGAAGAACCTGAACCGAAAATTGGGAGTACAGGGCGAAGAACGGAATCTGTGCAGCCGAAGAAAGAGGCGAGGAGAAGGAAAAAGAAAAGGAAAGGGGAGAAACGGGTAGGCCCGGGGTCGCAGTCCTTTTACGTCCGCACGTATTTAGCAATATAGCGTTGTAGCTGGTATATATGCATGTGTGTCTGTCTGTATATGTAAGCGTACACACATGGGTACATGTATATTTTCAGCAGTTCACCTTGGTGACTTCTCACGTGTGTATGTTTGTATGCACGCATGTATGTATATATATATATATATACGCGTATGTAGATACTTGTGGACGGAGAGACTAGCGCGAAAGTACAAGAAACAGATGTACACGCATCTGGTTGTACACACGTACGTGCTTGCAAAGGATACATGTGAGCGATAGAGGGAAGAGATACGAAAGAGGGAGGCGGAGAGCGCGAGAGGGAGACAGAAAGGAGAAGAATAGAGAGTCGATAAAAATAGAAGGGGTAGCGTGAGAAACGCAGAGGAAAGTGAAGGAGATTGGCAGGAACGAGGAAACGCACTGTTAAAAGACCGTGAACAACTAAGGACGGGGAAACAGAACAGGAAAGAAGAGACACTTGACAGGGGGAGGGAGAAGGACTGTGGCCACAGCAGCAGAGGGAAAAAGTGCTCAAGACGAGGGAAAACAAGAAAAGGCATTTTAAAGGGTGCCAGCCAGGCGGACTGATCAGAAATGGGAAAGAAAGGGGAAAAGAAGTGACGCAAGAGGAGAGGACGACGCAGGAGCAGCGCAGGGAGGCGGAAAAGAGAAAAGAAGGAGAACGGAGGTAGTGAGTAAAAGGGAAAGGAGAAGAGGAAAAGAAGAGGGCGAAAATAACAGGTAGCGGTTCAGACACATAAGACGTTCTCTGCAGAAAGACACTGCTGAAGAAGCTGAGGAGCCAAAACTAGGAAATGAACAAAAGAGCGAAGACCAAAGAGAAGGTGATGGGAGGAAGAGGAAAGGTGAGGACGGACGACGGCGGGGAAAAGGAAGAAAGGGAAGCGGGAGGAAAAGAAGAAAGCGAGAGGTAAAGACACAGTGGCACAACTGGGAGAAAAAGGGGGAGAGAGAGAGGGACCTAGAAATGAGCGTGGAGAGAGAAAAACAGCAAAGCAGAGGAACAACGAAGTGAGGACAACTGGAGTAATCCGAGCACCTCGTGAAGAGGGGGAGCACTCGAGGAAGCCAACGCGGAGAACATGATGCGTCTTAGACAAAAGAGGGATGCGTGAACGATTACAAAAAGGAAGACAGAAGCTAAAGCATTCCGTCAGTAGAGGAGAATCTAGCGAGTAGAGGAAGAAAGAAATGGCGGCGGGCGAGGCAGTGAAGGAGAGAGAGACACATACAGAGAAGAAAGGTTTTCGACTAGTTTGAGCAACAGCTGTGTTGCGGCAGG
Source organism: Sarcocystis neurona (assembly GCA_000727475.1). Classification (NCBI taxonomy): domain Eukaryota; phylum Apicomplexa; class Conoidasida; order Eucoccidiorida; family Sarcocystidae; genus Sarcocystis; species Sarcocystis neurona. The sequence continues at coordinate 2,477,791 of KL647304.1, read as the reverse complement.
ATTTGTTGCTTTCGTAGTTCTTTAGCTGCGACGTTGTTCTTGAACAAGTCGAGGAATCGAGACGAAGAAGGGTGCGGGAGACACAACTGACGCATCGCTGCCAGCAGCGCAATGGTAAGGAGCTCAGAAGCGATAGAGAGACATGCAGATATACACGCAAACATAAAAAAGAGAGAGAGAGAGACGGAAAGACACAGAGGTTACGTCGACAGCTCAGCTGCGATCGGAGGGGGAGAGTCACCTGCAGCGGGGAAGGGAGGAAGCGACAGCGAAAGAGAAAAGTGGTGCAAGGTAAGAAGACTGCAGGAGCACCGCCTGCGCAGCAGCTGTGAGAAAGCAGCGTAGCCCAGGACTCAGGAAGAAAAGGAGAACTGGGAAAGGCGGGAAGAAGTGAAAAAGCAGGAGACGTAGCAGCAAGACAACATAGGGATGAACAGGAAGAACAGGGTAGACGGGAAACCAAGGCGACGTGTACAGCCCGTGGTGTCCTCGTCCTAGCAGCAGCACAAAACATCTGCTCGAACAAGAGACAAACGTCCCACCACGTCGATGCTCTCCTCTTTGAGATGCATAAATTACGCCTATATTATCAAGGGCAGCTAACACGCTGCAGCAATACAAGAACGCAACCGAGCGGCGATTGAGAAGGAACGCCCAGATAGAGGGGAAGTCCACTAGGAGTTGCGGAAGAGCGAGTCGCGACGAAAGAAACAGAAGCAGGAAGATACAAATGTCCGGAGGGGCCGTGGGCGCTGCAGCAAGTCTCGCTTGGACCGGCGTGGCGAAGAAAGGAAAAAACCAAACGTAGAAGCAAGCAAAGCGCCGCAGAGTGACGGCAGGTCAAAAGTCGCGCAGGCAGTCGAAGCAGCAGCACTGCATACGAATACAGTCGAGGAGGTACAGGAGAGAGGAAAAAGCGACCGCACGGCCAGAAGCAGCGGAGAACAAAATTCTCCAGTTTCCCCTTCCACGTTGGCACAGACACGTACAACGTATACGCACGTCCCCGTCTCCCCGAGAGAGAGATACGCGCACATCCACATATAAATATTTATACACATAGACATACGTATATGAAGAGAGAGAGAATGGGTGAGTCGGTTGGTAGGAAGTGGCACGCGACCGCAATGTAGCGACGCTATCACCCTAGGATTGCGCACACGTGTGGGCACACACTGGAAAACGACAACATGTGTAATTCGATGAATCGTTTTACACATTCACGTCGACAGAGTAGGAGACTCAAAAAAAGAGGGAGAGGAAAAGGACGTTGTTCGCTTCAGCACACACACGTCTGACGAAGAAGCAGGACAAGGAAACAAATAGAAGAAACGGCAGACGCAGCAGAGCGGCGCGGTACTCGAAGCGCAGACGAACGACCAAGCTGAGAAGGAAAGCCTTATCGAAGACAGCGGCCGAGAACTCGGGTTTGAAAACAACGTTTGGAGGAAATATTCGTATAGCTCTTTACAAGAGGACGTCGGGTGCGTCGTCGACAGAACCCCGACAGACAGGAAGAACAAACAACGGAAGAGTCTCCGTGCGTGATTCACTGAAACCGAGACCTTTCTGGCTTGGAAAGGGAAGAGCAAGAAAACGCGGTGACAAAGGGCGACAGCCGTTGTAGCGAGTGCGCGAGGAGAATACGACGCAGACACAGCAATGCAGAAAGCGTCGGACTCCGCAGGTGTCTCCCGCAAAAGAAAAGTTGACAAAGGGACGCAGAACATCTGCGAGGCGACCCCGGCGTCGTCGCTACACTTGTGTGTGTGTGTACGAGTAATAAAGAAGTGATTAGAGGGAGGTGGCTACACGGATACGCCAGGTACACACGCACGTACAGTAAGAAATGTGTAAATCCATACATACTTATATATATATATATGTAAAGAATTTCATGAAGGGAAACAGACAGATCCTATAGAGGGCTGCACGTCCTAGTCTCCTGTCAAAGTATATTTACACTGGAGCTTTAAAGAATTTCTAACATGCATAAGCTTATCCTTCGAAGTCTCTTTACACACATCTACGTGTGTCAGTGTGCGTATGCAAAAATATGTCACACACATATATACGTCTAGGTGTACAGGCGTACGCGTGGTTGCATCTACGTGCGCACATAAAATATACATATATATATATATATATATAATTATTTGGGCATATATATGTATGTATAGAAAGAGAGAGAGAGACATATACATATTTGTCTATATCTATTTATATGTTCATATTTATATATATATGTATATACTCCTCATATACCTAAGTGTTTGTACGTATATTATGCAGGTTAATGGCCGCGCACAGACGTGCAGAAACATCTAGGTAAGTACAGATGTAGAAGTTTATAGTGCCTCATAGCTTAATGTGTGAATATGTACACATAGATATACACATGTCCAAACATTTAGAAACAATGTGAATTAATAGTGATATATACTTTTGTAGATGCTTGGAGTGCGTGAGGCCACACTTCGATCGGGAGATGGCCAGGAACGCCTTTGTACTTAGAAACTCTTCTGTATCCATGACGGGGGTTGTTTTCGTTTTCTTGTGTACGTACATGTACCACTGTGAATATAAAGAAATACAGCTACACGTGAACTAGTGTGTGTGAAAGAGAATACCAGGACACCTACGTAAACAGGTTGTAGTACATAGGCATAATACTGCGGATATACACAGGTCTGGGTCGAGATCTGTCTCTTCAGTGCAGATGGATATACACGTTTTTGCGGTAGTACTATAGAACTAAGTATACACACAAATACGTAAACTCTATACGTATACGTGTGTTACTTGTTTCTATTACATATATATATATTTATAATGTATTTCGTATGTACGTACAACTAGGTATATGCACATATCTACACATGACACATGCATATATATATATATATATATATATATCCATTCCTACTACAGATGCGTACGTGTGTATATATATATATGTAATGTCATTAAAAGTGTATGTGTGCAGCATATCTCGATCTACATCAACACTAAACACATATACCCGCATACGAGAAGAATTAATCCTGCATGCGTGTGTTGTTCAAAACCTGAAAAAGACAGGAATTGAGATCACTTCTGTAGATACTTGGGCATTACTAATGTTGACGGGAGCCCCGCACCGTTCATAGAATCAGCACTGAGAAGGACACTAACAGCTGCAAGTCTGAGGAGAGATGTTCAGATGCGTGGACTCTGAGGCGGTTACGAACGAGATGTGAGAGAAGCCGGGAGACGTCTAGACGTGAATCTACCCTTTTTCATTGCCGTTGATGCGTATATCTGTAAGCACGTGTGGGTACAGCGGTGTCAGGATATTCTCAACATCTACACATGTCGATTAGGACCATCCCTACACGCCACGCAGACGAGCAGGAAAAAAAAGACAGAGAGAGTATTCCATACTCGTGTGCATATGTATACGGGGGGAATTTACGGAAGGAAGGGAAAGCCCAGGGAAAAGGCGGAAGAAGACAGAGGGACGCGCGCACAGAGGGGACCGAGTGTGTGCACAAGGTGTGAAACGAAAAGGTGTGCAGGTGGAGGCGGAGCTGGTGAAAGCCAGACGAATACGTGTGCAGGTGAGCAGAGCAAGAGAAGAGCGGTCTTGCGTAGATATACACGTGCGAAGTCGTGAATTGATGGGAGGACGACACCGGAAATAGATATGGCTCGATACCTCTTCTCACGCAGTGCTACAAGGGAGGAAGCCGAAGAAGCCAGAATGATCCCGACGCAAGCAAAAAGAGTCAAAGTGAGGTTACAAAGATGCGACGCAGAGTGTAAGAGACAGCGCATGGACGCGAAGAAGAGCGGTCCACATCTGCGTGCCTACACATATGTCCGAAGGTGGACATGCAGACACAGTAGAGGGAATTACCCATGTTATGAAGGAGACAGCTTCTCGCCAACAAGCGAGGGCGCCTGTGAAGGCGTGCGACAGGTGGAAAATGTGTGAAATCGTCTTCAGAGAACAGGACAGGTTCGTGTATGTATATATATGTATATGTATATAGGTATAGATATGGGACGAGAGAGAGTAGCAAAACTGTAGATGATACAAATTCATTCTCTACGTATCCCTTTCTCTCTCTCTGTCTCTCTCCCTACACACATACATACATGTCCATCGAAAACGAAAGGTAAAGAAGGGATACATACAATACAAATCTACTTATACAAACTGCGATATATACATATAGATACATTTGTGTACGAAGCGCACAGGAGTGGTGGGGGCGGGAGGGGCACAACAGTGTGGCTTCAGTCGCTGCAGTATTCGTTTACCAGCGCAGCAGCTCCTTTGTCGACAGGAGGGACGGTCACGGCAGAAACCTGCCATTCCGGCGTGTTCGGAATGCTTCCCGGTGGAGTGATTACGGAGAGCCAGTAGGCCAGAAGGAATAGAGTAGTAGCTACCGCCGTACATAATAACTCAGCGAGTCCTCTGCAGCGGTGACAGCAACCCAGCAGCAGAAGCGCACTCGTACTCAATTTCACCTCATTTATATATATATATATGTATCCATGCGAAACGGAGAGGACGTTGTGCTGCATCTGTGGACCGCCTGCGCGCCACAAGCAAAACCTCTTTGTTTGGCTTGTGTGGACGCTTTAATTCAAATCGTAGGCACATGCAAGCGCACAATACCAAGAATTCTGTTTTAGGCGTGTTATCGCCTATTTCTCTCTCTGTATACATATGTAAATTTATATTCAGTCATACGCGTGGGGGGCGAATAAGATGTGTTATATATATACATATATGTCTTCGTCTCTGTCGTGGCATCACGTGCTAGATATACACACAAATACACTTACGTACACATGTATATATATATGCACATATACGTATGGGTACATATGTTGGTGTATGTTTCTCGATGCATGTGCAGGCAGAGCGTAGCATATTTATGTGTATACTAGGTGGTTGTCAACAGGCCAGCACAAAAGGGGCAGGCGATTTAGGTCGGGTTGAGGACGTCGAAAACCGGTATATACTGGAAGACGTTAGTCCCCAGCAGGAGCACATCGATACATATATGTATATATGTATATACCTCTTTTGTCTTCCACTTTCTCCTCTTTGCTTCCTTTCCTGTTAATCTTATTCCTTGTGTCTGCTGATATTGGCTAAAGGAAGACAGTCCTCTCTCTTTTCCTAGCACTAAAATGGGATGCAGACCGCTCTAAATGCACGCATTGACCGTTCACCAGAGTAAATGAGGGAGAACACTGACCAAGATCTACGTATAAGTACACATACGCATATCTGTCTCTCTACGTCTGCGTGTGCACGAAGGCACACACGTATATATATATATATATATATATATGTATACACATATATCTACATACACACATATTTATACAAAAGTTTCTGCAGTGGTGAAAGTTGCCGGCACCAGTATGCTTCCTTGATGATTTATTGAGTACAGCGTTCGCGAAGAAGCGGCAGTAAAATGAGAAACAAACCAGCACGTATCGGGGCTCACATACGTTAGTCTGTGCAGCAAGCAGTGACCTACACAGCATGAACAACCCTTTACGCAGTTGTGGAAACGTGGTTGACACCTGCCTGTAGGAAAAGAAAGAGAGAAAGAGCCGCACTTGTACGTGGCGGTGCACATATTTTTGTCTTGATGTGTGTGTACTCCTTCCAGAAGCTATGCAGTCGAATTAGTAAACGGCTATTGCTACAAAAAAAAAAACGCGCAGAGAGCGCCGCACCCAGCAGCGCACACAAATTGTGTGCAGCAGTCTAGTGCACGACACCGGAAGACACCTTTACGTGTGTGTATCAGGAGGGACACAAGTATATGTATACTTACGGATGTGTACTGTATATCCGGTTCCCTTCGTGCGAATATCCTGATGCATAGGTCTACAGAATAACTACGTGGAGACACATTTTTACATGAAACGCGCCAGATCGCAGGTAGCACATAGGTCTGTGAAGTTGCAAACTGTCACGTAATTGCAGTTGGTGACATAAGCAGTAAATGCATTGCTTCGCTAAAACAACGTCTTTAACAGCAGCAACAGCCACAGAACTAAAATGTTTTTACCATGGAGGTGTGCAACTGTGTATACAGAGATGCGCACGTACAAATTGCACTTTTTCACATAGGTTGAATATATACATACACATATATATGTATATATATATATATATACGTACATTCGTACATACACATATACGTATATGGAATCCCGGATAGAGATATACAGGATGCAAATACATTATACACTCAGATACAACTCAGGTAGCACGCGCGTACTCATACACATAGAAATGTAATTCAAATATACTCTGGCCGATACGTGTCGGGACAGATACACGTACACAGATACGTAAACGCAAAAAAGGGAAGAATATATTGATGTAAAGGTATACTGTACCCTCGCAGGCGCAGACAAAAAAGTATACACGAGTGAAAAGGAGGAGTAAGCATATACGCAAATGTGGGAACAATACATGGAGGCGCATCTTTGTAGAGAATTTTAATTTAAATGTGAGCTAAGCGAAGATTTAGAACCCGGAAGCGTTCGGCAAAGTAATTCCGGGTCCTAGACTCCCCAGAAAGGGAGCAACGGAACCAGTACATGGTAAGTATATGGACGTACACGTAGACTTATTTACACGTGTGTATATATACATAGGGGCACTACAAATCTGTACTTGAAAGTCAAAAGAATTTTGACTGAACGCGTTGTGAAAACGCTGTTCTGCCATGTGTATAACTTAAGATTACTGACATTACGGCAGACACGCTAGGCATAGCAGCCGAGTCGAAAGCATTCACGCATGTATTACTTTGTGCGTAATTTTATTTATTTTTTCACCAGTATATACGTATCTCCGTATACGTATTTCCGTATAGTTAAAGAAGCGCTAGAGACACGCAGGCGAGGAGTCAGAGGCGTGCGTCAGGCTCTTTGTATGGGTGTTGCAAACGAAAGGATTTGTCATTAGAAATCAGGGACTGCAGTTTCCTCGCCTGAAGAATAAAATTGAATCCAGCTGGAATCACACCTGCATTTCTAAGGATTTTTGCCCAGCATACCGATTATATTTCGAGGTTTTCTTCAGGTAGTCCGGCACGTTCAACTGCAGCTCTGGAAGGACGTGGTACTGCAGGGGTCCGCACAGACACCACCGTTTCGCTGTTCGTACTGAACCCTTGCAGACGAACGCAGGTATATGTAAGTTAGCAGCCAAGCACGGATGAACTGATACGTACGCACATACACAAAAAAAGTAACCACGTATCTACTTACGACTTCAAGGTATACACCTACATGCAAAGGATTTTTATTGTGGAGCTGCATTTCATAGCAAGGTGGTCTCCCCCTTTATTAAGGGAGCACAGATACACGCATGAAGATATAAGTCGCAAGAGGAATGAATGATTCAACCTTCGACCAGCTACAAGGATAATGCGTGACAATTCTTTACGCTGTACGCGGAATGAATGCTTCAGTCTTTCAACAGATATCGAAACGGCGACCAACAAGCAATACTAATTTCCTATCTGGTACTCGGAATGAATGCTTCATCCTTTGAACACATACCGGAAGAGTGAGAAATAATTTCTGGAAGTTTCTTACCGTCATCTTCAACACGACAGATCTCTTGGAATCAGCGTAGAGGAGGCGACAGGAGCCGGTCTTCTTAATGCTTCTCTACTAACAGTGTTTGTTCCACTGTAATTGCATGACTCTTGCTACCGTTGCCATCATTTCAAATCCAGGTCAGTACGGATACTCGTACTCTTTTCGTCTTCGCAACCAATCTAGGTTCTCCACCGTTGTCACAACTGCTACCGCGCGTTACACGTCCAAATTCCCTCTGCTTGTTTCTACGGGAGTGTACATACACTCGGACTTGATTGTGCACACAGTCTCTGGCCCCCGTAATTCAGCGGCATTCCGACGATACAATGTAACCTCTGTGTAAAGTCTAGGCGCCTGCAAGGTTGAAATGAGTATTCGGGCTAGCAGGAGCGGCAACTTCTTGGAGCGACATAAAAGAAGTGAGGCTACGCGACATGTGTTCACAGCGTGAAGAACACCGGCTTCCTTGCCGCTCCGAACGAATCAGGGGAGGCGTGACCGTCTTCAAAGATTAAAACGTTAGGAAAAAATATACATTGCGTGAGTCTATTTACTACCGAGCGTTTGCAGGAAAAACTCTGACATAAGGCATATCTTGCCCTCCTATATATATAAAAACGTCTGTATATGTACGTTTATGTGGTGAGAAATGTATACAGGGAGAGAAAGAGGTGTACACATGTATGCATTTCCGAGTACGTACGTCTGCGAATCTGCGCGGTGTATGTAGGGTGCGACGAAGCCCTTTTACAACAGTTCGAATGGAGTTTGCGACGTTCTACGTAGTAGGGTAGAACTGGATCTATCTACGCAGGAACCACAAAACAGTGAGACACCCCGATCTAATCTTGAGTAGCTGCAGTCGGCACACGATTACTGATACAGACTGTTCTCCAACGAACAAGTTCAGGGTACTGGAGAGGGGCTCGTCTGTTTCTTCAAGAAAAGAACAAAGTTTTTTGCCAATGCTGGTCAGAAAAAGTGTGTGCGCATTTGTTATGGCAGGACGAGGACGGCGAGATACCGTAGCATGAACGATGGTTCAGTTGTAACAGTTACAGTAGCATGGCAGTAACAGGTGCAAGTAGAATATGGCAGTTGTAGAAATTAGTAACAGTAACAGATTCTACTGCAGGACGACAATGGAGTAGTAGTAGTGCTGACAGCGGTAGTAGCAGTGAAATTGGTGTTATAGACACGAACGGCGCAAGTCACAGCAGCAGGCCTGCACGAATATTACTAGGGGGAGTAGTAAACAGTGACTATAGGTAAGAACCCGATTGTTGGTAACAACTGCTGTAGTACGAACTGCAGCAGTAGTTGTTGTTGTCGAGTACACGTTCATGTAAGCACATTGACGAAGCTCCTGTAATTCCAAATGCTTATTACTTTGAGGTAGTGTAAGATCGGCCACGTCTCCAGAGGTGAGCCATCGCTACGGACGCAGGTGTCGTTACTCCTGTGTGTGCTGCTTACCTAGAGATTATGATACAATGTCCTTTCTCGTCTTCCTCGGGCATGTAAACGGGTGTCTGTATGCACGTGCACGTACGTGCACATTTGTACATGGGTGTGGTTCTTCAGTGGCGAGATCCTCGGATGAAATTGTGGCAACAGGACTGCAAAAACTTACTGTTATGAAGACGGCCAGTATGTATGCCACCAGCACCATGAGAAATACCACAGGAAGCGCCCTAAGCCACTGACATCTTCTGGAGGGGACAGGACGTCCAAAGAAGCCGCCCACGTCTCTTCTTCTTCCTCGGTCTTCTGCGGTAGTTCCGGAGTACGCCCTCCCGTCGTAAGGAGCAGTAGCAAAGGCACTGCCGACCTGCTGCTGCTGCTCCGGCGGGTGCTGCTGCGGTCCTTGATGCTCCTGTGGTCGTTGCGTCTGCTGCTGCTCGGTATCGTCTGCGATTGAATCTCCTGCAGAAGGAGCCCCTGACGACAGGATAGCACTCCATGTCAACCCAGGGGGAACAGCAACTTCTCCAGTTGCAGAGGGGTAGGGATTCTGTATGTCGGCCGCGGACTGCTGGAGATCGGGTAGTTTGTTAGCAACGACAGCGTCAACATTGGAGGCCTGCCTCGCTTCTTCTGCGGCGAGAAAGAAGTTCTCTTCCTGGGCAGTGTGTGCTTGATTCTTGCTGAGAGTCAGTGCGGCAGCGAAGTCGCAATCAATATCCCCCGCTGAACCGGAAGAGGTCGTGGACTTCAAAATCTGCGCGAGTTCAGAGGGCGCTTCAGATTTTAGATGTGCCTGTTTTTCTGGGGGGAGTGCCGGGGGCGTCGATTCTTCCGAGCACAGGACCCAGTCAGTGGTGGGCGAGCTTCCGTTGCTATCTGCATTCAACCGCTCGTGTGCGTGAGCCTGCTGCTGTAAAATAGAGCTGCACTGCAGCGTTGACGCTGCGGAAAGGGAGGCTCCGGGAAACCGGAACTCTTCATTGGCAGGAGAGAAGTAATGTGAGGAAGACGATGTCGGAGAAAGGTCGCCCTCGCGCAGCGAGGCCTGCTTAGTGTGTTCTGACTCATTTGACCCCGCACGGGGACGAACAGCTTCCGCTGCGGGAGACGTCACAGCAGCAGCCATCTTAGCGCCATACTGCGCACACACAAGTACCGCTACTTTTTCCGGCGAGCTTCAGTATCCACCTCAAGCATAGGCTACAAGGAATCACGTGATGTGGGGAGTCGTCATTCACCTTTTCCATACCTCCCGCCAAATCCCTCGTGGGAAGAGGCGCATTTGCAAGGAAAGAATTCCACTAATTTGATGCCGAATCAGTTGACACTCCCTGGTAACATCGGAAGATCCGCAGCGCGTTGCTGTTTATCGTTGATATAAACGCCGGGCACAAACGGATAACTTTCTCTAACTCGTGCAACTGCGTTGCATATATCGTGTTGCACCTGACGGCGGCGAACGGGAGATTATGGCGAAATGCCGAGCGTGTTTGGGGCAGCCGCACCGTTCATTTCGGTGTTACCTGACAAATTATCTTCCTTCCAATTTTTCAATCGACGTCTATGGTATCTGAGTGTGAGTGTTGTGTTGGCAACCTTTTGGGGGACCACTTTGTAGGCAGGTTACACCATTCAATTGGTGAAAACCCTTACAGTGGAACAGACACCCCTCAGAAGTCAGAAAAAATAATTTGAAACGCATGACCAGCCCGAGTGGTGGACTTTACAAAGCTTCCTCAGGGTATCGTCCCTCAAGCTGGAAAAGACCCCACTATAAAGCACTGAAGTCGTGAAGCAACTCAGTTGGTCACGTCGGAATGTCAACTGATTTCTAGTCTACGCACAGCGGACGGTCAGCAATGTCTTCACACTTCCAACTCTCCGCGGGCACATGTTTTCAGTCCGATGGCTTGCGCCGGCTTGATACCTTAGAAAAATTAGGCAACGGTCATTAAATTGTGCTCCGGTATTTGAACACCTGCTTAACACATCCAGGCACACACATTTTTTCGAAGAGGGATATGGCCACATTGCGTAGAAAGTTCTCAAGTTGCCTAAGTAGAGCCACCAGACATGCTACGAGCACTCTGAAAAAGGGTGTAAACGTGTCAACTTATTTGTTTTCTGTTCAGTAACCCTTCACCAGAAGGTAGGTGATTCGTTTGTGTCTCTGTGGGACTCTCTCTCGCCAGCGATGCTTACTTCCGTTGGGTTGGTGCTCCTTACGGTCGCGGCGGTTTTCCCCTCCCACGCGCCGAGGAGAAAATGGGCTGGGAGAAGGTGAACCTTCCGAACAACGAAAAAACTTGCTTCTTTTCGTGGTATGAGGTCAGTCATCGTTGTGGTCCCCCGATGTTTCCCAGTTCTGCTGCGTAGCAACATCGACGACAGCCAACCAGCCGCCGCACGCACTAGTCGTGCTGCTGTGTAGGGGTATGATGAGCCCGCGGGGGGAAAGTTGTCTTTGCGGTTTGTTATGTAGTAGTCACGGCGGGCCACGATTGTATCGCAGTTTTCTGCTAACCAGTAATTGCTTTCAGCCCAGCAGACAGAATTACTGCTCCGTGGAGGCTTATCTGGAAAGTTCTTCTCAGCCTACCACTGAGCACAGGACAGAGCTAGCTGCCCTGCTTGAGGCCCTACACTGAAACGGGAAGTCGCGGAATAACATACGAGCAGAGGTGAACAATACAATGACACGGCTGCAAGACTAACATCGCAGCAAATAAACCGTAGAAGTGTGTCTACCTGTATGTGGACATACTGAAGTCGTCGTGTGATGTCACAATCGGGATGCATTTTACATTCGTGTGCGCCTGGATGTAACTCCAGTTGTGATTGTGAAATGTCCGGCATTGCAGAAAGAGAAAGTGGACGTACTAGAGCGCCCCCGTACACACGCCTGTACGCCCCCCATGAGGAGTTTGAGAGAGAGAGGACCTGTGGCGCTCCGGTTGTTCGATAGATCGTATATGCGTTCTTCTAAAAATTTGGATGACAGCTGGATACACGCTAGTCCAATCTGATCTTAGAAACCCTGTATTACCCGCCCAAGGGGAGACGCGTAGCGCAAAGGTTAAGAAGAGTTGCAGGCTGTGGTGCACGTCCAAAAACAAGCAGAAATAGGAGGCTGTGAGTGCTTTATGATGGACGGGACAGGACCTCATGTGTTGGATCGACAGCAGGAGGTGAATAGTCTTACTTCCTGCTCAAACTGGGAAACACGTTGAAAGGTTTCATACTCAATAATCTTTGACAACACGTTAGCCGAACTCACGCGACCCGGCACTAGAAATAGAGATATGCTGGTGTGTGGAGCGGCACATTTGCTTGCTTATAAATAAGGGTCACCGGTGGAGACAAGTGGATGTGCGAGTGGATACAAGCATACGCATACTCGAGTAACTAAGCGTATCTACACCCGCTCACCCAACTGGAACGTCCCAGGCAGATATATGTGGTTGAAACACTCTGTACAGCTTCTGCGGTGTGTGTAACGTGAACATTCCGTCTTTTGCTGGTAAGACTTGATGCGTATAGAGTCGTTAAGCATATAAATGTGTATGCGTTCCTCTCTGTGCGTAGACACGGACGTACCTTAATGGGAATACAGGTAGCGTATTTCTGTATACGTTTTCATGGTGCTCTATTACCGTAAGCCGTAGCACTGCGTGTCATGTCTGGGGAGGCACGCATTTCGAAGAATATTCCCCTACCTCCATTGTGCAGACGCTAGAGTAACTGTGAAGCGTATGTATGTATGTCTGTATGTATGTATGCATGCATATATATGTATATATGTGTGTGCATTCTTTGGTGCCTATAAGTCACAAAAAGAGGGCGAGAGAAAAAAAGAACGATAAACGCGACGATTACCTTCACGTTGCATTGTTCAGTGTCTCCACCTGCACATTTGACAACTGCAAATATGTAGTGGGGATGAAGCTGAAGCTTTCGAAGACGTCTGAACCATGTACACTCGTATCTCCGCGGAAACCTTAAGCATCCCTACACCTGTAAATATATAGGTGTGCACAGGCACCTGCGTGGCGCAATTCTGAGCCAGCTTCTCTTGGACGGTTCTTTTGCGTCCAAGCTAGAGAGGTCCAGAGGTGCGGCGCGACAGGCCTGCCACGCCTTCAACGACTCTGACTTAACTGTCCAGTCGGGCAAGAATGTACGTCAACGGACAGATCAGTGTATGCGTGACTGCAAGACTAATCGATCGGTACAAAATGTGGGAATATGTAATACACTTACCGGCAGTAAAACTGCAAAATGTGTGCGCGTATGGAATACCGGAACGGCTGCAGTTCACTGCCCGTTCATATGTCGAGATACGCAACTCGTCTTCGCTAGTGCAGCTAACAAGATAAGAGTTGAGGTAAAGACCTCAGTAAACTAATTGTGTGAGTCCTTAACGTGAGGTAGCCAAATGCTCTCTTCCTCTGTGTCCATGTCTACGCATTCACATTGTAACGTAGTTTTGAGGTTGGTCCAGCCGACATAATGCCTCCGCAGCCGATAGAAGACCTCAATATATCACGACAGCATCTGGTTGGGTAAACTCGCTCTCACACTTAAATGTAAACGTACGCAGAGGCGACTGATGAAAACCGTTCGATGCCCTCAAAGTTTACATCAAATGAGTGCTCCGGTACTTCTGAAGCTATAGCGTATGCACAATGCACAGGCTTAGGCAGCGGTATGTGAGGACGATATCATGGGAGCAAATCTGGTTAGACTTTTCGAGAACCACGTAAAAATAACATTCCACCGAACGGCGTACAGCTAGATTTGTTACCTTGTTGTACTGTGCTCCGACAGTCCACGTAGTGTGAGCCTCAAAACAACAAATGAAAGTTGCACATTCCTGCCGAAGATGGTGGTCCCAGTAGGCAATAGTGAAGCACGCAGCATGTTTCTCCGAGACACAGTGGGACCACTGCCACCTGGTCCTTTAGCACAAGGTGTTCACTTTGCCAAGATACACATGCGCATTTGGATGTCTGTTTGTTTTCGGGTGAACAACAACGCATGCGTAATCAGCCCGAACTACACAAGAAACTTGGCTAGGCGTGCTGTCCTTTTTAAGCACTCTGAAGCTTCCAGGAAATACTGCACAGACGAGTGCACAATTACAAACAGATGTATACGTTTAAACACCTACGTGATCTGAAGCACTCGCTAGTTACCTGCAGATATATACGGAAGTCGACAGAGTATGAAAAATGACAGAGGGTAATGAAACGTGTGGTCAGAGCAGGCAGGGTGCTGTCAAGGACGTTCGCGGTCATTTTGGAACCGATAATTCTTCAGTTTTGGAACAGCTATCGCAAAGCATTTGGATCTGCGTCCTCACACGGACCCGCCGCATTAGTTCACTGAGATCCTTGGAATTGCAACATACACGGAAGCTTTCGAAGCCATACTTCGCACGTACGCCTGCAGCTTACGGTGCCAAAACCCCACATTCAACATGCGTCGAAACGTGTTTGCATATCGGTGGGTTCGTGAATATCAACACCTGAGGCACGCGGCGTTCTGCAGATTTGAATCCACGGTGGCTCCGCTACTTGTACACTTGGGTAGGATACCCCTATGCTGTCGTGTAGTCGCCAGCTCTACACAATTTGTAGTGCTCTGTTTTGCCACCCATAGAAATGTTTGTACGTATTAAAGATTCGCCGTATCTCCTCCAGAAACAGCTTGTTTGCCACTTCGACGTCCTACAGGTGCACGAAAGGACGCCAACATGAGGGAAAATACCGAGTCAGGACGATCAACGAGCGAAAAGAGGCGATCGTTGGCAAGGAGGAGAGACAACGAAGCGTCACGCACTTCGTGCCAGTTAAACGGTACGAAATTGTTTTGCAACCTCACAAAATTTAATTCGACCTCGAATATCGTGGTCACGGGCCGACGTTGAAGACGCGGACTATTCTGGACTGCGTTCGTCAAAAGCACGCGAATGACTTTCAGACTAACGTGTACCCACTCTTGAAAATCCATGGATGCGCCGAAGAGTTTCAGCACTTGCATTTCTGCGGGGCAATAGAGATGCACGATAACACTGTTGTCTTGACAAGCATGTCCGAAAAACACCACTTTTAGAAAAACTTACCAAGTCGGTGTAAATATACTTCAGTCCCAATCGAAAGTTAGATTTTCACGGAGGGATGTGCAAGTGAAAAAGTGCGAAGTACTCTTTTTGAGTTACGTGTACATTTACTCCATACTACGGTAAGTATGCATATTCGTCGTCTCCGTACAAAAGTGTGAACCTCCCACCTTCAACGGACAAGTGGGGTGTGTCCGTAGGTCCCAGCGGCGGGCTTACATCCATTCATACATATGTGCGTGTCTGAATGTATGTATATACGTAAGCAAGTATGTGTGTTTACATATGTATATATAGATATATATGTGTATTTATAAGTGCGACCACCCACGTAGACAACAGATCTCTCACCTTTACGCTTGTTCAATTGTACATCTTACGCAGTACGCGGAGGCTCGCACCTTCATTCTTGTGGAGAAACTGTCTTACTTTCGTAGGGACACAAGTGCCGGAGCATTTAGAAGCAAAGTGAACGTTTACAGTGTGCCAAACAGCTGTCTTCCCATCTTCTGCAAGATGGAGATTTTCACTGAAGGATGGAGAAGACGACTGCAAGGAGCAGAAACAAGGGGAAAGTACGCAGTTCGCAGGGCAGATCCGCGAAAATTCGAATGACGCAGGGAAAGATTAAAGAGGCAGTACAAAAGTGTTACGACGTAGAGGGTGGGAGAAGCTGAGGAGTGAAGCAGCACAACAGAGGATGGCGAGAAGCCGGTGAAACGCAAGTGACACCACTGTGTCCAGCAGGAAACCAGAAACGGCATACTTAATAAACTGAGCGCAGCCTCGGAATCGCTTCTCTGACTACTGCGTTTGCTGGTCGAGCGGCAGCAGATGGCACGCCACAGAAGACCATGTAACAAAAGAGCTGCTAACGCGTCAAAATTTAGAGGTAAACTAAGGGACGACAGAGGACAAGCGGCGGAAGGGAAGAGGGAACAATGATGAAGTAGACGAAAGAAGAGGCGAGGCAGGGAGACGTGGAAACGAAACACAGAGACACCAGCGAAATGAACGGGAGAATGTGAACAAAAAGGGAGGCAATCAATGACAAAGAAGCAAAGCGCAGGAGGCAACGCAAGAGAACAAGCAAAAAAGTATATTGAACTGTGTGTGTGTACCGCAGAAGGAGGGGATGCACGAGAACGAGCAAAAACGTATATGGAGCTGTGGGTGTAGTGAGAGGGTAATTCCAAACAATCGACACTTTCCTGAATCGGCGGTCAAAAAACCTGGAAATCGCGGGAGCTAGCCGCAGAAACAAAGGACAAATCACAAGCAGCAATGCAATCTGTTGCCGTACCCCCACCGCCACCAGCGTGTTTACTTCCGTGCACTGCAACATTTCCTCTCTTCGTTCAAGTTCCACCTGTCAAGACAACTTACACAATCTGACGGGGAAGCAGAGGCGGGCAGCGTCAGACGCCTGCCGACGACGTGCAGCAGAGGCACTTCAAGTGTTATAAGCAGCCCAAAACGTCCGTGGAACAGCAGGAACGCTGTCTGCAGCAGCCTGCGATAAGGGTGAACGAATACGGCAACAAGCGAAGCATCGATTCCGTGTTTGTGCGTGCTTTTTTCCTCCCCTACTTGCCCATTCGTATTACTTCCGTAGGAGTGTACAGCCATAGACGCAGAATTAAGTGTAGCTGTGTTGACGGAGTGGCGAGAGGGACAAATGAGGTTTGAGAGGGAACGTGTAAATATGCTCCCAGAAACTCTCGCTCGGGTGCTTCAACCTCGGGAAAGCGGCCCGTCGCGTACACGCCGCAACTCGGGTGCTCCGGGTTCTGCAGACAGAGACTGGAGAAACAGGACGTCAAGGATCCGTCGGTGCGTTAAAGATGCGAATATGTGAGTAGGCCTTCCTACAGACGATCGTATACAGGAATGGAAGTGGGCTTGTGCATGTGTCATTTGAGAGGGAGACAAAGAAGGGCGGTGCAGGACTCCACTCAAGAGCAGCTTCAGCAAGTCTTGGACCGACGAAACGAAAGCAGCTGTGCTGCCTCAACAACGTCCTCCCAAAAAAGCTGATCCGCAGCTCTCCCTATTCGTTGTCTTTCTATATACTGGAATGAATCCCTCTGTGCGTGCACAGGCTATTCCACCTTCCGTTGCGTATGTGTTCTTGCACGCATCTCCAAAGGTCCATCGTCCAGCTGGCGTCGTCGGGGAGTGCCTTCTGCAGTGTACTCCGTATCTGTGAGTGTACGCACACGTGCAATGTGCGACTGCCAAAATGGGGGACAGGACACCCTCATGGGCGGACAACAGACGGAAGTTCTCCCGTCCCGCACATGTGTCTACCTACGGCTTCTTCTCGCTCTCATTGCATACGTATGTATACAAATGCAACGTTTTCGGTCTTATGCATTCGCATGCCTGCCTGACTCTCTAGTGTATAAACAACCATGGCTGGTGATATAGTGAGTCCAGAAGAATACTTCTACATGGAACACTCAACTGTTCCATGAAAAGCACTTTGCAGCTGAACTTCTATTTGAGAAATTTGTCTTTCTTTCCACAACCTTCCGTGTCCTGTGTCGAAATCCGGCAGCTGTCACACACATCTTTGTATGCAACCGAATATGTAGATCACGGTTACACCACACATGTATAAAGATTAACATGTGTGTACTTGTACAAGCGTAAAGACATACGTAGACGCTCAGAGAAACGCAATCACAGCACAGTCGTACCCAAGATACAAGCTGACTGCACACAGGTCAGCACAAAGGCGACAAACAATTGCACGGCTGGCCCCTTCACAGGGTATAATATGCACCGTCCGCAGCCTCTCAAAAAGAAATGTATCCACCGGTACCGCACCGTGGTTGCAGGCTCTTTTACATTTTACAGCTCTTTTTGTGATAATGACCGAATCTACGGAAATGGGTTGATTCAGCTTCTAATACTTCTTCAGTGTGTATCACATGGTAGCCCTGTAATCTCTTAATCCCAAAGACATATTTGTCTAAGCAAGAAAGAGTTCAATTATTGCTTTGCAGCTCTTTAGTGGCATTGGCATTCGCTACGAGGAAGTATTGTATTGACTTCTTACACGTCGTAGTGTGACAGTTCGATACTTTGTTTGGAAAGTTGGTCTCAGCTCTATGGGCCAGGGCCCTTAACGTTTCATTTTCTTGGCTTCGAATCTAGTACTTGCGAATTCCCACTGCATTACTCCTTTGCAAATCAGGAAGCTCCTTCTCTGGTCGTCAGTGTTGATGTGTTCTACAGTGTTTCTTCAGAAAAGCTGACCAGCAAATTGCAGCTTTCTTTAAGAGACTTGGAAAAACAGTAAGATTGTTTGGCTCCACACATTTCTCAAATTCGTCACATTCCTTCGACCGCCGTCGCCGTCTCCGTCATTTTTTCTGTTGCTCACGATTCACTACGCACACGTAGCAGTATAGGTCGGACCTTTACCTGGCATTAACTGCCAAATACTGGGAAGCAGCGTACCTCCTCAGAGGTTTCAATACCTGGCTGCCAGGTGCCAGCCGAAACGTCTGTGAATTTCCAAAGCAGTCCACAGGAATTTAGTCCGCTCCTGCCTCCATAGCAAGCTTGATAAAACCGTTGCGATCCTTTGGGTGCAAGCGCTCCAGCAAAGCAATCGGATGCACAAAAAGAATAACAACACCTTGTGTGACAGTACCTGGTGTCAACGGGGTTGAATCACGTGCTTCCCTTCCCTTTCCCTTCCTAGAACTACGTATACGTACCGCCTCTCTTCACACTACAATTTTTCTTCCTTCATGGTACATATGAATGCGTATGCACCTTCGTATATGGTGGGACTAGGGGGGCACCACCCGGCGGTGTTAATAGACGCGCACGAAAACGCCACAACGTATATGCGTCAGACGGACTCATGCGGACGAGTGAAGGCGCGCATATGTATATCTCTGCACTCCGTTCTCCTCGCGCGCAGCAACGGGTAACCACATGGGCACGTAGAAGTCTGAGCTGTGGTGCGGTAGTGAAGTCGTACCGCAATTGAACTCGTCTCATACATTTCTGCGATGCCGCCTGGCACGATCAGAAGGCTCTCCTTGCCGTCTCTGAGAGCAGACCGCAAACGTGCTCTGCATCACAAGCAGCAACAGCAGCATGGGATCCGCGGCACACGCAAAAGGGCAAGACAGAGGAAAAGTAGATGATCCAGGGGGACGTTGAACATAGCCACAGCTTTGTGGTTGTAGGGAAAGTAAAAAAAGTATCATCAGCACGAGAATATCAGTAGCACCGCCCACACGACAGCACCTTTTGCTATGACTGGCTGTGCTGCACGTGAAGACGCCTATTCACACTTGGTTTCTTAGGCGGTAAACAACGCTGCAGCAACTATTGAGAGAGAAAGCTGAGGCTGCTGTGTCAGACGCTCATATCCCATTCTCTAAATGCGCCTACCTGATGTTGCTGTCTCCAGCTAAAGGTGTGTGTGTCTGTACGGGGAGTTTTGGTTGTTACAGCGGATCCTGCATTCACCGCCACATGCTATTAATTATTGTAGATTTATTGGACCGTACGAGTTTTACGGGCATCTCCTTCAGTAGTGCCCCTACGTATTTGCGCAAAAGAATACGTATACGTCATCTCTCTGTGTGCACGTCGTAGAATAATTACGCCGTGTATACACGCTTATCTGCATTTATGTAAACGTGCTCTGATTCAGAGTACTGAGTTGACGGTGACACCACTGTATTCGTACACGCTCAGCTGATTCCAGCCTTGCAGGCGAAAGCACTCTCGAGAATCACCGGGGGACAAGACACAAGCTAGCCCCTGAGTAGCGTCGACGGACGTCAGTTCAGACCTCGTGCATCCACTCGTCTACTCATACATACCCAAGCGATGATTATAAAGACGCAGACACTGGGGTCCACTGCACCAATTGTTTCGGTAGACGGCTACAATGTAGACGAATGTGTTGTACATTTGCAATATACGTCGTTCTACGCATGTGGACCTGTGTACCCTGGAGGGCTCAAAGAACTTCGTAGCGTGCCCCTATATTCCGTCGATGTCCATGAGTCAGTCTTCGCCCGTCAGGACTACGTACGTGGGTTATGTTCCACTAGTGATTGCCTGATATTTAGATTGGCACCTGAACGGGGAAGACAGGTGTCGCGTACGTTGGCTTGTCCTACTACTGGAGTAGACATACTCCTCGCTCTCTCTACGTGCAGCTTTACAGACTAGTGGCCGCCCTGGCACACCGAGTACGTCGGAACCGTAGACTGACGCGCTGCTCAACTCCGCTTATGACGGAATAACTGTGTGTTCCTCAGTACTGTGCTGTGCAATTAAGAGTAAAACTCCTACCCCCACGTGCGCTTTCAGTTTCTCCCTCTCCAACCTGATGGTGTGTTACTGTGTGTGCAGAAAACTCCTCTTGGAACGCATTGACAGACTGAGGAAGACTTCACCTACTTGTTTGCAGAGTGGGCTCCGAAGAGCCGGGCACAGTGACCCCAAACCGGCACCCTTTTCACTACGGAGGCGGCTACTAGGCGTATATTCCCCAGAAGTGTGTGGAAGCCACCCAAGGACGGCAATGCCTGTGCACGTACAGAGCGACAGCATCCACGCAGCTCAATGTGTGCAGTTGTAATTCGCTTTTGTAAAGAAAAGACAGGGCCAACACACATTAACAAAGACAACAATGATGTTGCTCTTCGTACAGTCTAGTGTTGTGTACTGCCCGGTGTTTACGTCAGCAGGCGTATCATGTGCACACAGAAGTGTGAGACCGCACTGATTGTCTCTAAGCAGCTCACAAGCAGGCATGCAAACGCCCATTTCTGCCCTACACAGTGCACTCACATACGCCGCAGTGAATTTGTATCTATCGATACACCACATGTATTATTCAATTATCTGCGGTGTGAAGTGATCAGTTTCGACATCCACACTTAGTCCGACCTTCTGAAAGGAGTGTAGCGACGTCCTCGTGGATTTCGCATTCTCTGCGCTATTATTTCGTGTCCTCGCTTGCAGGATAGTTTTCGAGTGCACCACCTCAGTAGTCCAAGAACTTACGTATACTAACATATACGTTCGAGGGAAACAGCAGTACCTGTGCAACTGGCACAATACCATGTGAAACCGCCGCGTAGATGACGGGCTTTTGAGGCGACAACTCCTTAGCCTCTTCCAGGATTCCTGTAGCCCGGTGAAAGTTGTGCAGTAAGTCCCAAATTTTCCAGCGTTTCGAGGGAAGGTAGGCCGGCATCGGTAGAAGGTAAAGAGTGAGGAGCAGCACCGCAAAAATGATGCGTTTTAGTTGTGTGGTGCAATATCTCTTGTACGTAAAGTAAAGGAGGGGGGGCATGTAAATGAAAGACCCGAACAGGAAAAACTGCAGAGCCGCTGGCTTCAGTCTGTCCGACCTTCTGCGTAGTGGCGGCGGGAAAAGAAATTTGTACGATTGGATTCTAGTAGGTGGGGGAAGAATTCGCACTGTCTCTCTCAGCGCGTACCTACCGCAACCAGGTGTGGAGAAAACGTTTTTCGACGGGATAGAGAAAAATCTAACGAGTTCTTCGTTAAACACACCCTCCCCCCTGCCGAAGTCGTATAGTAGATATCGACGCTTTTGGCTGCCGGTCCTGCCTGTTAAACTCGAGAGCAGGGGTTCGAGGAGAAGTGGGAGCTGCGCATGAACTCTATCGTGTTGCCAGTTTGGATGATGACGGAGCTGCTCAGTAGAGTGGGCACACATCCTGACGCAGCCCGTAGCGTTCTTCTCCAGTCGGTCGCAAAGATAAGCCGCGTCAATAACCCTAGGCGTCGAAGATGTGGTCCGTAGGCGATGTAAAGGTTCAATCGGACTTAGGTATGACCAGAAACAATGAATAGCTGCGGGCTCGCTAGAGCGGCGCAATCGGTACCGTTGTGTCTGTTTCCGTAGTCGCGTGAGGATCGCTTGTGGCAGAAAAGGTCGGGGCTGGAGCGTCGTCAAACGGGGTGTCGCGGTGGATGCGGCGACAAGATTTTCTGTTTCACTGCTCATTCTGTTCTGCTGTCTCCGGCTTCTACCTTCCACCTGTGTCCTATACAGACGCAGCTAAATCGACATACCAAACATCACTGTCTACTCTCAACTGTAGGTCGCAAGTGCAAGAATCAGTTCAGCATTTGTGGTAGGTCCTACAACTGAGAACACAGGAGAAGGCGCTGAAACTTCTTCGACCATAACCATATGTTGTTTTCGACGCCTCTGAAGAGATGATTTTTCTTCACGCGAGGTGGAAGAAACACAGTGCTCGTTACGAGGCCTCTGAATCAATCCAAACAGAGCAAACTCTAAAGGATATTAATGCCTCTGAAGGCATAACTCTACACTACCCTTCTCGTCAAGAGAAACAGGGGTAAAAAAGACCGCTGTCCCCCCTAGTGTTGAGGAGAGGAAAGCTCACCAGCCCTGAGGGTCCGTTTACAAGGCTTATGCAAAGGTGTGTGCCTAGTTCTGTTTGCTGCACATTTTACATTTTACAGGGCCAAGAAATATCATGAATAAGTGGCATCTAACGTAGCTGCGCCGCGGACAGTCGAAGGAGCCAGTAATCGAAGCGCTTTTAAGTGCGAACACACTAGGTGCCGTCTCGACCTCAAGCAGTACACCGTTGGGAGACAAATGAGCGAGTATTTTACGTATGGGCAGCGACATGTCTTTTAAAAGGCCAAAACAATAAGACGTAAACCCTAAACATTTCACGGCCCACCCAGCGTCTGCGCCTGACTGCAGAGTCAGCGAGTGGTCACTGACAAAGAAAGGGTCTGCCCGTCTTGACCTCTCTACACAATTCTGTTTTTCTGTTAATTTCACGAAGCCAGGCAACACGCATTTCCGGCGAAATAGGGCGCACCGGCTAATCTTGTCAGTGTCGCTTCGAATTCTTCGTCCGTGTGTGCACTGCCTAGTTTTACTAATATGTCGCTGAATATGTCTTCTGTACCGGTGGCGTTTACGAGTACCTGCTAGTACCGACGGAGTTTGTTATGCTTCTCCTTTGTGTGAGCGTTACAATATCATTTTTACCGTTGTTATCGTTGTACTGCTAAATCGTTACATATGGGTGCAAAAACACAGGAGGCAGATGGCGCAATGATATATTCGTGCGTTTGTTACAGTTTTACACTGTCAGTCACTGTGGCGGAGCACAATCACAGACCATTTGAATCCTGCTGCTGGCGGTTGAAATCACTGGCTCTTCAAGATATCCTGTTCGGGTGCACAAGTTTCGCTGCTATTCATCGCCCTCCAGGAATGATAGTTTTTCTTTGCAAGCAAACCCCCAGGCCTTCCTGATGCAAGACAAAATTTACCTCTTGATGTGCTACATCTGATAGTAGAGTTTCAATCGTGGTGACTGTTTCTTGCTCTACATTCCGTCATGGTTTCACAAAGAGTTGTGCACATTCTATGGTAGCAGTTGCGCGTAGCCCTCTACACTGAGAACTCACTGGTTTCCCGATGATCATGATCGCGTCACCACCGACTTTACGGAAGCAAGTAGGGGTGTAGGTGACAACGTTCTTTCAAAATAGATGGCCTGCAGATCACAACGATGTTACGGAACTAGATGGGGGGTGGATGACAATGTTGTTCGTTTTTCCGAGGTGGACTTCTATGCGCACCGCTTGGCTCACGATAGGGACGAGTACACCTCGTGTAGACCCGTAGCGCCACAGTAGCTATAAGCAGCTTTCAAACTTCTGCTGGTGGCGTCTGTTACGATTTTGTGATGCAGTCTGTGGCTGCATTCACACCTCCTGTGCCAGCCTTCAGCAGTCACCAGCACAGTCCTAGCGCCTGGATCACGGGAGGGACGAGTACACCTCGTGGTATACCCGTAGCGTCACAGTAGCTACAGGCAGCTTTCAAACTTCTGCTGGTGGCATCTGCTACAATTTGGTATTGCCTTCAGCGGTTGCATTCGCATCTCTTGTGCTAGCCTTCTGCAGTCACCAACACAGTCCTTCTGCGACGTTCCTTGAAGCGTCAGCTGAGCTACCGCTAAAGGGTTGTGGGTGCTTTGAAGGTCAGCAACGTAGGGGCATGGCTTCGCGACATTACAAAGCGCGGCACAATTCCCCATACATGTGCTGGTGTTATCGTGCATGGTGTCAGTTGCATTTGTGCGGTTCCCCTGACAGTAAGACCGCTAGTAGTCTGCCCCCATACAAGGAGACCTATATGGCTTTTCATGCTTTTACTGCGATCCCATCGTAAAACGGCTTCTTGCAGTACCTTCGGGCACACAATGGTGGCAAGACAGTTGTGCTGCCACTTCGAATGTATATAACGCCTGTATTATGTCGGCATCAAAACCACCTACACGAAGTACATGCAGCTGCTTCCTACGCGTGGTTTTTTCTTCACGTTGCAGTTGCCGGTCCCAAAATTTGAAAGTAATCGGGCGTGACAGTGATGATGTTCGAAGCTCCCATCGCGTAACCTCACGCGTGCGGCGTTACGAATGATGAGGTGTTACACGCTACTCCACGCCCTCTCTTTTGAATCGGGCTTACCAAATTATCAAAGTTACCTGCAAGCAATGAAGCACGAAAAAGACAGGTCTGCTCGTGCCAGGTCGGAAGTTGCAACTGTCCCCACATAGAAGATGTGGTGTCACACACTTGCGTGTGACCACAAACGTGTCATCGTGCCAGGGCGGAGGAAGCATCTGTTCCCACAGACAAGAAGTAGTCTTTGTGAAAGGAGACGAAGCACATCTACTCTGGGCAGGGCTGGACTACTTTCCTCTTTAAATGGTAATACGTCTATATATAGGACAGAATCCTGCGTTGTTGAAAAAGAGAGATGCACCCCTGTCAAGCAGTGAACAGAGGAAACTCCAAGTAGACAGGAAAAACGAAGCTGCGGATATAGAGGGGTAGACTCATAGACACAATTGACCGACGCATGCATGAGTGGAGGGCCGGCCCCAAGAATGAGCGAAAAGCAACGTACGAGCGTACAGAATTGTACAGTGGCCAGTACAGTTGAGAGGGAAGGTTACGTTCGAACCAATGTAGCAAAGGATTGACGACTACTGCATGAGCTCGACAGGACGAGTAGGGTGACGAGGTGTCTTGAAACATATAAACAAGTCAGTGTTGGCGATTTTTGCCACGTGTGAAGCGCAAAAGCTACCGTATGATGTACTTAAATCTTTCGCCGTAGTTAAATTCGTGTGTCCTGCCTGGAAGGCGTGCCCACAGCAGTCAAAATATTGACGAGCAGATGCATCGCGCGGGCTTACCGTGGATTACAAAATATGCGCCCCCACAAACGCCCCTGACTCTCTCCTGTAGTGCGTACGTTGGCTGCATATTCGAGCGTGCAACAAGAGAACTTGAATGTAAATATGCGTAACGTGAATGTTCACTGAGGTACGTGGTCGCACGCGGACATGCGAACGGATTAACTTGCTCCGAGTAAACGCACTTTTGCTACAAATGTAACGATGCCGACCACAATCTTGGATCGGGGAAAAAAAAAACAAACAGGCGACAGTTTCATGTTCGCTGCGGAGCCTTGCTATGACTCCGAGGTCACAAGAGCGTGCGGGAGGCATTAGTATTGTTACGACACAATTGCGGACGTCTGTTGAGCCGCTAAGTGGCCGTGATTCAAATGCTTTACAACATGTAATGGCGGAAAATTTCTAGCACTAAAGGTCTACGCCCACCGCCACTCCATACACAGGACGAAGTGTAGAACGCGTTACGCAGCCCACCCTTCTCGTCCTTCACGATTACTGTCCAAGACGACGAAAACGAGTCTGTTCCTGCCTTCACGCACTCGGGTATGCGTACGTGCATTCAGACCTTCATACAGTCGGATATGAATACGTGCATGCAGACACGCCTGCAGATTTTTGTGTCTCACTAGAAACCTAGTTCTGCATATGCACACATACATTCACATATATACTTATCATTGCCGCTCGAGACAGCCAACTGTCCAGATGGCTGCAAACGAACGTCTCCATCTTCACAACCCGAATCCGATCACGCAGAGTTTACTCGTGGTGCTGCATCAGGATGGAGTGCCTCCTCTTATACTGGGTGACTGCGCTGGTTACCGACGAAGGACGGGAGTCCCTCTACAGTGACCGCTGGTATGTGTCAGACGCGTTTCATCGGTGAACATGGAACAGGAATACGTATCCTCGAGGAGGCAGGAGAACACGCAAGGCGCCGCGACCTTAAATGCATCCCAGTATGAATCCACGTTCCGCTGTCTCTCCCTCCTCTGCTTATTTCTTTCAATGTATGTATATTTATCTTCAAATACACGCGATGATTACGAAGGATCATGAACACATGCGGGTGCTCAGCTGCATCCAGCACGTAGCTGGCAGGTTCTTGCTGTACAGGCTGATCGAGAAAGGGAAAAACGTGACGCAACAAAGAAGTACACAATTTAGTTGACGTTCTATGCCGCTGCCTGGCCCAGTGAGAAGGGGCGTCGCCGGGGAACGCGACTCGGTTTTTAGACGCGTATTCGCACAGCCAGCAACAAAGCCCTTCCCGTCGCGCGCAGCAGTGCGCGAGGACTATCGGCACTAGTGAAGTGGGGGAGTCAGATATCACATCAAGTTGGCACCTTTCATCCATTTTCCAGTTTGCTTTGTTTTTGCTACTTCATGCACGTAAAGTGGGAATTTATCCTTCTTCATCCTCTGTCTATCTGTAGGACATCTAATATCCGTTCTTCTTCTCTACACTTTGGTTGTCTTTCTTCCGCCATTGGTGTCTGTCTTCGTCACCACAGTTATATATCCTTTCTCCATATTTCTGGCCTTCGTATCCCACAGCCCATCCCCGCCAACATTCTTGTAGTGGTTTCGATGTATTTGCCCACCTTCTCATTGTAAGTCGCGGTGTCACAGACAGCCTAAGCTTGTGTCGTCACAGCTCTTCGCTTTTCTTTCTCCTTCACGTCCAGAAGTCGGTATCCAATTGCGCAAGCCCAGGAAGAGAAATGTCGAGCCTTTGTGCCTGCCTGCTGTGGTGTACATCTAAGTCTTTATGCAAACGTTTACGGAGTGCATATCGGTCGTAGACAGACCAAAGCTTCAATTAGCTACTTTACTTTTCCTGCCACGTCGGCCGCACAACACCGTCCAGAGTTGAAGACAGTAATCAACACGGCACTCTTGGTTGACACTGCTGTCCTCACTTGTTCACACGCGTGTACGCGCCCACAGGTACGCGCAAGTACACCTACTTCAACTCCCCTATATGCGCAAAAACACGTTTCATCCGTAAGCACGTGTGGAAGTACGTGTCTACACCGAATTATGCCCACAAATGTCTCTCCATCTGTGCTTGAATATACATATACGTATATGTATAAATATTGGATGCGCGAGTCCTTCGCGTGAGCCGAAGTCCCCGAAGACGTCCGTCTCCATGTAAATAGTTGTTGACCCTCGTTTGCGTATCCTTCTCTCACATTGTCCTCAACTCTTTATCATGCCAGCCGTAAAGCCCCTTATACGTGTGGAAAATGCGTTGAACCTCCGCTACGTATTCTGCGTGTGCGGCTTCCACTTCCTGCAGGGAAAATGCGGAGTGAAGAGGACAGTTTGCACCAGTAGAGAAGTGGGCCTGGGCCATTGAAACGCAGGGTGCACAGCTCCTCTTCAGGCCACACAGAACTGCACTATAGTATGTTTCTCTCACGCGTGAACATCACAGTGTTGCTGTTTCTAACCTGGCGCGGTACGACACAAAATGCAGAGCGCCACCGCCGGCAACCGCTTGGTCATCGAACATGTATTTTATTATCGATTAGGTGCACTCTACTCTCCGGACTTGCAAAGAAAGAGAAGGACTCTTCACAGGTGATTCAAGGAGAAGGAGAACCGTGTAACGAATGTCGCGTCGGTGTCGCAGTGTCGCGTCTGTGTCGCAGTGTCGCGTAGCTGTTGCATTGTCAAGCAGGTGCACCCGAGCGTGGCACACGGTGGTAAGGGAAGATGTCTCTCACTGGTCTCTAGGCGCTTGCACGCATGCGCATATACTCAAGATATGTGTAATTATGATTTGCGCATGCTTTAGAGATACAAGCAGATTCTTGAACGGAGGCTGGAGCTCTAGTAGAGTTCATGTGTCAACCAAACTCTTAATTCATCGCACCCAAAACCACAAATGTGTAGTACGTGCACGACTTGAAGTATGCTCGCATGTCGTGACGTTGCAGTCGCAAGCTGTGTTGTCGATAGTGGTCCGTAAAAAGCGAGCGTGTCGGAAACCTCTGGTCACAGGCTATCTCCCGAATTACACATACGCATACTCATGGGTCTTTACGTGTGTATATACACAGAAACATACACACACATGTATGTATACCTGTATACCATATATCGAAACCGTCGTCACATCTACCCTGCTACAGGTCCTTCACTAAGCACGAAATTATGTACCCGTTTACGCGGTTGTCTCTAACACGCGTGTATCGATATTTTTTAGAATGACCTGCACATGTATATATATATATATATACACCTCTATTCTGTATTGAGGAGACGGTGTAATGCACAGTTCTGCGGGCTGGGCGGATAAACGCGGAACCAACCGGTGAATTGCCAGTTTACACATCACTTCGATGAGGATATTATCAGTAGGCGATTACTGGCTGTTCACAGCTACCCATCGTAGTGCGTCCCCGTGAGTGCATTCTCACACGTGCTACGTCTTTATCCGCGTATATATTAGCCCGATATTTGCTCCACCCAAACCCGCGCAAAACATTTTTCAAACCATGCATTTCAAGGCAGCCAGATTTCCCTACATTCGTTACATAACTCACACCTCAGTACATATGTATATACACATATATGTGCGCGTATACACACCTAAGGTAGCATGTAGAATCTGTAGGCGCCACCGCGTAGATTGTGGGTGTACACTTGTGTGATGCGACATAAGACTCCACTACGTACAGGCTTCCCAGCCTACGGCCGAAGTATATATACTGGCATAAATATGTTGCGCACTCATATGTAAGGCACTGCAACAGGCGTCTTCGCCTGTACATTACGGGCCTGCATGCATGCGTCCATTTAAAGTCATGTGTGCATTCCTTGTGTTCCGTGAGTGTATGCAGCCACATACGAGCGTTTGCCTTTCTGAAGCGAGGGTGAGGGGCATGGAGGACGAGATTACAGAACTGTATGTCGCGTCCCGAAGATAGCCTTATCAGGATAATGCACTGCGAAGTGGCACCGTGAGGTGATCTTGAAAATGTGGCAACAACGTCCATCGTGACTATAGCGGTGGTATCTATAGATCTGAACATATACGATACACAGGAACACAGCCACGCGTGTGTTCGTTTCTGGCGGGACCTTCCGTATACCGCATAAAGCTCGTCAGACGCCACTTGTGCCTTTTGATGGACGTACTTGCTCTGTGGGGTTTATAAGGTGGGGCAGCTTTAGTGCCCTCCCGACGACGTACAGTAGAGGAACTTCAAAAGGAATTGGCAACCCAAACCGCCCGTAGAACAGCAATAGCGCCACCCGCAGGCGCCTGGTGGTGCACAAGTACTCAGGACGAGACTGAAGTAAGCTGCTTGCATGCGCAAACTCGTGGATGCAAGGGTGCAGCTGATTGTTTGCTTGAAGGAACGACTACACATGTTTACAGGGTTCTACGAATATGTGATTCAAAGATAGGGCGGTAGGGCAGATGGCGAAACATGCCTCTTTCTATGTGCCTATATATATGTAGACGTGCACATGCGCGGAAACAACCGATTACAGCGGAGGAGAAAGAAGGGATGTAGTAACACGTTGCACGAGTCTGTCGTAGCAGCGACAAGCACCTCCACGAATGTGTCATAATGTGGGTGTATGTGTCCCTCTGTGAGTTGGAAGAGGAATGCTTTTGATCCAGTTTGTGTGCGATCAAGTACGACGATGGTTATGCATCCTAAGGGTCCAGGACCGAATTTTCATTTCTTACCTCCGGTGCACACGCAGCTACTTCATATGTGTTTTGTAGGCCCGTTGGAAGAGACGTGTTGAAACGACGTATGCTTCGTACAGAGAGGCGCAGGGAAGGAACGAAGGCTGGCTTTGCAGAACGAGATCTGAAGCCTCTTCGCAGTTGGACATGTAATGACGTTTCACTCCGGTGCCAACGGAGACACACGCCTCAGCTTCGTGCAGTTGGTGCACTCAACCATAATTGAAAAAATATGCCCTGTACATTCTATCCATTTTTGTGAAATGGTGCCTTCCTTTACCTTTATGCTTAGTCGCATGAGGTAAAGCTACGTGTGCACTTTTTTTGTGCGCAAGTGTACAGAGATCTTAATATGTGCGTGTGTGCGTACGCACATATGTGTATATATATATATGTAAATATGCAGAGGGAGACAGAGCTATTGTGTCAGTCGCCAGCTAAAGCCGATGCACGCTACTGAGCGACCTGGCTGCACTGGGGGCTGCGCACGTGCACAACCCGTCTTGAGCGCTGTAAAGATATGGTTTTCTGCCTGTTCCTAGGAGATGGGTGTCTAAGGGGAGAATTTTCAGCTACTGATCTCACCGACACAACTGCGTGCACTAGAAATCTGGTGACGCCGTTAATATTGTTGCTAGGGTGCACGAGGACGCAAGGAAAAGTGACCAGCTGCAGGAAGAGGCGCACTTGAAATACTTTATTAGGGTCTCTGCTGAAGCAACGGGGGGACGTACGGAGAAAGTGTGAGCCAGTGAAGGAGGGAGTCTACAGATCTAGATGCGGAGTCGCACAGGTGGGTGACTAACAGCTGTTTATATACTTATGTGTACATTTCACGTCAGTAGCTTATTGCAGCAGGGTAGGCAACTACGCCCACATGTGATGATAGCGGTCGCATGGTCGTGATCTGCTGTAAACCTCTGCGGGAAAGTGCAGCACACTACCCTCAGCAGCAGCAGCAGTACCTGCGGCTGCAGGTAGCAGTCCGTTTCCATCGATCCCCACCTGCGTAGCAAAACGTGTGCTGCTTTCGACCGCTCAGCGATGCGGCCTCGCTCATAGCAGAAAGACGCTACGGCAGCAGCTATAGCAGTCCACACGCTCCGCAAAACCCGCAATGCCTTATCTCTTCGCGCCAGAAAAAAAATACAGAACTGCTCTGCTGTGGATCAGCTGTGCTAATGTTGCAATACTTCGCAATAAGCACAGTCCTGCAGGGAAGAGGCCTGCAAGCGCTCCCCGGTCACGCGAAGGTCCCTGTTTCTGTGCTGCCGCCTTTGGACTCGCGCACGCGTGCAACAGCGGCAGTCACATTAGTTTTTGCGCTGCTGTGAAGTGTGTTTCCGCAGAGTCCGTAGGAACCGTACAACACAACCTCTCTTGCGGCTAAGGCTGCAGCTTACCGGGCTAACTGCTGCAATCGGCTGCTGCCCGGTACTAGATTGAAAGTACTGGAATTGCCAAAGCAGTATATCGGTATCACTTGAGCTCCGCCACGCATAGCCAGACGCAACAGCCCCTGCCGACCCTGCAGTACGAGCGTCTCCTGCAGCAGCAGCAGCAGAGCACTCGTCGTCCCCGACTTTGCTGCTCGCAGCGTATGCAGGGGAACTCAGCCCCCCATTAGTCTCTCGACGGGGATATGCGGTGCATATACGAGGCGGCCAGTATTACAAATGTCTACACGTTCACGTGAGTAAAGGCTCGTGCTTTTTTGCATGTATGTTTACAACCATATACATATCCGTTTTACCTGGGCAAGATATACGCGCAGCTAACTGAATCTGCGAAGGAGGACGTGCTGCCTGGGGGTGTGGCATCAAATCTGTGTAACACTTGTTCTGCACGTTGTTCTGTTTGAAAAAAAGAGAGATCAAAATTATTTGATTCTCCCCATCCGCTCGTATCAGTATGCATACAACTGAACCGAAAGACTGGCCTTCTTTCTATGTACATTTGTACATCTGTAAGCCCACACACCTGGACATGCGGCCTCTCCTTCTCTTTCTTTCCACATATGTGTATACACACGCACATGCGTGCGTGTGTACCTATGTGATTTTCTGCCCCTACGCAGGTGTGTACACTACATTTTCGCAGGGAAGCAACGCGTAGAACAAGAAGCCTTCTTGAGCGGCCAAAGCAACAGGTACGATGCATTGGAATTGTGTGTATTTACACTCAAAAGGCGAGTGCAATTCCTCCTGCTACGCCTCTCTCTACGTCTGGCCACTAATATGCGTATCTTTCCTTTTATTGCACTGCTTACACATACGCGTCCACCACTCAACTTGTGAGTCGTATCTATCTGCTTGTTTGTGGATGAAAACTAAAGAACTGAATCGAATACCTGTCTACCAAGAAATGCTTACGGTCCTACACATAGAAGTGCAGATCAGCACACCTGTCTAGCTGGTGTTGTGCCTTTCTGTTTTCAGAGCACAAACCGCTTCACGTATCTCTGTTTAACTGTTCAGCCATCTGTGTATTTCTGTAGCGATATACATGCATGCAGCATATGAACAAACTTACACACATAGAAATACAGAGTTCCTGGTACGTATGTGTTTGTAGTCCTCTGCGTTACAAACTTGCTTGTGTCCAGCCGCAGAAATTTCTCCTTTGCAGGTTCAGCGGCGTCGTGGAAGCACGAGTCTCCAAGTAATGTTTTTGTGTCGGCTGGCCTTCAGAATATCTTTTCTCTTCTAGGTAAAGTTGCCGAATAAGTAGAGCAGCGGCCACCCCGCTCTTGCTTTGTTGACCGCCCACTTCGCATAAAGGTGTGTCACTAAACACACGTACACAGATGTGAGCCTATAGGAAGGAAAAAAAACGGCGTACTCACAGACGTTGACAGATATTTGTTGAAAAGGAAAATCTATGTGAGAATATAAGGCTAAATATAAAGTGCTAAATCTGTATGTGGTGTTTCCCTGGTACACACCCGTACAGCTGCGCAGTCGTGTGTGCACGTGTGCACACAGTGTCCTATTAGCGGGTTACGTGTACGAAATTTCTTGCATGAAAACACATGGAAATGTCAACGGAGCAAATTCTTCCATGAAAATAATTGGGACCGCCTAGAAAGCCCTGCATACATATATATATATATATATATTTATATACGAATACGCAGACCTGCACGCACATCTCTATACGTGCACCTGTAGTTAGTTGTGACAGTCTCACACACACATAGAGATATACGTCGCGACGAGTGTTCCACTCTTGTTTTTCTTTCGCCCGCAGCGGCAGCTCCCTTCTTTTCAACGAAAACAAGCACGCCTGCCTAATATGTGTGTAGCTGTCTATCTCTCTTTTCCCCGTTATATTGGCGTTCATATGTGTAGACGTGTGGGTCACACACACACACACACACAGAGTCTTTATGTGTCTATATGTGGATGTGCTTGTGTCTTTACGTCAGGACAGCCGTGCACACATTTGCGGATGCGTGGGGCTAGAAAGAACCTATTTCTACTTGTTCTGTTCGAAGATCGACGGTCCATCGTCGAACTCATGACTCGGCCGGGCCGCCCCGTCGATTTACGCGAAGAAGAAAAGTGGGAAGAAAAAAATATTTCTCGCTGCCGTAGGAGGCGAGGACGTCCAAACGTGTGAAGACGAGAGAAAGCAGGCGCCACAGCATGTTCTCAAGCACCTTAAGCAGTCCTAAGCATTCAGGTGTTTGTACAACTATGTACATATGTAAGTATTTGCATATATGGATTGATGCAGATATCTGTACTAGACGTACACGCACAAGCATAAATATAGGCATGTGTATTGGTGGTTCTCTAACACTACTTCTGAAGCAGAGACGTACACACGTGTAGGTTTTGTATGTGTAGGGAAGCGCGCCTACGCGTACACGCATACGAGTATATGTATACGAACGAGTGCACAGATGCGTCATAAAATGCAGAGACATATGTAGCAAATAACAGGCAGACGCGTGTTGTCTACGCATGTACGTCTACCCGTTTCTGTGTTCGAGTGCCAGCCTACTGTACGCATATACATATATATATATATATTTACCCGGCACAGCGTCAGAAGCGACGCCGCCTGCTGTTTGAGCAGCAGCAACGGCAGCCACAACAGCAACAACGGGAGCAAAGGGAGGGTATGCAAGAGCGGCAACAGCAACAGCGGCCAGACAGGCAGCAAGAAGGAAGAGCAACAGCAATGAATGAAACCTAGGCACCTGCAGCAGCAGCAGGAGCACACGGTATGGCCATGCAACAGCAGCAGACTTAAAAGTAGGGGCAGCAAAAGCATTGGCAGGAGTACTGCGACGCAGCAGGCGCATCACCGGCAACAGCGATGACAGCAGAGGCAACGAGAGGGCGTCCCACAGCAGCAAGCACGGGGCTTGAATACCTGGGGGCCTCCGGCGGCGTACATTTCTGCAATACCACCAGGAGAGATGAGTAGATTCTCCTTGTTCTTCACGAGTGTTTCTGTCAAGTTTCCCCTGTGCCGCATGCAGTCCGAAGTGTTTTTGAACGAACAGGCAGCAGAAGAGAGAAGGCACACAGTTGGAAAAGGAGGAAGAAATAAAAAGAGAAAGGACCATAAAAGGACACGAGTTGACGAATAGAGAAGGAAGAGACAGGAACAAAAGCAGAAAAGCAGCCTTGATAGGCGCGTGCGTCCTTTTACAAGTACTTGCGTACACATATATAGGCGTAAGGTCGAGGGCAAAAAGGCAGCTTCGACAGCCACACATGTCTTTTCACGAATCCTGGTGTACATACATACACCTGTAAAAGGCCGATTTCCCGGAGTCCATGTTGCTCCACGAACTGCACGTGTGCGTGCATATATACGAACATATATATACATATAAATATTCATGCATATATATATATACAAATACATATATATATATTGATACATATATACACATATATATATATATATATGTTCCTTATAAATTCATTTGTCACCTAAAGTCGTACCTGTTTTGCTCTACCAAAGGAGAAACTCCGCATAGTTTGAGTGTGTCGTCGCCTCCTCTGTCTCTGTGTACATCGCAGTCAATATAGCTACTTCTACACCTATCTTCCTGGAGCGATCTGACAGACTGTTTAAAGCCATTACGCTGGTGCGCCCTACGTGCCCAACTGTACAACATATAGAGAGAAATAAGGTTCCGCGTGAAAACCTACGTTGGGTTCTTCCGCATCCTCGCTAGGTCACGCAAATACTGTCCAGATGTACACAGACGCCTGACTACAGACATAGATGTCGTCTACGTTGCGTGTGCGTGTATATCCTGGCCCACACACATTCTAACAAATACTAACAGGAAGAGACGGACACATTCCCCTTCGCGTGCTTCCCTCGTCTGTAGATGTACTCATACACAAGAACTACATCCCCTTCTCCTGGCTGTACGACTACTGCTGCACGTGCGTCGCTCTGAAATGGGCATATACTCATAAACGGGAACGCGTCTATAAATATATATTTGTATTTTACTGGGCAGAGCACAGACGACTACCTCTTCGTGTTACGTCCGCGAGTTGACTGGACGCTTCGCAGCAGGCCTCGCAAAGCTCGGTGCCTTGTTATCTCTGCGTCGGTGCCTCTCTCAGTTCTTTGTTCCCCTCGACTTTATTTTCTGAAAGTGTTTGTCCTTCTTCTGTTGCTCTCTGTGCGGGCAATTGCTCCTTCTCAATTTCTTCTGTCCTGCTGGTGCTGCTCTGTACTTTTAGGTGCTTACCCGCACCTTCCCCCCACGGTTGTATCCTTTTCTTTCGTGAGTCCGTCTCCTGTATTCCTTCTTCTCTGCCACTACTGGCCCTTCAACCGCTGGCACTGATGCTGCTGGTGGCCTGCGCAGAGTGTGCCGACGCTAAATTCTATTCCTGGGTCATCGCGTCCTCGTCCCGCCTTCTCGCACTTTCCTCTGCTGTTTTTTCTCTTCTTTCGGTTTTGGCAGTCTCACCAGCTCGCGTCCACGCCACCAATGAGCCGCGTGAGGTGTCCGTACACCGGGACAAACTTCAAAATCGACGCTGCTGCCAGGCGAAAACTTCCGAGAATCGAGTAAAAGCCTCTCATCGGTAGCAGACTCTGCAGGAGCAACCGGCGGGACTCCCGCGGCAGAACCGCACAGCACGAGCAAGCACAAGCCAGCAGTAGCAGCAGGAGAGGAGCAGCAGCACCAGGCTAGCAACAACGGCAGTTTTGTGCCGGTAGGAGCAGGAGCACCAGCAGAAGACACAGAACCACAGCAGCACAGTAGCAGCGCAAGCAGTGCGAGACTGGCGCCAACAGCACCAGCATCAGGGAGGTCTTGCCGGCGGCAGTGGAGTCAACACACGGGCAGCAACAGAGGAGCGCCGCAGCAGAGCAGCAGCCGCTGCAGCACCTGTGACAGCGGCGGAATGCAGCAAAGTTGCAGTTGTAGCGGCACCAATTGTCAGCCCTAGTAGAGCAGTGACGCGAAACCCTGTCCACAGCAGGGGGAGGAGAGAGGAAAGCCGGCTACCCCCTGCTCTACCAACTAACGTACAAGTGTGTATATGTACGGTTGTGCGCGTGTATACGCATGTATAAAGAGACACGTGTTCAGGCAACCTGCATGTGTACGTGTGTGTAGGGCTATATTATAGCACCGGCGTCTGGACGTGGGTGCTGCAGGGCCGCACACTCCAAAGGATTAATTCTGCGTGATTTCCCCTATACACAGACCCGCGTGGAGTCCCGCGCCCGTGTGGTGGGACTGCGTCTGCGCACAACGTCGATACACCTGTTGAACAAACGTATACAGAAGCAGAAAGGGACGCATGCGCACTTGTACGCACACATATATATACATAGACCTATATATGTATATATCCTTATGTGTGTGCATGCATCCATCCGTAAAACACAGGTGGCCAGTAAAGAGTCTTGCGTACACAGATGCATCAGCGGAAGATATTTGAAAGTAGACGCTTGCGGCACTGGTTCTCAAGTAAGGCTGAGCTTCTTTGGGTGTGTGAGGAGAAAAAACAACTGCACCGCTGCAACCAGAGCAGCAGGTACGTACATATCTACACACGTATACATCTGTGTCTGTGTGTGCGTCTACATGTGCTCGCGCCCATACTAGACGTGTTCGAACTTTGAGTAGAGAGAATTAGTAGCAGGCACGAAAAGGAGCAGACGTCTACGGCGCTGGAGAAGGAAGCCTTTTATGCGAGAAAAGGAAAGTGTACGTGTGCACACGTATACACATATATGTATACGCGTTTGCCAGTACGTTCAGTATGTATATACGTATATATATAGGGTGGTGCTCAAACGGTTTAATCAAATACGGAGGATCTACGCCTGTCTACGTACCTGCGCTACTGGCACGACAGCGTGAGGAGATGCGGCAAAGATGGTGAGTTGGCTGGGAGGAAGGGCCTTGGCATCCTCGAGAATTACTGTCGCTCTGTGGTATTTAAAAAGGAGAGTCCAGATGCTCCATTGCCTCGCCTGCGGTCGGTGAGAAACCGGAGACAGCAGACGCAGAAGAAGAAGCAGCAGCCCGAAGCAGCAGCAGAGCAGCAGGCGTCTTCGCCGACAGTCCCGCGCGCTGCCTCTGATGCAGAAGCAGCCGCGACGCAGCAGCCAGAACAGCAACGGAGGGAGATAAAGAAACCACCCATTGAGACAGAAGTGCAGCAGCATTGCAGCAACTTTCTCTCTGCGACTTCCGACCCCTGGCGGCAGCACCGAAGGAACTGACCTCCACCGGCGGCAGCGGCTATCGAACAGTTCCGCTGCAGAGAACGACAGACGACTGCTGCTGCTGTTCCTCCTCCCCGTCGTCCCTCTCGTGCTGCTGCTGCTCCTCCTGCATGCCCGCCAGCAAAGAAGGGGCTCCTGCCGCTGCTGCTCCGCACCGCACTTCTGCAGCAGCGGAAGGCTCTGCGTGCACAGAAAGTGGCACCGCGACCCCAGGTTCAGACAGCGTCCCGGTTATATGAATAAATATCTCCCGGCAACCTTACCCTAGCCTCTACATATACAAGAACGTGCAGCAACATATACAGCAGTCGATACCGTAATGCGTGTGGGTATCTCCATATTTATATATAAATACATATATATATATATACATATATACATACAGAGAGAGAGAGATAGGTACACGTGTGAACATCTGCATGATCCTTTGCGCTGACCTCGGTAAATGTCAGAACGTGCAGCAAAGTATACAGCAGTAGACACTATAACGCGTACGAGCCCACCCAAATATACATATATATAGAGAGAGATAGAGAGTTATGGAGAGAGATGGGCAGATAATATTATTTGTAGTAAACAGCTATAGGAGAGGGAAAAACTTTGTTTTAATCATATACGTATCTATACATATTAGCCCCCGCAAACACCACCATATACATCAGTAGGCATCCTAGAATACACACAGGTATAGCCAGCTGCGATTTAAAATGACTTTCTTCAGAGTAGCCCCCGCAATATAAATTACTATAAACGAAAGAAGCATACACCAGGACGTACGCATTCGTAGGACGTTGTACTGGCATTTACCCTGCAGGTCTTGCAGGAATAGACACAGTGGATAAATGCGACAAGAAAGACAGCAGCACGTGCAACACTCTCATGAGGAGTTGCACTGGCATACTGCCGCCGTGTGTGCGCTGACCTTCACGGCGTGATTCTAACCGTGAGGCTTGCTGACGTATATACGTGTGCAGGTGGAGCTACGTGTATACGCCTTTGTGCACCTGTGTCTAGGTGGGAGCACAAACGTGCCAGGCCGGGGAAGGGCTCAGCAGCAAGGTCCACAAAACGCGTGGAGGAGGCGAGTACCGAAGGAAGAGGCGCAGTAGCAGAATACGAGTAGAAGGAAGGCGAAGAAACAGCAGCACACGAAGAAAACAGGTGTCGAGGCTGCCCTATAGAGGCAGAAGTGCAGGAAGGTGTGCAAGAGCCAGCAGGGAAGATTTGCCAAGATGCGTGTGAGGGGCCGACGTCAAGCGGAGAAACGAGAGGGGAAGGGACAGGGAAGACAAATACCAGAGAAGGAAAGGAAGTAGGAGGGAAGGAGAAAGACGCAGGGTAACGGTGAGGTAGAGAACAGGAGACAAGAAGCAGCAGCAGAAGACGCCGGAGAGAGAGTGGCGTAGCCCGTCGCGAAGCAGGAGCAAAAGTGGAAGAGAAAAAGGAAGTCAAACGTCAAGACAGCAGAGCGGGAACTAGGGGACTAGGAGGCAATGAAAGAATACGAAGCAGAGGAAGAGATGACGACGGAAAAGGACGAGAGCGGGCGTGTGAACGAAAGCGAACGAACCGAAGTGAGGAAGGACAGGATAAGGAGCGATATAGCGGAAGGGTGGACAGATCATGGTAAAAGAAGTGAGACACAAGAGAGGAAGACGAAAAACGAAGCACATCAGGACTGGAAAAGAGCGTGGCGTAGAACACGTATGCACACGTTTGTAGGAATTCCCTCTTTGCAGCGACGCCGCACCCACACAGGGCATGGCAACAAATTTTGCAGGAGTCAGAGGTGTATAGCGACGACCAAGAAAAATCAAGAATATTAAGGATATCGAAGTAAGAAGAACAGCAGAACAACCGTATTAGAGTCCAGCGGATAGTGAGCAGGGCTTTGAACTAAAACTTTTCCTGCAAGGTGGCTCTCTCGAGAGCGGGCGCAAAATTTGTAGAATCGTGGGCAGGACGGCAAAAGAGATGAAGAAGAAACCGGCGGAGGCGACGACGAAAAGGAAGGCGGATCAAGAAGTCAGAAGGGAGGCGGAGAAGAGACAAAAAAAAAGAGAAGCAAAAGAGAGAGACGTAGAGAGAGGCAGAAAGCGGAATTTCGAACGAAAACGCCGGAAAACAGGAAGGAGAGGCAGGTTAGAAGACGACACACAGAAAGTCAGATATCACCCGCACGGAATGAAAAACTTAAAGTAGGATAAGAAGGGGCAGAAGAAATTCTTCGGCGGAAGAGGAACAGAAAAAGAAGGCGGTGGGACGCACAAGCACGGGCAGATGCGATAACAACGGATGCCGCCGTAAAAGGCAGAGAGAGGTGAGGAGAAAGGAGAGAAAACTAGGAGGAGGACAAAGACAGGGATAGGAAAATGACACCGACGGGCGGCAGGGTCCGAGCAAAAAGAGAAAAGAAGTACGGTTGAGCGGAAGAAGACCGAAGGAACGCGAGAGGGAGAAAAAGAGGACGACGAAGAAGGGGAGAAGAGGAAGGAACGCAGTAAAGGAAGGACGCGTGAAGAAGAGAACAAGAAAGAAGAAGAGGGGAAGCAACTGAGAGACAATCTCTGAGCCTGGGTAGAGGAGGAGAGGGCGAAAAAAAAGGCACAGGGACGAGTAGGGGGAGCAGGTCACCAAGGATGGGCGGGGAAGACAGGGAGGAGCAAGGAGAGAGCGATTGTAGAAAAGAGAGGAGAAGCCGAAGGAGACACAGGGAGGAGTAGGGCATGGACAAGGCATTTTCCCAGCGGGACACAAACAAGTGGCACTGGAAAAGAAGAGTCGGGGGAACAAGGAAAGAAACGTCCACGGCGCAAGAGACAGAATACGCATTCCTTATGTATATATCCGTCTGTTTATAAGTTTGTTTGGAGAAATCGAGCGGACGGATGGAACACACCTGCGCTCGTATATATGTATGCACGTGTGTGTGTATATACATATTTTTTTCTTTTTATGGAAGCA
This sequence comes from Sarcocystis neurona, assembly GCA_000727475.1. NCBI lineage: Eukaryota > Apicomplexa > Conoidasida > Eucoccidiorida > Sarcocystidae > Sarcocystis > Sarcocystis neurona. The sequence goes on along the minus strand of KL647304.1, from coordinate 2,436,870 downwards.
CCCACGTATACAAAATAGAGATTTGCATATGCGCGGCTTCAGAGCTTCACGTTTTGTATGTCTACATGCGTAGTGACGAGTGCGCTTAAACGAGTGTGTAGACATGTATATAACGTGTTACCAGTATATATATGTATATAGACGGGCACAAGAATTTACCGTACACGCAGGAACAGAGAGAATGAAGTGAAAGCGAAGAGGGCGACAGAGGTGAGGTCAGCAGGCAGAGGAAAAGGAACAAACATAATAGAGACGAAAAAACACCTCCAAAGAGAGCCTAAGCCTTGTACACACAAACGCGTATGTGTATGTATCCCTGGGTGTGTGGCCGTCTATACTCTGTGCAAATTTCCATACTTACGTCTACGTGTACATATGAAAAACTAGAAAGAGAGGAAACAGCCGAACTTGGAAGACCAAAGAGAAAGAATAAAGTAGAAAAGGAAGGGACAGGTGAGGGAACAGAAGGAGAGAAGAAGAGGAAGGATGGGGACGAAGAGACGAGGCAGATCACCGCAAGGAGTGGAAAGCACGCACAGAGCACGGCGAAGACGCAGGAAGAAAGTTAACGAGAAAAGGAAATGAAGGCCGAGAAAGATGTTTGGACAGGTAACAGCCAAGGATGACAGATTCTAGAATATCCTGCAGATCTCCCGCAGGTGCGAATAAAAGGAAATGAAAGTAGAAGCAACATGGGACGAGGAGAAGACGCGACGAAAAACGCCAGAAATTGTCACGTGAAGTTCGGAATGTAGAGGAGAAAAATACGAAGAAAACCAGGAGACAAGGACGTTCAAGCGAGAAGGGGAAAGGACGAAGAAGCCACAGGTCGACGGTGCAACGGGCCATAAAAAAGGCAGAGGAGAATCGTAGAGAAGAGAAGGAAGAAGAATAGGAAGGGGAAGCTGTGGAAAGTAGGGAAACAAGGGAAGGACGTCGATATACAGACACACACAGAGGGGGACAGTTATAGGAGTGGACACGTAGGGAAAGGTCGTGCTGACAGTTGTGAGAGTCAAGAACTGTTGAACAGGAGCAGAGAAAGTAAGAAAGAAGAGTGTGTGAAGGTAAACACTTAAACGGGAAATATCGAAAGAATGTCAAAGTCCGTGAAAAGGCGAGCGGACAAAACAAGAAGAGAACACAAGGAGAGGACGAAAGCAGAATGCTGACCACAGAACACTGTGGAACTGCAATGTTATGGAAGTGAAAAAAGAGAAAGGAAACTTGTGAGAGAGAGGTCGGAAACGTCGACGAAACTGCATGAGTGCAAAAAGACGATCGAAGAGGAACAGAAACGAGTGAAGAACAAAAGGAGAAGTAGCAGGGGAGACACAAATATTCGGTGGAATTGGAGACAGAGAAGGAAGGAGAGGTGTTTTTTCAGCAACGTAACGGAACAGGAGGTAGAATAGCAAGAGGTGGAACGGGAGGGAAAAGACGGGGAAGAGGAGCGTCTTCGGAGAGAACCAAAACGCAGCCAAAAGACCATCACGAGAGAAAATAGAAGAGAGGAGAACTACCCAAGACGAGAGGAACAGGAAAGAATAGAGAAGAGAGAGGAAGGGGCAGCGGGTGCGATTCCAGCAAGACGGAAGAGGCAACAGCTCAGAAGCAAAGTGTAAGAAAGGATGAAGAGACGAATACGAACGTGCGTAGTCCCAATTACGAAGAGGTCTTTCGAAGAAGAGAGGAAACAGAAGTCGAGAAAAGCAGCAGAACGTAGACCCACACAGGGAATCCTAGCTGCGTAGAAATCGTCCGCTGATAGCGAACCACAGAGGAGATGAAGCGTAGAGGACTGGCAGGCTTGGAACACACATGAAGACTAAAGAGATGAAAAGGAAGGAGAGCGAAGAGAAGAAACCTGACAACCAGGAAGAGAAATAAAGGACAGAAGAAGCCCGTGAGAGCGAAAGAGAGAGAGGGCAATGCTTGCGAAACGGGAGGCAAGAAAGTCGAAAAAACGAAGCAGAAGTTTCAGACAGAGAGAGGCAGTGATTCACAGAGAAAGAGAGAGAGGTAGCACCGTTGGGAAAGCAAACAAGAAAAAAGAAGAAGCACCGTGTGTGTGTGTGTGTGTGTGTGTGGTGTGTGCGTGGGTGTGTGTGGGTGTGTGAGACGCCCGTTGTGCGGACGTAGATACTCACATGGATGCCTGGATGTAGACACGCTTGCCTAGGTAGATGCGTGTGCACACCCTCGTATGTGATACAAGCGTGTGCGCAAATATGCGGAGGAAGAGATGGACGGGTATCCCAACTGGTAAATGCGATTTATTTTGCGTAGCAGTCTCTTGTAGTACGCCGGGGGTGTCTAATAAAGAACAAGCGAAGATTAAGAGCCGTTGCATGGAAGTGTGAATATGAAAAGAAGACGACGAATTCACGCGTACGCGAATTGTCTCTAGAATCCACAAACGAGTAGTAAGACGGAGTGTGCGTTTGTACAAGAGAAGAACAACAGTACTTCTGCGGAAGTGTTTCCATTACGTTTGAGGATGTAAATGCAATTTGATACATATATATATATATATATATGACATGAAGACGTCACGGGCGAAATTACATGTCTACAAACGTAGATAGTCATAGACAGATAACTCCTGTGTAAACGTTGGTATGTATCCGTCAAGATATACATGCATGTGTGTGTGTGTGTGTTCTCGACGTGGCAAGCTATTCGTCACGTCTGGAAATTAAACGCTGGGCAGCAGAAAAGGAGTCTTGAGACGAGACATGCGTTTAAATATTTTTGGAAGCCTATGTAGGACAAGGGCACCAGGTGGGCGTGGACCAGAACGCATGCATATACGTGTGTACGTATATGTATACATATATATTATATTCTTGCTTTCCTTTTGTTGGATACACATATATATATTTATATGTCTGCACTTTACGAGTATGAGCACTGAAATGCAGCAAAGTAGAAGTATTCACTGCAGGACATGGGGAGAGCAAGAGCGTATCTGAACCGCTCACCAGCTACGTCTGCGTGTGTTCGTACACTGCATTTGGTGTTTACGGATGCAGCATCAGCAGTGAGAAACAGTACGGTAGGTGTTACGCTAGCGACGTGTGAGCATACACGCTTGCAAAAGTAGTTGCAATATATGTATTGGAAGATAGTGGCAGAGACAGATGGAAAGTAACGGGCACGACATTTATACACGTATGCGTACAAATATGTTCAGACTCGCCGTAGCACGGAGCAAAATGACAAATATACCACATAAATACTTTTGAGGAAAGCCAGTCCTCATTCGTGATGAAGACATTACTAAGACATCCACGTGGATGCATGTAGAGCACTAGCCACAGCTGCAGCTTAGCCATGAAAACTGTCACTGACGTGTGAGCACCCTGCGCTTTTGTTCAGAGATTAAGCTGTTGCTAGTTTCCTCCTAAGTCACATTAATACATATAGAGAAGCGTGACGGCAGGCAGTTGTAGTAGAGTGTTGGCACAAGGGTTGACAAGCTTTGTTCTGTCCCCTTCAGTGTTCCGTGCAAACCACTACCGTGTTAGCGGCCCCCTCCTCTCCACCAAACACGTGTAATAAAGGCAGCATTGGCATTTCGCGCAGAGGCATACACTAGAGCACAACACTCGCATATGTCTGTATATACGTATATATATATATATATGTATATACATGAATATATATACGTTGCTGGTTGTCAGAGACCATCTGGTAATGCGCCGGCTATGGTATGCAGTGCACAACATAGATGAATGACTGAATGAAAAAGCAAGAACACATACGCATATGTATGATAGAGAGTAGTATTGTGGTAGGAGAGTCTTTGTGGTAGTGGTCATGGAAGATATATGGTGAGGCTTTGCCCAGCTACGCACTGGTATATCTTTGGTCGTAAAGGAGCGTGCCACCACAGACAGGTTTCTGCTGCGAACTACCATGTCTTCAGGTAACGGCGTCAGAGACCAGGTGGATTCACGTTGGGAAAAACACCTTTGAAAAGTAATGGAACTGTCCGAGCAGTCCTGATAGAGCCTCCGGGAGTACTGTGCTAAATGCAGTGTGCATAACGATGAAATGTATACTGGTTCAACGCTGCTTGTTTGTTAGTGGATGCGGCGCGCGCAGGGTAAGGATGGAGTGTATTGTAAGGTGCAGTAAATATTAATATGACATGGTGCCACTGCAGTGTTTCGAATCAAGCTTGCACTGCGGAGGCAAACCCTGCGTATTCTGTGCTAATGTGCTGCTGAGTGCAACGCATACACATCATAGACGTTCTGGTTGCCACGTACTTATCCACGATTGCAGCTGATCATGGGGGGAGGCAAAGCGGCGCTTGGAGATAATACAAAAGTTAACCACGAGAGCTTCATAGTGAAGTCTTTATTGGCTACCAGATAGGATAGGAGTTTTATAGTTCCTCTTGCAAAATAGATGTGCTTTGAAGCGTATTAGTTGTTCGATGCAGGGTGCGCACCTCCACTGAGTGCAACAGGAGTTACTTTGCATCATCAGGTTCTAGCGCTGCGCAGCGTTTCTTTGCTGAACGCATTTTTTCGTGCATCCGACTCCCCAGTCAAAACTCTTCAACAGCGACTACGACTTGACAGGAGGACAGAAATATTGCTTTTTCAACGGATGCAACAGTCGGACGGTTAGTACAATATATTGCTGCACCAGAAGAGCACTCAATCAACTTGTGCTCACCTGCTTCTCCTCTACGCTCCTTACCAGGCAATGGGCATCAATGACGCACAGATCTGGGAAAATACAAAAGCGATGCAGAGGGACTCGTGGAGACAGAAGAAGTGTTCTGCTTTTTGGTAGGGGAAAGGTAAGGTCCATCTTGAACTGCTTTGATGGTCAGTATCAGGCAGAGGAAGGACGCAACGTATAAAGTTACTTTACACGTAGCCTATACGTGTGAAACTACGCAGATATATATATATATATATGTATATATTCACGCGTACGGGACTGGGTGAAGGAGTACCGCAGCACTAGGCAAATAGGTGGAGGAGAAAGAGCGTGGCTTGCTTTTCTTCCATGTTCATATGAGACCTTCCGTGCTGGAGCCACGCTACCCAACGAAACACACACCGACTCGGGTACAGCTGAAGAGTAAAAACAACGTGGGGCGGATTCCTAAATGCGTGCGCAGTGGTGCTTGACAAGAGCACCCGACTTTTGATACCGTAATTGCAGTCTGGACAGTAATGAGCAAAAAAAAAGAGAGACTGGAAAACACCTGTAGGCTTTCTGTTTGTTGGGAAAAAAACACAGGCCGCTGAACGGCAGGAACAAGACAGACGCCGTCCTGCCTTCTGAAAGGCAAGATCATTTCAAAATATTTTGGAGCACGACAATCTACTTTTATCAAGGAGAAAAATGACTGCATTCGGCTTGTCCCTGCGTTATGAAATTCCGTTGAACTTGATCCGGACTGCTTTACTGCAGTGGAGGAGTATCTTGGTGCGGGTCTGCGGTAGAACGGGGAGCCGCCTCGTTTCTAGGTGTGACCGCGCCAGTGACCCATACGGTTTTGGTGATGACGTGCACAATGGCAGGAACCTTCTTCGTTCTCGTTAGAAAGAACCAATATGTGTGCGGCTGCGTTCTAACGAATGGCATTATGTGGGCCCTTGATATCTGCTTTGAAAAACTTCTGAAGTTTTAACGCTTCCGAGGACGCTCTCAGCGTACCGACTTGGCATCGAAAGATCTGGAATTTTATTTGGCTTATAGAATTTCTTCCCTACTACGTCCAACTGGTCAAATCATCCCAGCATTCAGCCGAATATTGAAGAACTAGTTTATGCGGGAGCGTTTTATACTGCTTGCCAACCAGTAAAGACTGTTTTTTGGTACCGTGTCTCGATGTTTGCAGGCTTGGTTGCGCAAGAGTTTCTTCACAAAGTCTCTTCCGCTGAAGTAGCTTTCTGGAACAACGAAGGAACGCAGTCTTATGTGCGTTGAAATACCCAGCAGTCTACGAACAAGGGAACAACGCGTCCTTGTTTGTGTTTGCCGTTGGTTGTGGAAGCGGTTTTTGGGGGGGCGCGTCAGTGTGACTATTCCCCGGCGTTCTGCAAATTCTTTTACTTGACAACGCGTGTTTCCTGACAACCGTTTTCAGGAGTCGTAAGGAAGAAGCTAGGAGAATGTGTTCAATTTCAAACGCGTGGGAGCAACGTTGCAGAATGTATGGAGACTGTTGAGCACCAACAGAAAAACCCACGCATGTGCTGCTGTAGACTGCAGTAGTTGAAGTCTGTGCATAGTTTTAAAAAAGTCCACACAGAAAACAGGGTGTGCGTAGGGGCAGTGGGGCGGAACAGGCGTGTGCGTCAAGCATGTCTTGCTAATATTGTTGAAACGGATTGACTTTGTCTCATGATGCTGTGTTTGGACTAGTAGTGATGTCGGAGGCTGTACACATATTCTCACTTCTGGTCGCTAAGAGTCATGTCGGGTGAATGGAAACAAACCCAATCTCCCACTAGTAAATCTGATTCACCTTTTTCCGGTAAACAGGAGATGTTCACCGTGAGGAATCAGCAGCATCTGAGAGTTCCAAGAAATGCTGGAGTGTAATTTTTTTGAGATCTGACCCAACACTGTGGACTGTAAATTCTTCGGTATTGCGTGCATAAATACCTGTGGACTGTAAATTCTTCGGTACTGCGTGCATAAATACCTGAAAACACATGAAAGCTCTCCGCACTTCTCCGCATATATTTACATCCTCACTTCGATACTGAACCACGCCTTACAACTGTTCCGCATGTTTTCCTTGCCGTGCCACGTGTGGCGCCGAAGTAGAAGCAAGTGCTAAATATCCACAAATGCGTGAAAAGCGCAGTAGTAGGATTCGACCTTCCAAGTGCATAACCGGCGGACTTCCATTATGACTGGTTCCCTTTGCTACAGCAAGAAAAGTGCTCTTGCACAGGCACTTCCTAGAAAAGAGTATTCATAACCTGATGCATCTCCGTGCCCACACTTCCCAGCTTCGGAGCACAGAACTCCAACTAATACCCGGCGTTCCACGTCGGAGCGGGTGTATAGTACGAGGTTTATGCCAGCAACAGTTAAAAAGGAGAGAGCACTCTGATCGTCGCAACTTCTGTGGGAATGAATATCTGCCGAAGTTTACATAGAAATTACCGTCGGTATGGCCGCGTAGAGACTTTCTATGGTCCGTTGTACATGTGAGAAGTACAATTCAGTATTTGCTGTTACGTGGTTGCGAAGCTGTCGCACTGAGCAAAAGCCGCGCCACTTGTGTGAACTGTGCAAATGCGTGGAAGGTGCTTATATTTGAACTGGTCGATTTAGTGCAGAAGGACAATAATCGCCACTTCTCTTCAAGCCTGGGCGTCGTAGAGACAAAAGCGACGGGTAAAAGACCTATATCAGACGCGCCCCCACAACGGTCATCTGTGTCTAGTGCTGCACGCTCGGAAGATTCTGGTGACTCCTGTTGTTAGGTACTTCTGCATACTGTGGCGAATGCAGAAGAACGCGTGAGTGTTTTTTTTGAGCCTTCGGTTAATCGCTTGGTAATGAGAACTTCTGCAGCTGTCTTAATTATGACAGGTGGCACGGCACGATTAGACTTTCTCCTCTCTTCGCTTGCTGCGTAGCGTTAACGCAGCTCGGGTGACTCGCTGGCACAGCATAATCATCTCGCGAATTGATATTTGGTGAGTTTTTCTCCTTAACGACCCTGCATGTGCTTGTAGGTGGAAGTTTTATTGCACAGTATATATTTATAGTGGGTGCCTGGGTATTCAAGAGGGTGTCGTTGAGAAAATTCATATTGTCGTACGTACATGCGTAAGGCGTCAAACAGCAGTTCAGCTGGTAGATACGCTGACCTGCATGTAAGGTATAAACGTCGGGCCGAGCTCCTTTATCCTTATACATCCAAGACGCACGAATGTACTTACCGTGCATGCACAGCCTTCGTTTCGCTGTATGCTGCCCCCCCGCACTCCCGCAAAGGCTGCTTATGAATCTCACAAACGCGGAAGTACCATGTTATTGTGTCAAGCGACATATAGATGCATGTGTACACTATCTCCGCCTCAACCGAAGAAAAGCATGAAGATACATACACACATGTAAATATATACGTACCAGTGCCTTCCTCACACAGACATACATAAATAGGGTCACACGTTTTTGCAACAGGTACTGCCAGGATCTTGTGCGATTCTGTAAGTTACGAGCATCGTTGCAACACGGATGCCAAAAGATTCCCTATTTCGATCCTTTTGATGCATGACACTGAGTGGATTTGCAGCTGTAACCTGTCACCGTCCTGCGTCGAGGCGCTCCCAGATCATTTTCATGGTAAAGGCCATTCGCTCAACGTCTGAAGTTTGGTAAAGCGTGTAAAAACTAGCGTCACAAGGTGCAACCCTCAAGCGTCATCTAGTGCTATCCCTGGGGTTCTGTTTTCAATACTGTTGAGAAAGGATACATGTTCATGCCTCTTTTTTCCCTTCTTCCGGTCGAGTCCCGTCCAGACACGGACACATACACGTGTGGAAAAGTGTGTATAACCTGAATCAGGTTGAGACGCTTATGCACGACAGCGGTCTACTTTGTAGGAGGAAATCAGCTTTTTCTCTTTGATGTAGTTGCGAACTGAGAAAGAACACGGAGGTCGGCGACACACATCGACAAGAGTAAACGCCAAATAAACGATGTACCACCTTTTCCGCAGAAGAGTTACGTGTGTTCAGTGAGTAGATTCTGCACGAGTTGTATCCCTGAAAACCCTCAGGTTGAACCGATATATGTGCCGTCTTTTCTGCAGATTAGTGTCATGTTTAGTGAGTACACTGTGCACGAGCTGTATGTAGCCCTGAGGATCTTCACGTTGCCCCGACGTACACAACCGCACGGTCTCTGCTGCGTAGAAAATTCTTTACTGCTGTGTGCCACAGAACGTGCAGACCTAGCAGCATCCTACAGAAACTGCCGATCGCTGGGTTACAACGTACTTACGTCGTGCACACGTGTCTGGTAGACAGTCAATTCCCACGGAGCCAATCAATCATCCAAATCTCTCACATGAATATACATGTAATCGACTGAATATTCTATCTTTTGGGCGTGCACAAACGAGGGTGTTGTGCAGCCGTGTACGTGTACTAAATGTATTTTGCGAATATGATTATGCCTTTTGTGAAATTCTACATCCGTGATAAATGCGTATATACAGGGACAGGCTTGTCCGATTGAGGGGGCTTCAGGACATCTACTTTTACTGCACAAAAAGTGGAAGCGTCCCACTCAACCGATACGTAATTATTGTTTCTAATGGCCTGATAAAACCAAACCCACATAATACGCTTCACGTCGGGATGTAACTCTACTGGCTCATGAGGCTTTACATGTAGATATATATAAGTGCACGTATTACCGAACTAGAGGAGTTTCCAAAAGTTAAAAGGGCTTATCGTCGTATTTCAACGTCCTCATTCAAGAATCCTCGCGCACCGGCGGAGAACATTGTTGAAGATACCAAGCCACTGCACTGCACTCGCTTTAATAGCTGCTCGTTCATGATAAGAAGGGGATGTCGCAACGTACCAGGAATATGATTTTGCAGGTGCTATAGCTGTTGTCACTGCTCCTATTACTCCTTATATACCAATACTGATAAAAATCCTCCTGCTAGTGCTAATACAAGGCCAGCTGCAGTAGTAACATCTCATTACTGGTAATGCTACTCTTACTGGTACTGCGACTTCTTTTACCTGCCCTACAGCATGTATTCTGCTCCGGTGCGTTGTTTCGTCACAGTCGTTACCAGCGGGATCGCAACATTGCCCCCAGCACCACCACGAGCATCACGAGGAGCAGTAGACTCAACAGAACAAGTGCTGCAGCCACAAGTTACAAACATCATGTATAGCAGTTTCTTGTAACTGGTCCTTTTTCCTAAGGGAGCCAAATGTCATTTGAAGCACGTTCAGTCATGGCACACTGTTTCGGCTGCTGCACGTATAAAAGGTGGACGGTGCACAAGCCACGTCGTTAAGCGTCAGAATCAGTGTCGCCGTTATTTCTGACCGGCATACTGTTAGCGAAGATGAGACATCTCGCAGTGGAACTCTCTCTACCTTCTTCCACGACAGGGCAAAGCTTAGGTTGTATTAGCCGTGAATGCACAGAAGGGTTGTGCGTGTGTCTACTTCCCACTACATGAAACCCTAATGTGTACAAGTTGGAACGCAGCACGCTGGCTGCACTCCACCTCGTATCACACGGACATACATTGCAATACTGTTGCATCAAAGAGGTATTGTACTTGGTCTCTTAAGCATAGTTTCCTTCAGATTCTATCACTATGTTCCTTGAGGAGTGTCGAAGATACTCGTGCTGCTGTTCAGATCGCTGCTGCTGTTTTTGTCGCTGCTGCTATTGTGGCAGCTGCTAACGTTGTCGCAGTCGAAATTCCGTGTTTTACGCGGTTCCAAACTGAAGTGTCGTGTATCACGATAACTCGGCTCGCCTTCTGTACGCATGTTCTTGTTGTTTTACAGCTTGTCGTCTTCGCGATGAGTTCTTGGGTCCTATCCCTCACCAACTACTCAGAAGTTAAGGGCGATCGTGTTGGGCACTAGGGGTCAGTGTATGAACGAATGTTGAAGGATGAAGAAAGTGACCCAAGCAGTTCATAGCAGTACTATGCGTCGTAGCTGGTGTCGTGGATGCTGCAACCATCTCACTTTTCAGATTTCGACGTTATGCTTGCGTCCGACACGTGGTATCAGGAATCACTCTAATTAAACACAGCAGTAGCATCCGCAGTAGCTATAGCGTCTGCATGTGCCTTCGAATAGGGACATTTTACTCGAGGACTCCTTAAAATAGTGGAAGTGGCTGTCGTATTTTCCTAGTACAAGCAGGTTGGGTCAAGCTCTGCAAGCACGAGTGTTATGGTTGTCAATGATGGTCGCTGCGCCGTCTCAGTGTGTCATTCAATGCCTTTGAGTTTGTCCTGCGCAATTTCAGCTCCAATATCGTGTATTACGTGGTGTCGGTTCGCTTTCTGTACGCTTGCTCCTATTTTGGTACACCTCGTCGTCTTCTTGTAGGGGTGGATACACGAGACCCCCCAGCTTTCCGGAGACAGCGGGCCTGCCTGATGCAGCTACAGAGAGGTATGCGCAGGCAGCAGCAAGAGCAGTGTGAGCAACAGACGCAGAATCAGTAGTAGCCCTCCCAAATGCAGCCCTAGCAGAGAATACAGACGTAGGACGAGCACCGCCAATAGGGACAGCAGGACGTGCTGCGACAGCAGCAACAGCAGAGGGACCTCAGCAACTGCAACCCGCTATGTGGATGCTCGTCTGCAAAAGTGAGTTCGAGCGTGGATTGCATTGGTGGTAGTAGTAGTAGTGGTGGATTTCACACGTGACAACCGCGCCGCTCGCGTGGTCCGTAACACTCTCGAATAACGCACGTAACAAGCGCTGTCTTTTTTTCGGGTCAGCCTAGTTCCCAGTCCATCAGATGCTGCGGGTATCAGCAGAGGCCTGCTCGTCGCTCGTGGTGCTCGTAGCCACAGCCTTCCTGTTCTGGTGTTTTGTCCCTCCTGCTGCTGCTTCTGATGTCGGTGTCCTGTCTGCCGGCGACGCTATTGTTATTGCCGGTGATGTGTCTGCGGCTGCGGTTGCTGGTTTTCTAGTGCTCCCCCTGTAGCATCTGGTGTCGACGGTGGTGCTGCGCTTGCTGTTGACTTCTCGTGTCTTCGGTGGTGCTTCTCTTGATGCCTACCCAGCCTACCCCGCGGCGGCCCGTGCCTGCTGCCGTACCAGCGGCAGCAGCAACCGGGGTCCTTAAGGGACGCTAGAATTTCGCAATGGTTGCGCGTACAGTGTTAGAGCGTCTCGCCCTACGGTGCGATATTTCTTCCGTGTTTATGATCCCGCCCGCTGCTACTCTGCGTATTCGTGGTTTTCGTCCTGCTGAGTTGTGAAATCTTTCTCGCGTGCATGAACTTGCCTGCTGTTACTACGCGTACCCGTAGTGCTTCCCCACAGTTGCTGCTGCTGCAGCCTTCAGTAGCGACTTTGCTGCCGGTGTTGGTTGTTGTTAGACACGTGAGAAATCCAACTGTGTAATTCCTGCATTTCACACTTCAGACAGGCGTTTTATACACCAACGAGCAAAGTGTCTCCGCCTGTTGACATTTTTTCCACTTTTCCTGTTGACGCGCTGTGTCTAGTCTCCCCTCATGCGGGCCCGTTGCGACACAAACAGCAACAGCAACACCACAGCTGCTACCGCCTCTGCTCAGTAGCAGAGAAGGAAAAAGGAGGACGGCAAGGCAAGTAAGGCCGCCGAGATGCAAGTGACTTTTGCCTCCACTCGTTCGTGTTCACGCTCATTCGAAGCTTCTTTAGGGCATGACCTTCTGGTGCCTTCTCGTGCTGTCCCGTGTGGCTATTTTCACGTTTTGCCGTGTATTTGCAGATGTTTCTCAGGGTGCGACTCTTGGCGAAGCGTATTGAGGTCGAAAAGTAGTCGCGCCCCCTCTACTGGGCTCATACAGAGAAATATTCGAGTTTTTAAGACGTGACGAGCATCTGACGTCGTTCAACATTAGCACGCTTGCGCAGCTGTGAAACGCCCACGCATCTGCGCAAGCTTCTACCGCTACACACGCTTGTATATGCCCGTAGAAGTTGACATATATGTGCACATGCGTATGTTTGAACGTAAACATGTACACGTGTGCATTCGCCGTCGCGTGATTGCATCAAGCGTGCGCGGTACACTAGAAGTCTAGGCAGACGAAGAACTGGACACGAGACTTCGGGAAACTTTTTAACGCGGCGACGTCTACAGATTTATTCGAAACTGTCCGCGAACGCGTCAAACTGACACTCCTGCGCTAGCAGTTGCAGTATGTGGCATCTCGTGGGTACTGAACGCTTTGCTGCACATTCGTGGGTGGTCCGGTACGGCGGTAAATGCGTGTGTATACCTACTGAGAACTTTCTCACGGACGGGTTCCACACCTGCCTCTTCTCTGCCGACATCTTCTTTCACCAGACCACGTTTGTCGGCTCTTCAAATGCAAATCCGTCCCACATATATGCGGACGCACGCTGAGTGCGGTCTTCCCGTGGCAATTGAGCGAAACGCCGGTTCTTCAAGCGTTTATTTTCACTAATTCGTGTCTTCTGGCTTTTCTGTACACACACTTGCAGGCGCAAGTACTGGGAACATGCGATGGCTGGTGTGCTAAAATATTCCGCAGCAGCGACAATCGGAAGCCCATCATCGACGACTTCATTCTTTTTCAATGTCGTTGCATCCTTTGGCTGGTTCCGCGACTTCTGCAGCAGCTTCTGTGCTCGGGCGAATTATATAAAGACGTCACGCAGTGGCAGCAGCGATAAAAGTCGAAATATAGATTAGACTGGACGGAAACCCGTGTATCAAGGGGTATGCCGTTTTTCATTGCAGCAGTGTGTGTGCAGAGATGCATTTTGGAGGTTGAGGGTTACAATTATGTATCAACGGTAGTGTGGCGGCGTGAAGTACGGTACAGAAGACACTCCACACACACACACATACGGGGCGTGTTAGTCAACGTTGTAAAAACATGAATGACGTGGCTCTCTCACGGAAACACATGTGCGTGTAACACGGAGATCAAAAAATACTGGACTGTACGTTTCTGCATTCCAATTACTGGACACGACCATCGGTCGTGCGTTTTTCACTGAGATCTCTTCACACTTTGTAGGGCGCCGGCTATCTCATTTTCCGCAGCAGACCGTTTTATGCAGCAGGTCGAGCTGGCAACTACAGTGCACGCCTCGTGAGCGCACATTATACGTAGAATCATGTAAGCTGTATACCAGTGTTATTCTGGGCTGCCGTGTACTGAAGAGGGAGGTTTGCCCCACTTGTTAAGCACTGGCTGCATAAAATCGGGTATCGTTGAGCAGGTCCTATGCTAGCGTGCAAATGACTTAGTGCTGCTCCCCAGAGACTTTGAGTTTATAATAAGGGCCTTCATATATACGTCAGGCGAGCCTGTAGGAGAGAGTCAAGATCCAGTATAGAGAACCGCTGATATGCTAGCAGTTATTCTATCCTGCTGGGAAAAGGCAATCTGCACCTTGAAGCAACCGGATACAGGCGATGTAAGAGAACAGTGACCGCCTACTTTCCGGAACAATTTGATCTACTACACTTCTTCGTATATGTTTTGCCGGGCAAGCTACGTCTGACTTTTTGTCTTCGCCTTGAGGCAAATGGAAGAAAAGAAAGATTCCACACGTTTTCATAAAGAACGGCACACCCTTGACCTCGCCAGCTGGTGCGGGACAGCTTTTTGTACAACGTGTATTTCAAATAATGTAGGTACACAGGTATACATTGACACCCCCTTGACCACACATAATTCTGCATATATGTATATATATGTGTATGTGTTCTCGTCTTTCTTTGCACAAGCGTATCTGTCTTGAACGGTGGTACAGGCGTGCTTGAGTCACGTTAGTGATCTCTCACTAGTGCTTCACTACGGCACTGGAAGAGAAGCTGTTTCTGAGGGTAGTGAAGCATCGTCGTCAGAGGCATCAGCATATCTCTCTGTTTGTGCGCCCTTGTAGAAAGGCGGCAAATTGAGATACGCGTCAAGTGTCCAGAGAAGAGTTTGTCAGTTTATCTGCAGACTGCTTTCATGTAGCTCGTGGACAAACGTTGCCCTTTTTCTCTCGTTGATTCCTTTTATCTCTTCCCTGCGAAGGGTTGTGTGTGTACCATTGCAGCAGCTGCGTTGCACGTAAGTACATCACACTGCGTTGTAGATGTCTGGGAGACGCGCCTTAGTACCTCCTCTGACTCAAGCAGGTTTGACATAGATATATATATATACACACATATATGTGCATTTATTTGACTTCTCTAGCGGAGAACTTGACGCACACGTAGGGCGAATCGTATGTATACACATTTTCAAGCAAGAGACTCAAGAATAAGTCGAAGACGCCCATGCAAGCAGGAGGACGCACAGGTAAATATATGAATGATCATGTATCAGAATATGCGTCTATAGTGTTAACCGGGCGCGGCTGCCGACGGTCACGCAAGAGTATTTCTTCGACAAGTCGTCGACTCTCTGCAGATCTGTGCGTGGACCAGAATGAGTGTGTTGGTACGTGTGCATCCTTCTCCACAGAGTCTTCCCTCTGGTGTGCAAAAAGCTTGAGCTGAAAAATAGTGGATCTTTGAGGAAGTAGATATTAGTACATGTATCTTCTGGGAAGATTCGACTTTAAATGAAGTTGGACTGAAGAGCACCGGTGTCTTTCTTCTTTCGCGTCCACTCGCTTCTCTGTCTGCCGCGCGCCACCGTTGACGTAGCAAAACTGCGAGTGAAATCCATTGCCTCCTCCTGCAAGTTGCACTGACTTGTGTGTAATTTATAGCAGTACGATGAGCTCAGGCACAGGGTTGCGTGATTGTACTCCCATAAACTTACGGCAACTTGCCGCACAGCAGAATAAATTTCTAGACAAAATTCTTGAGAAACTTATATAAACTGCATGTGTCTGTGAGAAGTTCGTGTACGTATAAGGGTGGTCCCTACGCGTTGTGACTCGCAGAATATATAAAGTACACCTACAGGAAAAATCCTACACACTCCTGAAATAGTTACGTATATACATAGATACACACAAACGACTTGTGCACCCACTCCCCCATTAAAAAAGACGCTTCTGTCTCTTACAAATGTCGACCAACGAACACACGCATATAAACTTACGGATATTAAAAAGGTATAGCCCTCCGTATTCACGTGTGTGCGTACGTAAGTCGGACAGTAAATGCAGATCTTCGTGGACAAATATATACGGACGCTTATGTATATCGGAACCTAGTGGTCAGTCCATAGATAAGTCGAAGCGCCTTCGCTCTGTGGACAGCACTTTCCATGCCTGAGCCCCTCACCAACCCAACCTATGCGGGCGTAGGCATATGTTTCTGCGCAAGAGTCAATTTTAAGGATACAGCGACTCTGCGCAGGCACGTGGGCCTGTTATACTTACGTGATGAGCGGAGATATGCTGTTCTATGTGCGTGCGTGGGGTAGATGCATTAGTACCTACACATATGCAAGTAACACTCGCTTGTGCTTTATGGACACTATATATATGTACATAAACTAGTGTGCATGTATACGTATATATACACGTATGTATGTGAGTAAAGCTGCAAGTGCCTACTGAAGTCGTTTATCCACAAAGATAAACTCGCACCTTGATTCTTCTTGCAGATGACAAGTGCAGCCATACCGCACCATACGTTCATATCGCATTAACCCATGTACATGTACACATGTACATATACATGTATGTATATATATATATATATATATGTATATATGTACGTACAGACACATAGGTAGATGTATAGTCGTGCCGATCCGTCGGCCATTTTTCGGATGAGTCGACCTTTCCAGAAGGGGTATAATTGCAAAAGCCCTATACTTTCAAGTAAATAGACGTGGGCGCCTCAGCAGCCGCGAGCTAAGCCGCTTTCTTTTTCTAGAACAGAATCTGTCCGCTCTTTATTTCAAACCTTGAGCTCACGTAGACGTAGGCGCACGCGTGTAGTATGTACATCTGTATGCAGCTTGAACGAGGAGGCATGGACGTGGGACTCTGCAGACACGTACGAATTTATACGACCAAGTTCCTCATGTGTAGAAACCGAAGTAAAACACACACGTACATCCGTATTCTGTGTATGTATCTGTATATTTGCAGTTGCAGGGCAGTAGGGGATTGATTCACTCGTCGGTCAACCCGTGACTCCAAACAATCATTCTCTCTCTATATGTATATATATGTATATGTAGCTTCTGGGGCTCACGTGTAGGCGTACTGAGGAACCTCGAAAGGTTCTGTACGTTGGCAGGGTGGAAGCCATCTCTTTCTCTGCGTGTGTGTGTGTGTAAAGAATGAAGCTTGTGGACGCCCGGAAGGTGAAAAACCCTGGAGTTATATGCGGATATAAGTGCGAAAGATGGCCTTTTGTCGATAACTGATGTAGCTGACATGCACACGTGTATGTGCCGGATACGTATATTTGCTATACTATTGCATCAAGGGTGTAATAAGTGTAATGCGTGATAGGCCGGAATCCTCGGCCGTCACTTTTCAGGTAGAAAAAGAAATTCAACGGACAGGTGAAATTCGAAGCTTTTACTTCCATCTCCATCGTAAAGCACCGAACTCTTCGCGTGTAGGAGAACGAAGAGGCGTTCTAGGATGTGTATACTATTAACATTCGTTTCTCTTAGTCATTCGTTTCAAAGAGAGACATACAATTTATAGGTGTGCATGAGTGTGAGTATCTGCTTCTTTAAGTGGAAACTCTTTCACTAAAATTTTCTTAATCCATATATGTGTATGCCCTGGACCACTGGATGTCCCCGCCTTCAGTACGTGTATAGAAGAGGAAAGAAAACAAAGGACGTGTTCCTTTTTAGTAGAAAAATTTATCTTGATTTTCACCTTCATGATGGATGAGTGCATCTTCTTCAGAGGAAGAGACAGGCGCTGCACGCCGCCCCCGCGTAGCAGCAGCCTTCTCTTCGTCGATACACCTTGCCTGACATTGCTGCAGCCTCATGAACAACCGCAGCCGTCCCAGCCACAGCAGCAGAGTGGGGAGTCACAGCAGCAGCAGCAGCAGGTGCAACCACAGCGGCAGCAGCAGCCTCAGACCCAGCAGGAGCAGCAGAATGCGGAGCAGCAGCCCGCGCAGGAGGAGACGCAGCCGCAGGAGGAGTTGAAGGTGCCGCGGGAGTCTCGTGTGGTGTTGTCGCCCTCTGTTGGTTCTGGCTTTTCTTTGCGGATTGTGGAAACAGCACCAGCAGAAGACGCAGAGGAAGGAAAGGCAGGGGGGGAAGCTGCAGCGGGAACAGCGGAAGCAACTTTTGAGCAGACCCGACGGGAGCAAAACCGGAGGGTGGAACATGGAGTAGTCGCGAGCAGCAGCTACTACCTGCAGGTGCCGGACCTCGGGGGCGGCGGCATCTGCAGCAGGAGAAGCAGCAGCACCAGCAGAAAAGTGACCGGAGAGGCCGCGGTAGCAGCGCAAATGCAGGGCGCAGGACGAGGAAGAGCAGCGGGAACAGAAGCCGCAACAGGATCAGCATTTGGATACATGCCCGGCGATGATATGATGATGGAGTGGCGCGAGAGCCGGAGGACCAACAGCAGCGGCAGTCCCATATTGACTACGGTTGCAGCTTTTTCTCCTCTCGACGCGTTTGAAGAAGGCGCACGGCGAGCACCAGCAGCTTGTACTTCATCCTGCTGTTGGATTTCCTTCCCTTCTCCGCCACCCGTCGGGTTCACGTCGTCCTGCAACTGCTGCTGCGAGAGTGCTTGTCGACCTACTGGTGCTGCTGCTGCTCTCCCCTCGCTACTACGCATGCCCGTAGAAACATGTATGTGCATGCAGTCGTGCAATACCATTGCTCTGTCGAGTCCCGTAAGCAGCGGCGGCGCACTATTTGCTCTGTTGCCGCCTTCTGCAAAGAATAGCAATAGCGCGGCAGCATGCGTTCCACCTCGTGCTTCTTCCTTCCACCTTCCTGAGGAAGGGGAGGGACCAGCGGCAACGGCGGAGACACGAACACTGACAGACGGTGCACCTGCAGATGGCAGAGTGGGCGGAAATGCAGCAGAAGAAACAAGAGAAACAGCAGCAGAAGCAGCAACAGAAGCGGCAGCAGAAGCAGCAGCAGAAGCGGCAGCAGAGGCAGCGGCAAAGGCGGCGGCAGAAGCAGCGGCAGAGGCAGCGGCAGAGGCAGTGGCAGAGGCAGTGGCAGAAGCCACCTCAGCAGGAGGAAGTAGTGCCACAGCGGGACCCGTGGAAGGGAGGGGGAAAGAAGGTGCCGCAGCAGCTGCAGCCTTCGGAGGAGAAGAAGCAGGAAAGCGGGAGCAACAGGAGGAGCAACAGCCGAAAGGTAGAATGCAGCAGCAGCAGCAAGATGAAAGGGAGAAATCTGGCTGCACGGTGACGATGGAATCTCCGAGGCCTAGTGCACTTCCTCCGCGTGGAACAGCAGCGGCAGCAACAGTAACACCAGCAGAACTAGCAGGATCAGCCGCAGGAGCTCCAGCAAGAGCAGCGCCAGGGACAGACACAGAGGGAGGAGAGCTGCAGTGCGGTCAGGTACAAGAAATGACAGCAGACTGCGCCAGCCACCGGTGCAAGAGAAGATGTTCTTCTATGGAAATTCCTACATTGCAGACGGCAGCAGAGCCCAATCCTCCACCGCAAGTCCACGCTGCAGCGGCTTCTCCCCCGCCTTTTGCTGCTGTACCTGTTCTTTCGCCGGCAGCTGCAGGTATGCAGCAGCTGCAGGGGCCGTACGGCAGCATGGGTGGCGCAGCAGCCGGAGAAGTGGAGCAGCAGTTCTACGGGCTCACACCGCTGCCGCAGCCCTTCCCCTGCATGCAGCAGCCGATGTTGCTGCTGCACCCCTCTCTACTGTACCATCGTCCACCACAGCAGCAGCAATTGCACCAGCAGCACCAGGTGCAGTGTCGGCAGCAGCACATGATGATGATGAGGCAAACTCCACTTGGAAACGAGCAGCTGCAGCACCAGCGGCTGGAGTCTCCGTTTCTCGCTCCGCCGCAACTGCTACTAACGCCGCCGCCCCCTCGCGCCGGGCAGCGTCAGCTGCTGCAGCAGGAAATGCTGGTCATGAATGTTTTAACTGGTGCACAGCAGCAGCCGGAAGAGAGAGCCGCGCGCAGGACCAGCAGACGCAGCAGTGAAGGAGTCCTTGGCTCCCCTAATAACGGCAGGACAATGATGGTGGACGGGGCCACGTGCTTCGGAGATATAATGCTGCCGAGTAGCCCCGCCAGGAACTTCGCAGCTGCGGCTGCCGGCGAGCAAAAGCTTCTGCAACAGCTTTGTGCTGCGGCTGCATGCTCCTTGCAAAGCACTTCGGTTTCCTCGGCGATAACTACGTCCTGCTGTGGAGAAGCCCTTTTCTTCGGAGCCGCGGGAGGAGCGGCGGCGGAGCATGTTTTTCCTCCGTTCCCGTCTCTGCACCTACAGGAATCCCCTCCTGAGCTGCTGCTGCAGCACGTCGATCACCAGAAGCACCAGCTGGCAATTCTGGGAAGGCACAGGCGGCAGCCGCCACCGCACGCGCAGCAAGGCTGGAGCGGCCTGCAGGCCGAGCAGCACTTTCAGCAGCAGCAGCAGCAGAGAGACGCGGTGGTCATTGGTACGCTGCGGCAGCAACAGCAGCAGCACGGGAGCTGTATGCAGGTGGCCCGACAGCAGCAGCTTGCGGTCCAGCAAAGGGAGGAACAGCAGCGGCAGGAGGGGGGGCCTATTTTCGAAGAAGGGAGAAAGTATGAGTTGGTGCTGCAAGAGCAGCGTCAGCAGCTGATGTTGCTGATGGAGCAGCAGCAGCAGGTTGGCTTCGTGCAGCAGCAGCAGGAAGTGGAGTGGATATGTCAGCAGCAACAACAGCAAATCGCGCTGTTTCGACAGCAGCAGCAGCTGGCATGGCTACAGCAGCAGGGGGAGCCGGAGTTGCTGATGGTGGTGCAGCAAGAGCAGCACCATGGGGGAGGCATGGTGTTGCCGCCGGCGCAGCAGCAGCAATCGACTATGCTGTTTCTTGAACACTCTTCTGCCTCCAGAGTAGAAGGCCAGCAACAGCAGCACATGGTGGGACAACAGCACGGGCAACTGCAGCACGCGCAACTGCAGTGCGCGCAACAGCAGTACGCGCAACAGCAGCACACTCCACAGCAGCGACAACGCTGGAGAAGGCCGTTGCAGGCGCCGTTTTTGCACTTCCAGCAGCAGCAGCGGCAGATGATGAGGGGAAAGCAGCAGCGGCGCCCTCAGCAGCAACAAGTCCATTACCAGGGGTCCCCACGCCGGCGGGGGATGGAGTGGGGAGAGAGAAGCCCTTACGACACGACCGGACCCAGGGGGGCCGGAGGAGGAGGGTTCAGAAGAGCATGCGAAGAACGAAAAGCAGGAGCAGCGGGTGGAGGACCAGGAAGAGGAGCAGCAGAAGGAAGAGCAGCAACAGGAGGCGCGGGAAGAGGAGCAGCACAAGATCGGAGAGCAGCAGCAGCAGGAGTGGGGCCGGGAAGAGCAGTGGAAGAACGAAGAGCAGCTGCAGTAGGAGGCAGAGGAGGAGGACCACCAAGACGAGGGCGAGGAGGAGGAGGCGTCAGAGTAGGAGGACCATATCGAGGCGGTGGAGGTTCTCTCTCTGACGTTATCAAGCAAATCAAAGATATAAACGACTACTACGTTATGGGCAGGAAGCTGGGATCCGGTTATACAGCAAGCGTTCATGAAGCACGGTGCCGGACGACAGACACTATTGTCGCTATCAAACACGTGGAAAAAAGGAAACAGAAGTAGGCCCCAAGCAGGGAAGAAGGCCTGTGAAGAGCCCACCTGCACAAGAAACGAAAGCGCAGAATCCCTTCCACGTCTATCTGTATGTATTTATATGTGCCTGTATATGTAGTGGATGTGTGAATGAACAGAGCTACGGCTGGAGTGTATATACACCTGCTCTCTGCTGCGCGCACGACCTACCCTTGGGCACCCTCTCTGCAAGCATGTGCGTAAGAGGCGCGCACAGCGACAGTATTTACACAGTCTGTATTGTCTGCAGGAGGAAACGTGCATATCTCTGTAAGTCCCCAGGCCGGGAAGAAAGGGGCTCTGGTGCATGCCGTTGTAGGCAGCATCTCTTTGGGGGGGGGGGGGGAAAATTGCTTAGAGAGAGGGAAAGCGACAGAGAAGGAGAGAGAAGAAAAATTGTCAGAGACATGAATGCCTGCGTCCGTGGGTACGTGTAGTTGTGCGGACGTGGCTGCGCACATGGAGACGCAAGCCACGCAGACGCGTAGCTGTGTCACCCAGCCTGTACACGTAGGTACAAATTTATGTGTAAAAAAAAATATTTACATGTATACGTGTGTATCCGTGTACACAAGTGCGTGTATATATATATATATATATGTATATGCCTGTGTGTGGAGAGGGAGACACATGTGTGTGCGGGTGTATCGGGAAATATATGCACGCTTGCCCACTCACACATGTACAGGATGATGCAAATATACACATATATATAATATGCGTAGACTTGACGTTTTCTGTCTGTGCAAACGTACGCGAAGAGGAGAAAGTCTGCACGGAGCTTGTGCGCTGGCACAGTCGCTTCACGTATGTGAAGAGTAGCCCTGCGTTTATATGCATGCGTGCTGCCCTGTCAGAGACGAGGCTAAAATACAGACGCAATGGTGTCTGTCCGTAGAAGCAGCGGATTAGGTCGACTTCCTCTCTGCGTGAATAGGGGGACGCGCAGGTCTACAAATGTGTGTGAAGGAGTACGGCCACAATTCATTCCTTTGTCCACACACAAATTACTATTCTACGTGTGATTTCACCCTTGGACGTATCCGTGTGTAGTCGTATGCGCATACATATATATATATATGTGTGTACGTAAAGAGCTATTGACGAATCCCTCTGCGTTTCAACGTAGAAAGAATTATAGTTGATATGTATGTATATATATATGTATACTTATCTTCTATGCCTATATATATGTGTCTATATTTGTGTACACAAACAGCTATTGACAAATGTTCCTGCGTTTCAACGTCAAAAGAATTATAGTTGATATGTATATACATATATATGTGTACGTATCTACTACACCCGTATGTATATATATATATGTGCGGTTTTCTACATATAACGTTCTCTACGAGTGTTTCTGCATTTGAACGTAAGCAGAGACGTCATAGGTATATATGTGTAGATATTGAGTTGGCGCATGAAGAAGTGACTGTGAACGTACGCGTGAAACCGTCAGTATTGTTGTACGTATATGATCTGTCCGGCACGTCTCTCACAAAACATCAGGTGACTCCCTGCCTACATGTTCACTTCATACAATAGAGTCTACCTGCGCAAGAAAAAGCCGATCCAGGGGTGCATCTGTAAATCTCTGTGTGTGTATGTCTGCCTCTCCAGATATATATATATATACATATGTGTATAAGTAGAAGTATATGTCGAGGTATATATCCATGCGAAGGTAAGTGGAACAATGCACCGCCATACGAAGATAAAGAGACGCGTAACTTTATATCTGGTGATAGGAGTTGCTGCTGCGGCAGTCGTGTGTGCCCCGTCTCTTCCTTTTTCTGTCCTGACGTCATCGTTGGTTTCCTCCTTTTCCTCTAAGGCGCCCCTGGACTCCCTCTTCTCCAGCTTTGTTGCGGCTGCTGCTGCTCCTGCACCAGGCTTATAGCCGCCGATGCGTACTACCGAGCGGTCTACGAGAAGCTGGCGCAGCTCCCCCGCTGCCAACATTTGCTGGTGCCGCCAGTGACGCTGCTGGAGACGAGGACGCACTTCTATATCGTAAGTCCTTTTTTCGTGTTCTGCGGTTGCTGCTGCAGGACCCCTTCTTGCTGCTTCTGCTGCACCGTGTGTGCGCGTCCTGCCTCTCCTGCTGCATCGTACGTGCGTTCTCTCCTCGTTCCTCTTGCCGCCGTACTGGAGCTGCACAAGGTTGGGCCCTTGGTCGACTGCTACAGCGCGACTGCACGCGCCGCCAGTCATTGCAGAAGAAAGCTCTCTCACGTTTTCTTTCAGATTTCCAGCGTTTTTCTCTGCAGTTTGCCCCTCTTGTTGCACACTGCTGCGTGCTGCTCCGCTGCTTTCTACCGCTCTTCCACCTGCTGATAAGAGCCTTCTGTTGCTACGGCTGCTGCGGGGTGTCCTGCTGCCGCGTGGAGTGTCCTGTTGCCGCCTGAAGCAGTTGTTTGTCGCTGTTGCCCGTGCCACTGCTGCTGCTCGTGCTGCTGCGGCTGCCGCCGTCCCGCTCGTCCGGCTGCTGGAACTGCTGCTGGTGCTGCAGCTCCAGCTTCGGCGCCGTCCCTGCTGTTGCTGCTCGGCCGCGCGTGCTGCTGCTGCTCGTGCTGTTGCTGCAGGTGCTGCTGCTGCAGCCGTGCTGCGCATGCCTCTGCTGCGCTGCCGCGCCGGCTATTGCTGCTTCCCCTGCATTGTGTGAGGTGCAGGTGATGGAGAGGTGTTGGGGAACGGATATGGTAGATTACGTGCTGCGACATCCTCCTGCTGGCATCGAGGCCTCTACATGCAAAAGACTGCTGCAGCAGCTGCTGCTCGGCGTCCACGTCCTTCATTCAAACCGGGTATGACTCTACGCGAGCAGGAGTCGCAATTGCCTGCCTCTTCAAACGAATTACTCGCGCAGCGTTACAGACCGACACACGAAAGACAAAAAAAATGCACGCAAGTGTTTCTCTCTCTCTACACACATATATAGATATGTATGTATGTGTGTGCTCACATGCATGGAAGTCTCTATAGGCATACGTAAGTGTGTATATACAAATGTGCCTCCCTCTCTTTTCCTCTCACTCTCTGTATACAGGATTTATCCTTCTACTTCGTCGAAATATACGCACATAGTGGATGTCCATGCTTGCTGTGGATATGTTGTGCAGCCGCGACAGTATTTATGTACCTGTGAAACGTAGCCAAACATGTGTACCCGTGGTGCATATGTGGAGTGTAGGAGGCAAGTCGCATGCACCCACACACGCTTGTATACGTGTGTTAGGACACTTTATGTGGCCCGTCGAGGTAGACGTGCTATAAAACAGGCGCGCTAGACGTTTGCCAAACACAACTGAAAGAATATAGCTTTTCTACCTTCGTAAGTATGGACGTCCTTATGTATACACACACACGTAAAACTATATTAACATATTTACGTACGTGCATGTGTATGTACACACGCACCTGTGCATTCCTGTGCCGTAGGCACATCTATTTCTACATGAACATATATATACATATACCTCTATATGTGTATATACTAGTGCAGTATGCACATCTAAAACTACCTATGTATACGAATTTGTGTATATCGCTTGTGTCACGTCCGTACGTGAACGTGTGTGTAACACAGGCATACGTGCAAGTGCAATTCTTCGTCGACGTCTGTGGATTTCTTTCCCATCGTTGCACACGTAGGTGTATCTACGAAGGCGACGCATGCTTAGAAAAAGTCGCGTGCATCGGCTCCGGTGCTGCTGTGTCTTATGCGACTGAACTGTAGGTATTGCACCGAGACATCAAGCTGGATAACGTCATGTTTCGACAGATGCCGACAGTGAGCAGCGACCGCGAAGGAGCAGCATTGCGGCAAGAAGAGGCAGCCGCAGGAGAGGAGCAAGAAATTTCTCCTTCTTCCCCGGTGAGGGGTAATGGGAAGGACGGTGGGTTTCCTGGCGATTCTACGAGCAGCAGCAGCAAGCTGATGACCTGGGCGACGGCGACGCTAGAGAGTCCGAGTCCGGTGACAGCTGCGGCTGCAACGGCGCCGAATACCGGGGTTGCTTTTCCTTGTTCCCCGTCACCTGCAAGTGCTGCTGCGGCCGCAGCTGCTGCTGGGGCCGCGGCTCCACTCTCAGAGACGACAGCTGCTGCTGCCACGGTAGCTGCGCTGCCAGCAGGGACTGCAACAGCGCCCGGCGCTGCAGCAGCCGCCGGCGCTGCTGCTTCGTTCCTCCCGCAGGCGGCGCATCCTGGCTCCGCTGCTGCTCGTACTGCGAGAGGCGACGCCGCGGGTGGTGCTGCCGCTGCTGCCGCCGCGCCGGCGCTGTGCGCTGAAGCGCTTGCCGCAGACGTGCCGCACGCAGAAGCTGCGAGACGAAGAGGAAAGGCGGCCCCAGGAACACAAGCCACTGCTGCGTCCGGATGGAAGCGTCCTCACGCTGGCGACGTTCCTGCGTCTGAGGAGGAAGTTACCTGCGCCAGAGACGTCCCCAACGCCGGCGCCGCGAACTTGCGCAGTGGTACCAGCCGCGGAGGCGGTAGCAGCAGCAGCAACAACGCAAATCAGCTCGCGCTGATTGATTTCGATATGTGCCTGCTGCTTGACCGTCCGGATCCTCCGAAGCCTCTTGCAAGACCGTACGAAGTCTCTGTCGTGGGCACCAGAGAATATATGGTACGTCTATCTAGTGACGCTTGCAATCGTTGTGTTTCTCGCTGCTCCTGCTCCGTCGTGACTCTGGCTTGCTGCGGCTGCGGCTGGTGCTACCTTATTCTTGCTGTTCCGGTCTCGCGCTTCTTGATATTGTTTCTTTGCGCGACGTCTCTGCTGCGACCACTCTGTCTTGCTGGTGCTGTTTTCCACTTGCCGCTGGTGCCTGGCCCTCGCTGCCGGTCTCTCCCTGCTGTTTCTCTGCCGTGCCTGCGCTCGCGCCCGTCCTCTCTGCGCTCTTTCCGCTGCTCAGTTTCACCTGCTGATGGTGTCTCAGGCGTGTTGTCGCTGGCGGTGGGCGGCACCCTCTGCTGCGATTGCTACGGCTGTCTTTTCTTCGAATCGTCCTCTTTCCGTCTTGTCGTTCCCCTACATATGTGTATGTATACATACACGCGTGTGTGAGAAGGTGCTGCAACTGCGTGTCCTGCTGCACTGCCTCACCCTCTCTTTCAAGTGGTTGTGGAGGCTGCGTCGTAGGTCTCGCTGCCGTAGTTTCCCCGCCTTTTTGTACAGGAGTTCTTTTTTGTATGAGCGCCCCTTCTTCATCGTTGTCGTTGGTACGCACAAAAAATTACCCCTGCCGTATAACATTGGGACATTACGCTCGCCAAAGATACGCGAGACGCACCCTACGTGTATGAGTGTGCGCACTCAGTACGTGCGTGTTTATACATATACAGCTATATATACACAGGTGCACACGTACAAATATATACACATATATATATATATCCGGATTATTTTAACGATGTATTGAAAACAGGACGCATCTACACAAGCGTATATTACCAGGTGTGTGGGATTTTTTTTTTCTTTTCTTTCTCTCTCCCTTGATTTCTCTATCGGAGTGTCTCCACAAGGTAACGCATGCGGCGTCTGCAGCCCACTTCTCTTTTCCTCGTCGGTTCCGTTTCTCTTCCTCTAGCGTGCGCGCGGGCTGTACTGCTGTCGCTCCATACAGAGACGCGGCCTGGCATGCCTGCGCAGGTTTCCACGCGTACATGTTGTCGAGGGCTTGGTTGGTGTGCGTGTGGGGCTGCTGCTGTTGCTTCAGGCCCCTGAGTGCTACCGCGGGTGCTACAGTACGGCTTCCGACATGTGGAGCGTCGGAGTGGTGTTGTACGTGTTGCTCGACGGTCACTTCCCGTTCGATTTGAACGGCTGCGCGGCCGCAGCTGCTGCCTCGGCTGCGGGCGCCGCCGCCGCAACTGCGGGCGCGGGGGCGAAAGGAACACGGCGCGGCGGGAGTGCAGACACCCGGCCGGCGGGTGGGGCCTGCACACAGCAGCAGCCTCCCCCCGCGGGACGACACCAGCAGCCGCTGCAGCGACAGCAGCACCAGAAGAAAGGATGTACAAGCAGCACCACACGCCTCATCCGAAATATTCTGCGACGCGGCTTCCGGGTGGACCCGGTGATCCAGCAGAAACATCCGCTTGCTGTGGATCTCCTGCGCCGGCTCCTCACCTACGACCCTGCGAAACGTCTCAGTCGCGGTGCGTCTCTTGCCTGCTTTTCCCCGACTTAGACTCTCGTTTGAGTTTCCTTCTCTCTGTCTCTCTGTGTGTGCGGATACGTGCAAGGAGCGGCCAAGAGGATTTTCTTCAATTTTCTGTCGGTGCGGTCCCGCTCTCTCGCTTTCTCTCGTTGTCGCTCTTCCCCGTTCACCGCGGACTGTATGTGGGTCTGTTAGAAATGCCTTCTCCACGAACGTCTGTTTCTCGCGGCACTCGCCTGTCTCTCTCCTCTCTCCGCCTGTTTTCGTTTCTTGTCCGTAGCGACTAGCCCAGACCGCAACGTAGCTGGTCGGCTAGAGGCACAGCTGGCTGACGCACGCATCGCAGACGCGTAGAACGACTCGCACTAGCAGCTGCCATTACTTGCTCTACGCGTATCAGAATAATACGCAGTTGCGTGGCATCAGTCGTGCAACCGCATCCTATCTAATCTTCTCGCCTCGCGCAAACACAGAAACAGAAATGCTCCTGAAGGACAAAAGCAAACCTACGAGACTGTGACGCAGAGGGGCCGAGCGATTCACCCGCAGTAGGCCGGGGCCAGCCCTTCACACACGTAACAAGCGTATCGCAGTGGGCACAAGTATTGCTGTCAACAGATATGTACCCCCATGAAGAGACGGTCAGCCGTTGTCTCTCGCACACAACACGTGGCGCCTGCAAACAGACACACGTCCGTCGACAGCGACGTCAGGCAGCAACGGAGACACAGAGGCGTCGGAACTTCTGCCCCCCTTCGTTAACTTCGGCGGCGCATCCGTCCAAAGAGAGAGAGACGCAGCATCATCGTACTGCCGTACTCGCAGCGTCAGCGAAAGAAATTAGCACGGCGAACGACGCCGCAGACAGCCAAGGGCCGGCACACATATGTGACTGCGTGTTTGTCTCTGTATATATGTAGACGTACGTGTTTGTCTCAATGTGCATGTGTGTCTCGGTTGTGTGGGTGGTGTACCTGGACATGTGTCAGCGTGTGGACGCATCCCTGAGTACACGTGCATATATATATGTGTAACTATATGTGTACTCACGTGTTTATGCAAATCCATATATATATATATGCGCCTGTGTGTGCGTGTGCTCTTTGTGTATGTATCTGAATACGCACGTATGTGGATGCATGTATGCGTACACGGGTGCATGTTTAGATACATATATATATATATATATGATGCAGATATATGCCTGCAATTCTGCAGGTCCACGTGCGTGCATGAATACCAATTGGAGAGCGTGTCGGGATTGAAAACTGCGTCTTTCTCTGTTGATGTTGCGGGGATACACAAGCTTCCGTCGGTGCACTGCTTTGCTGTTTCTTTGTCCGCTGTGACTGTGCGAGTCCCGTTCCTCTTATGGGCTTGAGCACTGCGCCGATGTGCAGTGGGATGCTCGTACATTGACGTCATACGCACATGCGTGTCAGAAAGGCATATTCAGGAAAATTCCTCAACCCGCACATTCGCGTGCCTTTGCGGGACGCAGTTATATTTGCGAAGAAGTGACATGTTGTCTATCCGTACGCGTAGTTCGATATATCTGCACCTGCGTGTCTACAAATGTCTGTGTGTATGTGTTGTGCAGTATGTATTACCAGTGCACCGCAGACGTATCTAAGTGTATACATCTATATATATTAATGTATATTTACAAATGTACATACGTGGCCATCTTCGCGGATATTTATGTATATATGCATATATACATATACATCTGCACGTAAATATATATGTGGATAGACGTGTGTATTGAGTATTCACGAAGAAACACGTAGCTTCTTTTTGAAGCGGGCATCCTCCGTGCCTGCAACACACCAGAAGCATACGAGGACATCTGGCGTGGGCGCTTGGTGGGCGGCCACTTGGACGACTGCAGAGGTACCCTCGCGCGTATGTAACGTTCCCTACGTCGGGCACGTACACGTATTTCTGCGCGTAGGTGTATACGCATTCACCCGCGGATACAGTCGTACACCTGCGCAGACTTGTATATCCGTAGCGGATACATTTATATTGCGTAGATGCATACGTACATGTGTGACGTGCCTGAGCGCGGTGGCCATGCGTCATAGACGTGCCTGGACAAAAAGACGTGCGACACCTACGCAAAAGGTCGTCCCCTACTATATATATATATATATATGTGCGTCCGCCCGCGTCCAGAGTGGAAACCTCGTGTGCACTCACGTATATATCTGTGTAGGTGTATGCGGCGTCTTTACTGTTGAACCGGAGAACATCGACACAGAAGTCGAAAGGATCTGCAAACCTCTGTGTGTGTGTGTGTGTCTGCGCGTGTGTCCAGTAGATTCGCATATCTCTGCGCCCCTCAGTCTCTCTTTCTTTGTTTCTATTTGAGAATGTATAGGTGAATGCCGTGTTCGTGCCAGGAGCTACCTGCTAGGTGTCGCCACAGCGTTGTGCACGGGGATTTACTGTGTTTTCCGCAGTAGGAGCTAGTAAACAAATATGCTGCCTTTTCAAATCCGCCAGCGCGCAGGCGACTCTCTCCTGCTGCTGCTGCTGTTGCTTGACGCGTTCTCTGTCTCTTTGCTGGCGCAAATATGCCTGAATCTGTTATAGATAGATAACTCTATACGCATTAATATACATGTATACATCAGTGTACACACACACATCTACAGGTGTATCTACCCATATGCAAACGCTTCTACGCACCTTTTTGAGTCCAGTTCTTACCTGCATTCATCTATAGTAAAAAAGCATACGACACGTACATGTCCGGTAATCTGCATTTTCTTCTAAGGATCTCGGCTACAGTGACCACCCTGCCGGCCTGCGTCTGTCTGCGTCTGCTGCTGACTTCACGTGTTCCACCTCCCGCTGCTGTTGTTGCGGCTGCAGCGTACGACGCGCTGTGCCACCCGTGGCTGGAGGCGATTCCGTCGCCGATTCCTCTGCGCCGGCTGCCGCATTTCGCTGGCGGGTACTACCGCAGCTGCAGGTACATCGGCAACGGCGGCGGCGCCCTGGCTGCTTCTGTTCCGCAGAGGCGGCCACCATTCTACCGTGCAGCAGGCGGAGGACCACCAGCACATGCGTTTCCGCCTCCTACGCATGTACCCCCTCGCGGGTGTGGCTTTCCCCCCCCCCGCACCCGCTTTCAGACGGGCCGAATGCCGCGGCCTGCTGCGCCGCAGAAGAGACAGCAACAGCACGGGGAAAAGGTCGGCAGCGGCAGCCCTGTCGTGACGGGCGCAGCCGCTGGTTCGCCGGTGCCCTGGGGTGGCGCTGCCGCAGCTAGCCCTGCGCCAAGAAAAAATCCGAAATCCTGCAACAGGTCGGCCTTTGGGGGGGGGGCTGGCCCCTGCAGTCCGCCGGCGCTTACCGTGCAGCCGCGCAGACCTGCTGCTTTTGGCAAGCAGCCACCAGCAGACAGAGACGCCGCAGTCCGTCACCTGCGTCGCTGCACTCCTCTGCAGCATCAGCCGTATCAGCAAATCCGCCCCAGAGTCGGCTGCACGGCGCCTGACCATCCACCTCCTGCTGCCCCTGCCGTGCCTGTCACGGCCTGCCCCTTTCCTCCTCCGCCGGCCTTCAACCTTGGTGCTGCTGCAGGTGGTGTTCCGATCGCCTGCTTTGATCCTGGATGTTTTTGCGACGCCGGCATACCCCGCCCTCCTTTCACCGCTGTTGCACCTTCTCTGCCGCCTGTTGCGGCCACTCCTGCTGCTGCTGCGGCAATTGCCGCCCCACACCCTGCAGCAGCGTTCGTGGGGGGACGCGCCCCACCTGCTGCGCCGGCCCTGGAAGACGGAAACCCACACGAACTCGAAGGTACTGGTGTCCAGCTGGTACCAGCACCAACTCCTCAATTTTCGACATTCGTCGGAGCTGCTGGTGCTTCCCTCAGCCCTTCTTCGTTAGGCGCTGGCATTCCTGCACCTCCTCCCTCAGGACTAGCTGGATGCGCTGCTGCTCCTGTTGAAGCTGCTGCCGCTCATGTTGCGCCGTTCGGTTCTGCTGTCGCTTCTGCTGCACCAGCCTCGTTGGATGTGGGTGCTGCTGCTGCCTCAGCAGCTGGTGCAGGTCCGTACCACCAACAGGTCAGTACCCTAGGTGTCGAAGGCGTGCTGCAGATTCCTCTTCTACACATCACGTGCAGCACCGCTCCTCATGTCGGTGCGCCTCCCGTCCAGCAGGCCACGCGACACTCGGACCAACACCACCAGCACCAGCAGTGTCAACGTACGGGAACCCCACCTGTGCTGCCACCGGTTTGCACACAGGGAGTTCATCGCGAGAATCACACAGCCGCCGCTGCTGCTGTACAGACAGCAGCAGAAACAAGCCAACTCTTTCCTGTCGCCGCTGGAGGTGACTGGCGTCCTGCACAGGGCTTTCATCAGGGTGAGAGCTGCTGCTGCTGCGCCTGCTGCTGCACGTGCGACTCTCTTGCTGTTCACGCTGCTGCTGTCTCCGTACTTGCTGTGTTCTCGGTCGCACTCCTCTTGCTGCAGCAGGAGCGCCAAGCTCCGTCCTCCTGCGAGTTCCGCTTCCATCAGGTGTCCTGTGGGAGAAAAGTACAGAAAACGTGACCGTTCTCTGTTTACACTCGATATAAAAGTCGATACCTATACGTCCACTGCATGTGTATGACTAGTGCAGGCGGATCTTGATTATGGACGAGAGGGACTGATGCACGTATATATGGAAATAGGCAAATGTGTTGGCAGCTGATACGCAGACAGATAAAAGGAAGCTGACCGTATCTCCAGGTGTACCATCGCGCATCGAAGGGAGGGCGACTGCATGCACTTGCTGCGCAAACAAATGGGCAGGTGTACAAACAACGGACATGCAGTGCCAGCAGCGAAAGAGGAAGGAACATCCTACCAATGTGAGACTCCTTAGAGGCTACCGTTCTTCTTCAACGCCACCCCGCAAGTCCTGTGTAGCTCTGTGTGTGGACCTAGGCGGGACGATACGTCGACATACATATGTATAAAGAGAGCCATATTATACGATATTCCCGTATAAGGAGACCTTTATTGTAAGGGGTTACGTATACATCCGTGTAGCTCCGGAGAGTGTACGCGTGTATCCGTGATTTCCTACGCCTCGTGTAGAGGTGCGTCAATCAATAAAAAATACGTGTAGCTCGACTTACACGGAGGTAAATATGAGGCCCGATGCGTACGTGTGTTTACATTGCGTCAGGACGTGTACCTGCACGCGTACAACGGTGTACGTACACCTTACAGCGGTGTGTGTACACCGCTGTACACACACAGGGCGTGTCTGCGTGCCGCCCTGCACGTCTTAAGGGAACTTGATGAGTGTAAGAAGGACGGTGAGACTCAGGTATCTACTCTCTCCGCGGCCTTCTTTCGTTTTGTGTAGACGTCGATAACCGTTGTAAACCTGCGAATTCACGCTTTCATTCATTAATATAGAACCTCACAACTAATACAGACGCACAGGTCCGTCCACTGATATATCTACGTCTATTCGAACGCACCGCGATGTAGCCAGGCTCGGTATAAAGGCCGTCGTTGCTCCGTACACTGGAGAACTTAGGGATTCATCGACCCGCTGCCTCACAGTTCATGCTTAGGCATCTGTAGCGCGCATACACGTATATAATATTGATGTAAAGAGCTAGACACACGTGTTTACATAGGTGTGTGGGCACATAAGACACACTTTCGCGACTGCAGTCTTCATCTGTTTCTCTGCTGTTGCTGAGTCTGAAACATTCCCCTTTTGTCGTGTCCTTTCTGGGGCTTTGTGTTGTCGCTGTCTCCACGCTGTGCTGTTGCTGCTGCTCAGAGGCGTTACTGCTAGTGTTGCTGCTGCTGGGGTTGCTGCTATTTATGCTTGCTCAGCTGCTACTGCTCGAACTGTGCGTGCTGCAAAGGTGCGTGGCTGCTGCGGCTGCTGCATCTGTGCGTGTTTCTCTCTTCAGCGCAGAGCGGCAACGGCGGAGAGACAACAGCAGCATCAGCAGAGCAGCAACTGGAGGAAGGGGTGCACACACGCAGGAGCTCGAGGGGGACAGAATGGCAGGCTCTAAACATTGCGTACGCACAAGCTCCTGCTGCAGCCGTCCTCTCCGCTTCTCCCTCTGCCACACAGCAGCAACCACGACGGCAGCAGCAGCAATGGCACGAGGCCGCACCAGGAGGCGGAACGAGTAGATATTGCGTTCGGAATAGGGTTGCGTATGAGAAAAGCCGCACGGTCTATTATATCAGCTCTCCTCCTTCCAGAGTGCTCTCGACTGAAGCGGAAGCTTCTTCTTCCGCGCAGTGATGCGGGAGATCACGGCGTAGCTAGGCTCTACACGTACAAACAGATTTCAGGAGATGCTGATCGCATGCGTCAAACCTCGTGACTGCAGCTGCCGTTGTTTCCCAGTGTCTGCAGCAGGGTTCTGCTAGAGTTGCTGGTAATCACATGGTCCAGCACGTCTCTCCGACGGGTCTTACAGGCACCGCTGCAGACTCTGTGCTGCAGCGGGTCTGTGCCGCCACTGGTGTTGCAACCACCACCGCTGATGCTGCCGAATGCATGCTGCACGGATCTGCTGCCGCACTCCTTGCGGGTAACTATCCGTTGCAGCACGGTGGTGCTGCTGCGACCACAGGTACTGGTGACGCCTTGCCGCAGCACGGGTCTGCTACTGCTGTTGCTGCTGTAATTGGCGACTGGGCAATGGTGCAGCACAAACTCCCTGCATCTGCTAAAATTGGGTCTGGTCTCCAGCGCAGTTTTGCTGCGGCTGTCACTGATGACTCCCTGACACAACACGTGTCTGCTAATGAGTGTCTCGAGTTGATCTTCGCTTATGCGGCATCACAGACTGCGCACGCGTCTGCTGCTGCAGAGTGGAGGTTCTGCCAATTACAGCTGTCACACACGTTTGCTAAAATAAGAATGTGGTGTTCGTTACAGCTGCGTGCAGTAGTGCGGTATCGTAATTGCTCAAAGTGGAGCCTTCGCTTCCAATAGAAATTCTACTGATGTGGAGTCGCTTCGATAGAGGTGTATGTGAGACCTACAGGTTGTCTCCGAAAGGGAATGGATGTCCAGCGGATAGCTCCAAAGTATGTCCAGCATTAGAGCGGTCCACAACATCAGCATTAGTATAGCGACCGCAGTCTTTAACCGTGATGAAACGAACTTCGAAATATTCTGCATTGCCGGCGATAGATTTTGTGGTGTATCGCCACTCCGTAGACTTTCTGTTGCGTTACGGCTGTCCACAAGTTTTTGTGCATTATGACAGCTAGAACGTCGGCGTAAAGCTTCCCTTGCCCGAAAGTTGCTGCTGACTAAGGAGCGCTGCCGAGTGGAGGCACCAAGAGCTGTCAACCTAAGGAAAGCGCTTCAATTTCAAGGTGTGCTACACCACTGTCATGTGTGTGTTCTGCGGCTGTGTGCAGTAGCGTACACACATGTATATGCTTTTGCTTTAGAAAACTCAAGCAATCTGGTGGTGTCCTTGCTTCAGTGTTGGAGAGCCTCCTACGGTACCTGCTCTGTCATATCACTGAGAAGCTGTTGCTACTTTTCCTTAGCTTCCTGGAGTTCTTGTGGTGCCAGGTGTTGTGCTGCTGTGGTATGGCGTCCTTTTGCTGACGCTCGTCCAGAGTTTTCTGCTGCCTGTGGCTGCGCTCCAATACATTCTGTATTTCTCTTTGAACGACGATGAATAATGATGCGTGCCACACCGTGACTCTAGTTGGTCAAACGCCGTAGACCAACTGCGTGAGACGGAATGGGTTCTACCCTCACGTGATCAGTAGCTTTCCATTCGAAAAGAAATTTTAGCAGTTTATGTCCGCAGGTAAAAGAGAGACGCCTGCGGATACTCATATGATTTGTGAGAAGATGGTATATTTATGTCTGTATATATACGTATATATATATCTACGTGTGTATCATTTCTGCCGCCAAGTCTAATATCTTTACTGCGAAAAAAGCTCTGAATTTATCCGGGAGCAGTCTACATATTCCTCGCCCAGGAAAGTTGCACAGGGGAAGGGAAGAACATGCGGCTCGGGCACTGAGGGATATACTGATCCAGTACTACTATAAGAAGGTTGTACTGCATTGCTGGCCAAGCCGATCCAGCAGCCGCGCTACACTTTTACGCGGCTGCTGCCACTGCTACACTCATCCTTTTACCCGCTGCTGCGAGCCTATCTGAAGTGGAAATATGCGCACGAAGACAGAAGAATCCTCGTGGGAGTCTGTAGCCGCGTTTTGTTGGGGGAGAGTAGGCGTATGGAAGGACAACAAAGAGGAGAAGAAACCAAAGAAAGGAAATGACTGCATGATGATTGTGGGACTACAAGGGAGAAGGAGGCAAACGAAACGAAAGAGAAGATGTCAGTGCATGACGGGATGACTGCACGTGAATTTCAAAATTCGTGCATGCGTTGGAGGGTGAACAGCGCTTCACCCGCTAGGTGAAACACGTGTATAAATATCATACGTGTACGTATGTATATGATGGGGAATGCCGATAAGAAGTCGACTTCATCTACGATTTCAGTACCACACATGCGGGAGCGCGTACCAATGGTCTCACCTGTTGTGGAGATGCGTATACCGCTATGTGGGAAGAATACTGAAGGGCACTTCAGATAGAGTCATGAGCAGTTAAAACATTCGCAGCCTGATACATGCCTGTGTGTTACCCCTGCATAAATACATGTATACACACGCGTATGGAAGGAGGCACAGGGTATGGTTATCATAGTGTTCATGTACGTATACATACACGTGGTGGGGAAGCACAGAGTTTCGCGATCGTATCCATGACCAGTGAGTGGTGGCAGTTTTGGTGTGCTGAGCTTATGACATATTTAGAAGTTACTTCTTCTAGTATGCCGAAGGACGACAGAATGTGCGCGTGTGAAGCGGTTCGCAAATCAATCATGTGAACGCCCTTATCGACCACGTGGAAGTCAAGCTCGTTGCTGCGGCAGGAGCTCCGCCTGGAGAGGAGGCAGACGTTTACGTGTACAGAGGTGCAGGTATACGCAACTGTGCAAGTGTATACGAAAATTTCATGTGTATACACCCGGTGGTGTTGTAGGTGGTGTGTAGAGAGCGAAACGCTCACGAGAGAGTGAGACACTGCCCTGGTGGAGGCAGGGGTTTCGGATGTAGATTTTCTACTCGTGCAAGTTTGTAGCGTTCTTTCACGGCGGCTTCGTGTGCTTACTGAAACAGGTTACATCTGCGTGTTGGAGTAGTAGGTTCGCACGTGTAACGTGTGGGCCTGCACGTGCACGTGCGTGTGTGTAAGGAGACCGATTAAGTCAAGGTAAATTCTCTACAGAGGCTGAACACTTATTCCCGAATTGGACTCCTCTGATTGAGGAAACACCGGCGTACGCAAGTGCGAGGAAGCGCAGAGTGTAGTGATGATAATATTCATATATGTGTGTGGGGGGAAGCAGAGTCTCTAGATTGTATCCTACACCGCTGGTGGCAATTTTGGTGTGGCGACGTTATGAGGTAGGAGGTAGATGGGCATCGTGATCAATGCATGAAGAAGTTACTTTTTCCAGCATGCCGAAGCATGAGAGGGTATGGAACGTTTCGCACACGAAGTGTGTGAATGCCCCGGTACGCCGCGTGGAAGTGGATTCTCTCTGCTGCGACAGCAGTGGAGCCTGAATGAGGAAGGCCACGAGTGGGACATTTAAATCCACACAACGGCGCATATACGCAACTGTGCAAGTGCATATGTGACGTCTACATATATGTGCGCTCGTGGTGCTGTTGGTGGTAGGAAGAGAATGGGAGAATGTCACACTGTCCTAATGGATGCAGCGTTTCTGTGTGTAGATGTTCTACTGGTGCGCTTTTTTTGCCGTTCTTTCACGGCGGCGGTATGTGCGTACTGAAACAGGTAGACAAGGTAGACATTTTGCTGGTGGAGCGGCACCACCAAATTGGAACCCTCTGACTGAGGATATACCGGCGTAAGCAAATGAGAGGAAGCACAGAGTATGGTGATGAAAATATTTATATATTTGTACATACGTATGCGGGAAAGCACAGATTCTCTTGATGGTATCCGTCACCACTGGTGACAATTTGGATGTGCCGACGTTATGAGGTACGAGGTAGATAAACATCCAGACCTATGTATGAAGAAGTTACTTTTTGCAGTATGTCGAAGCGTGAGAGGGTATGCGTGTATGAAACATTTCGTCCATGCAGTGTATACGCCCTGGTCGACTGCGTGGAATCTTCTTCGCTGCGGCAGCAATGCCGCCTGGAGAAGCAAGGCCAGGAGTCAGACGTTTACCTACACGCAAGTGCGCAACTGTGCAAGTGTGTAAGTAAATTTCATATATATATATATATATACACACTCGTCGTGTTGTAGGTGGTGTCTAGAGAGTAAGATGCATATGAGAGAGTGAAGCGCTGTTCTGGTGGAGGCGGGGGCTCTAAATGTAGATGTTCTATGGATGCGAGTGTGTAGCGTGCTTTCTCGGCGGCGGTAGCTGCTTACTGAAACAGGTTACATATTCGTGCTGGTGTAATACGTTCGCGCTGTAATGTGCGTGCGCGCACTTGCGTATGTGTATCCGTCTGGAGACCGATTTGCTGAAGGCATTCATTCTGCACCGGTTGGAAACGCGGGAGAACCCGCATGACTCGCGGGATACGGGCACATAGTTTCACTTTCTGTTTCAACATTCTTCTCTAGCACATGCCACACTAGCTGTCAGTTGAACATGTTTATTTGTGTGTGCATGCAGTTGTCTCGACATGTGCGCGTGCAGCTGGTGGACAGCATATCGCCCAGAAAATTTCAAGGGATCACGCACGTATAGGGACACACGTCTCGGATATACTCATTGCACGACGTAGCAAACGTACATGTAAGCGTACACCCATGTGGTGTTCTGTACGCACAGGCGTGTGCCGCTACAGATGTGTACGCAAGGTGTACTTTGAACATGTGTATCCCATTTGCACCTCTGTCCATTTGGTCGTCGCTGTGTGCTTCGCACCGTGAGGGTTGATCCTTCATACATGCATACATGTATATATGTATATAAATATACATATTCGTGTATACGTACGTATACGCTTCAGGCTTTATTTGTTCGCGCTCGCACAATGTACGGCACACGTGTGAATACGCACGTCTGAAAACACACACGTGCATACGTACACGTGTCATAGACGCGCTTTTTACCTACTTGTATGCAGAGGTATTGACTGCGAGTTCGTAAGTAGATGCATATACATCTGTGCAGAAACGTGAAGACACATGTATATATGTAGATATATATATGACTAAATTCAGGAATATCAGTTAATGCGAACGATGCCCGCACCTATATTTCGTCTAGTGCCGAACGTCCATAGCACCAGCAGCAACGGTATTACCAGAGGGAGCAACACGTCCACAGCAGTCGGCAGCAGCGGCAGCAAAAAACGTAGCGACGTTTTCAGGGGAGAAACAATAGACCCTACACGAGCGACCCGTGGATGGAGTCTTCTTGGACGCTACAGAAACCCATTGGAGGCGACTTAACGCTATGGACACTAGCAGATGTGTTAATAACGAAGCACTCAACTTACACGTATAGGATATGGTTTACGTATAAGCATATATCTACAATTGTGTGCATACGTGTAGGAGAGTAGATCTTGTCATATGTTAAAATAGGAGTTTCAGTAAAGGCCTTCTGCAAATCCTTTTGTGAAATTCATTTATTGGTGCGGAGCTCATGTCACTGAACGAAGGGACGAGAGAATTTGCACTGAGTTTGCCTGATTTCATCTGTATACACTTGTACACACATGCGTGTGTACGGGAGTTTGTGCGTGTGAATATGCCAGTAAGTATTAACCGTTGTCGATCTGTAACCATGCGTCTGCGTCAACTGGTGGTGGACACGTCTTCCAGAAAAGACGCTGATGCGCAGTCGAGTGCGTCGCGCCCAGCCTGCAAGTATACATATATATATATATATATATGTACATGTGCCGACACGAAAGTGGTGCAAACAATTGCGCGTATATGCACAGCTGTGCGATATAGTTGTTGCTTATTTCCATATGCAGAGCGTGTGTGTACAGTGGTTTACGCACATATATAAACATAGGAGGGTTCGCTTCCGCTTCCTAGGGGAGTAACCACGAAGCCTCTCAAGAAATACCTGTAGCTGCCAAGGACTTTTCTTGCCTAGTACAAATTTGGTGTACGTCTCCGTTGACGTGCACCAGG
Organism: Sarcocystis neurona; assembly: GCA_000727475.1. Lineage (NCBI taxonomy): Eukaryota > Apicomplexa > Conoidasida > Eucoccidiorida > Sarcocystidae > Sarcocystis > Sarcocystis neurona. The sequence continues at coordinate 2,396,979 of KL647304.1, read as the reverse complement.
ACTCAAGTCCCACGTCCACAGGATCTACTTACGTAGACGCGTGACGCGTCCGAATCCGGAAGAATCGTGCTGCTAGTGCCACCTCCAACCCTCCCCCTAAGTGCGTTTATACAGTACAAGCACATGAATACCTGCGACCATATATATATATATATGTATATGCATGTGTAACATGTTTAGATCGTAAGAACTTTTGAATGCCTGCGTTCATATATTGATGTATACCCATGTTGATGGGAAGTCGACTCTGCACGCGTGTACGCGCCCGCACACACGTAGCTGACCTGTCGTCGACTCTGCACGCGTGTACGCGCCCGCACACACGTAGCTGACCTGTCATCGACTCTCAAGAAACAGCTCTGCCGATGTACACAGGTGTCACGTTGATTGTCTTCTAGAGCAGAACCGTATGTGTACACCCGTGCATACACGTACGGACGAGATCTACATTTCTTGTATATGCGTCCATCGCTTCTCTACATTTGTTTCTTCTTTCCATCTACAGTAAGAGACATTTAACGCGCGGGAGACGCCCTGAAATACGAAATTTGCTTATGTGTAAGCCGCTTCTCAACACCTTGCATCGACTGAGACTTGACGGTCTGCCCCTCGGAAGTTTTGCCTCTTTGTTGACGATTGTCCGTCCCGCTTGTGATGCCTAGGCGAACGCTTGTAATCCGCAACATGTATGTACCGTCGATTTACCCGGCTCGACGTCACCTTCAGATTTTGTGATTGCTGTGAACAAATAAAATTCCATTCCTGCGGCTTTATTTTCACACCACGGGCAGGTGCCGCGTGTCGCCTCGTCGTACGCAGACATTGTTTTCCCGGCAAATGTTGAACAGGCCGTCCGCGAATTCGTGTTCTCCCGTGTGACAGACATGTCTACTTTCAAAAAGATTGGTGACCGGCGTAGACTTTCATAAGGAATCCTTAAACACATTCAGAACCCGTGGTGGTCTTTGCATGTGCCTCGCGTGAACAGACTAAACGGGCTCTTTGAGCGGTCACGTGCCGAGAACGCCAGAATTACTGGATGGGATTCCGGTTCCCAACTGGAGACTCAGATAGACATTCCGGCCTAAACCGCTAGTTGAGCTCTGACTAGGAATTGTTCTACCACAAGAGTGAAATTAGTTACAATTTTGCTTGTGGCCGACGCAGCGGCACGAAATCCAGCATCAGAAGTAGGTCACAATTATCTCCTTCTGGTCTTAATTTGCTACCTCTCTAGGTGTGAGTGAGAGTTCTATTGCCAGAAGCGCCAAATTTGTAATAGTTTCACTTGTGGCCGACCGAGCGGCACGAAATCCAGCAGCAGATATAAGTCACAGGAAAAACGGATCTAGAGTGCTCTGAATTTGTCATTGTGCACCTCACACGACGTCCCGATGGAGAAAAAAGCAGCAAGCGTTCTAGCGTACTGCTGCTGGATGATGTCTAACCCTGTCACAGGGAAGACGGATCTAGAGTACTCTGAATTTGTCATTGTGCTCCTTACACGACGTCCCGATGGAAAAATAAGCGGCAAGCGTTCTGGTGTACGGCTGCTGGGTTATGTCTAGCCCTGCTCAATGCTACAGCATCACGGAAAGACTTGCAGCGCTGCAGGCCCTGACACAGTTGCACCGAAGGACGAACCGGCAAGTCGGATGCGACGGCGAAAACTGCTGAGGCCCTGCTATTTCAGCTCTCTCAGCATATCGTCCACACCGTATGAGCAGCTGTCCAAGCACGCAGTTTCCGATGGATGGAGCTGTACGACAGTTTTCTCATTCCACGATCCTTCTTCACTATACCTGTGTACTCGCCTGCATGTTGTCGATCACATGAGGGGCAGATTCCTGCAGTGGTGTGAGGGGAAGAAGGTTAAGCCTTGTAGACGCGCGCGTACAGACGTAGCTCTACTACCTTTACACTTGTGCAGAAAGGTGTCCTGACGGCGACATGATACCGAACTATACAGGGTTATAGACATACGCCTGTAGAGCTTCGACCGCCCCTCAGACTGACACGGCAGCCTGTTAAATCTTTCTCTGCAAACATCATTTGATGTCAAACACCGGCAGGGACGGGTGACACTCTAACCTGCGTGTTTTGGGACCACATGCGGCTTACGAAGCATACTTCATGTACGTTAAACAGACGGTCCTATGCTGGTATGATGCAAACAATGTGGAGCACTCACTGACGGCTTGCAGTGACATAAAATCTCAGAGAGAATGCGAGCGTGTGACGGCAACAGCGTACGCATCTGACCCTCTATCAACCGGCAGTAGACGCCTCAAAGCTATCATGTACATCGCAGGCAACCGGGCACACGTCAGCTGGAAGCAGGCCTCGCCGCGGTGCGTCACCGGCGAAGGAGAAAGAAAATAGTCTCATTCAGCAGTTCATATCACATTTACCCCACTAGTGCTTCGCATGTGATGCGTTTCGCCTGTGGCCGTTGCACGTGCCTACCCTGCTCAGGCCCACCGCGGGGGCATTCACATTCCAAGTATGCATATATGCGCTGTATATATGTATATACACAGCAACAGGTGCAGTCACCCGTGAATATGGCCTCTGCACCGTACGCGTGCCGATCTGATTGTTAGCCACCTTACGCATATACGTACAAGGTTAGTAACATCAACGCCGCTCTGGCCTGAAGGCGCTTTTTCAAGAGCAGCGTGGCTTCGGACATCGGAAATCTTTGGAAAAGACGTCTGTTATGTCAACTGCAGCTGACCTTCGAGCATCCTAGCACTGTCAGAGGTAGCTTCTCGGTAAGGTGAAAGTGCGGTAGAGGTCAAGTCTTGGTACATACATGCCGTAATGGTACAGACCTCGTGAAATGTAGTCAGCGCTTGGCTGCGGTGCTTTTGGGTACGCTTGCCGATTCGGATTTTATACTAGTTGCTCACTAGTTTCTGTACCTGCGCGTCGTCCTGGCGCCTGGCATTATAGCTTATGACGGGGCAAATCTCTGCGTGTTTGACTGAGTGCAGTCCTTGCCACGGCCGATCCCGAGCTTTCGTCGTCCATGTCTGTTCCGCCGGGTCGCCGTTGACTACAACGTGTAACTCGCGTTGTGTTGGTAACCGGGGAAGCAGCGGTTGACCGACGGCCGTCACTGCCGGCTGCTTGCATCGCGGTCCCCCGGGTGGCGCTCCTTCCCAGCGCGGTGGTTGCGTTTGGGTGTCACTACACCAGCCGACTGGAGTTGGCCGCAAGCAGGTTACCTGGTCGGTTGTAACTACCTAAAGGGAACATCAGAAATTTTGCGTGGCCGAACGTTTCGCTTCAAGGTTCTGCCTCTTAAGGTTTTTCTTCCCTCCAATCGAGGCCTTCTATACTCTTGTGTTGGTGCATTTCCAGGCTCCACTTCCGTCGTGGCGTGGAAGTAAACCCTGCTAAATACGTAGCGGTCGCATTTCACAAGTTCCCGGCATGCTCTTTGGCGCTGTGGTCTCCCTCGGTGGGAACTTACACGGGCCGAGATTCCTACGTGAAAGCCATTTTCCACCGTCTAGTTCTCCACCAGTGCGAAAACAGTTGCCAGCGGCGGTTCTGCATCATCGATAACTGCGATAACTGCATAGGCTAGTGCTTATTTCTTCTCTTGTGTTGCGAGCTGGCGGTTTTTGGTCGTACGTAACTGGCTCATGCTCTTCTATTGCCGTTGACTCCGGGTGACGCCCAGTATACCTGCTTGTACGCACCGGCTACATACCCAAGGGTGACTGCACGGGGCTTCGCAGGATTCTCGGCCTCACCGTTGTGCAGAGTGAACCAGCGCTCGTGCTTAATGCCCGCGACAGTCGCCCTGCGTCTGACAGTGTAGACGACTTTCCCTCTGCCGTTTCCTTTTCGTATCCTGAGGTCGTCAATCGTGAGAACGTGACAACCGAACTTTTGGGTGGAGAAACTCAGGTGCTTGCTTCAAATCGCCGACGTGCCTGACGAAGCTGCTTCCGGAGCTCACTGTCAAGGGACCGCAAGTGTCACGCCTTTGTCGTCACGAAAAACGCTTTGAATCCCCGCGTCCTGACCCAGTACTAACGGTAGGCGTCCAACTTCTGCAGTGTATCCGTCTTTTCGTGCAGACTGTTCGAAAAAAAATATTTTAAACCCTGTTTTGTTGCGTAGGTGTGCAGACGAAAATACGCGCCACGGTGACAGGTTACTAACCGACAACTGTAGTTCTCGCGCCCCGTGTTCGTCATAGACCTCGTCCTTTTCTACGAGGTGCCGCTCAAGCGGGTAGAGCATACAGGGATTCGAAGGTTTACGGATTGTAGCCTTTGTCGCGCTCTCCCTCCGGTGCACGCCGTCACGCCCCTGCCGTTCGATTAGCGTACCTTTCCGTACGACATCCACGTTGGGGAACTGCGTACATGTGTAGAGCACTCTGAAATTGTCTGGATGTCTTTCGAACCTGCGTGCTGGTCAACTTCTTGCGACGGTGGCCCCCGCGCAAGTGCGTGTTCTGAAACTACCAGGAGCTTAACGCATTACAGAGAAATACGTTGCGATATGCAGGAGACCACTAAAGGTTTTTCTTACGGGGACAAGATCGGACTTGAGTGGGGAACTTCCCTGTTTTTCTGTTGGTGGCTGCCCGTTTTAGACTGGCGATCCATGAAAGATGCGTATCCGTGTTCCAGACTTGATGGTTGTGGTCTTATACGCAGGTGCACATATTACGCAGTACGGGCCTACCCGGTAGTTACGTAGTAAGTGAGCAGCCCCGTGATCTTTACGTACACCTGTTTAACTGTTAACAGTTACGGATGCGCCTGACGCTTCCCATCATATGTGTCAGAGCGTGTCAATAGGTGTGTATGCCCTTATCTCGTACCTCGCGTCACGAGCCGTCCTCGTCTGCTGCTTCAGCTCATCCACATCCGTCGTCTCCTTGCCTTTTCCGAGATAGTGAGTATATTTGTAACTGTTCTAAGGTTAAGATGCTTAACGTCTTGATGGGAACGGCTGACTGTTCGTAGCCCGTCCAGCTGCTGTGTTTGACACGTGCTGTGCGTCACCTAGGTTCTCCTCTACGTGTGACGCAGGTGACTTATGCGGTCGTTCTCTCTGCATTTGCTGTGCTTGTATTGACGTGCAGGTGAAGCAGATAGGAATTTTGGAAAGACGGCTTCTGAGCATTTGCAGCTTTTCAAAAGTAGATACTTTTATCCTCCGTGTAAGGGGATATCTACTCTTGTGCTGGATAAGTGTATATGCATTGTTATCCGCCTTGAGTGTGCAGCGATTTTTACTCTTGTGCTGGATTACGTGTATACGCATTGTCGTCCGCGTTGAGTGTGCTCGTATGCACGTGTTTGTCAGTAAGTGTAAGAGATGGAAATGTGTGTACAGGTCCGTCCGTATCGATCTCTTTGCGCTTGTATGTATGCGTGTACTGACATCTCTCTGTGTAGAGATAGCTGTGTTACTCATGTGGCGATGATTGCGGATTTGCGGTGCGGCAGCATGTACTTCAGCGTTTGTGAGTAGTAGAGTGTGACGTAAGTATAGCGTAACGAGGTAGAAGTACGAGGACCATTTGTCACGTGCAACGGTGGGAGCGACGTCAGCCGGAGCAGGAGTACAGGACGCAGGGAGAGAACATACTGTCAATTTGTTCGTTGTAGTTCTGCATTCTACAAAGGAAAAACATAGCTTGTGCAATAGCAGCAGCGCACACACGTGTGAGGCGATCGCAACGGCGCAGTGCCGCACCACACGCAACAGCAGCAGTGACTCGGACGCAAGCCATGAAGGCTTTGCGGCAGCCAGGACGGCAATTCTTTACACAAGAAGACCCGCCTTATATTTGTGGACGCAGCTGAAGCAACAGCTGGGTTGCAAGTGCGTGTGCGAGCGTAGCAGCAGCTGTTGTGCGCAGGCAGTTGTTACGCAGCAGGCGAAAGAGGGCGAGCGTCCGTACAGCAGCAGCAGCAGTGTAGTAGTTTCGAGGGTAGGTAGACGGAGCACGTGTACGCATTGGTGTACACGTAAAGACTTGCATGTGTATGTGTGTGTACGTTTGTAGCCCGGATACTAGTGGAACTGTTGTAATGCCGCGACAGGCCTCCGGCTACGGGAGTGCCTTTCACTGAAGAAAAAAACGATATTTTAAGGATTCACGCAGTCGCAGAAGTCAGCGTGATAGGAGCATTAACCGTTGGAGCACCAGCGCTGTTGAACGCGTGTGGAGGACTGCTTATTTAGAAGAGTGCGAAGACAACAGCAGCAACACGTGTGCACCGAAGGTACAGCAGCGACTGACGTTCATCGCGCGTCTGACGCATCGACGTTCTTCACCTGGACGACAGCAGCAGTTATTGTGCGCAGTCCCACAGCGTACTGCAGCAGGAGGAACTGGCCGGCAAGTGGTCTCGACAACGTAACGGCGGTTTTTTTACGGCAAAAGGACAGCAACTGTGTGAGAAGTGCAAGTGCCGCTACCACCTTAGAATTTCAGGCCGCAGAGTACTAACTACAACACCGGCGCCGAACTGACGACTACAGCGGCCCCTGCTCCTGCAGCAACAGGTGCGTGAGCACGCTGGGTGCACCCGCATCCAGAGTGTGAGAAACGGTGCAAGATTGAAGCAGCACCAATCACGGATGTATGCGACTAGCTGCGCTTTCAAAAGTGTCGTCCGTTGACAGCAGCACTTTGCCTTGCCGCTGGTGGAGGAGCGGCGGCAGCAGTGGAATCATCATCGTTGGAACAGGCGGCTGTAGCACGAGTGGATCGTGCGTAGCTTCTCTACGTAGAAGAGGATACGATAGAAGGTATGCGACTTACATACATATATGAAGTCGACGCAGCAAGCGGAGAATCACTTTGCGTGTGCGGATGCGGCAGCAAGTATATTCATTCCTGGCCAGCAGCTGCACCGATGTGAAGTTACAGCAGCATCTGGGAGCAGGAGCACTAGTAGACTATATGCAACCGCGGCGCCGAATGGCAGCAACAGCGTCAGGAGTGTGTATGCGGCGGCATCAATAAAAGCGCACCACAGTAGAGGTATCGGCAGCAGCGTGGCAGCGAGCAGCAGCGGTTGTATACAGCAGATGGAACAGCAGCAACATTGAGAAAGTGTATTGCGGCGACTGCGTCGCCGCAGCAGGTCACTGTGGTAGCGGCAGCGCGCGGCAGGAGCGCGCACATCTACATGTGGACACAGGGAGAGAAAAATGCACGACTGTGTGTGCGCATGACGAGCAGCAACAGCAGCATCCAGCAGCACGGGCAGCAATTAAAATACTTGCTTTAAATAGTTGTCGAGCAGAGGCACGTCTTTTTCTCTTTGGGTAGCGGCAGTTTTTGTGTATAAGGACGCGGGAACGACTTTTAGTGGTAATCATCGTGATTTTGTTTCTTTTTGTGGGTTGGGTTGCTCTGGGAGCTTGTGTCGTCTTTCTCACTGACTGGGCTCTTGGTTCTTCTCCTTCCACTGAATTTCGGGTCCCCATCCTCAGCGGCATCCTTTTTGTTGTTTGTTTTCTCCTCTCACCGTAGTTGCCTTCGTCTTTTCCTTCGTGTACACCACAACCTTGGACCGAACCTTCTTCGGCCGTCATGTTCGCGGACTTCGATCCCCACGGCGACTCCTCGCGGGGTCGCCGCATCGACTTGTCGGGCTCTTCTTCGTCGCGTCTCCCCTACCAGAGACGCCGTGGAGCTGCAGGCGGAGGAGCTGCTGCAGGAGGAGGGGAGACTGGTGGAGGCTTGCTACCTGTTGCGGGAGCTGGCACTCCGCATTCTCGTGGCCCGTCGTCGCGTGCTGAACCAGCAGACGGTAATCTTACCAGTGCTGCGTATCGCGATCCGTCCACGAAGCCGGAGACGAGGCGGACGGGCGGCGCAGGTGGCGAGAGCGGCGGTCGGGACCGCGGAAGACGAGACGGCAGCGACGCATTTCCGGTAGACGGCGCGCAGCCGACCGGTTTCGGAGGCGTCTCGGGAGCCGGTGCTGCAGGAGGAGGAGGAGGAGTAAGTGGAGCAGCAGGGTCTCTTTCACTTGTAGATACATCAGTGGGATCGTCGTCGTTTGGAGGAAGCGCGGGTGCATTTTTCAACGCAGGAAGAGGAACGGCAGCAGGGGGACCGCGTTGTTTCTGTTTTGGTAGTCAGTACTCTGGTGGTGGACTGGGTGGTATTTCTTCGGTGGGACTGACAGGAGTAAGCGGCGAGGCGATGGGGAGCGATGCTCGCATGCGTTTGCTGGAATACCAGAGAAGAGAGAGACAGGCGCGTGAGCAGCAGCGGCGGCTCATCGAAGCAGCCACGCGCATTCGGGCCGCATGGGTTTCGTACGCAGCGCGACAGCGAGTGAAGGAGCAGGCGAGGAAGAACTTTGATGCGCTGCTGCAGAGGGTGACAAGCACCTGCAAGAGACTGCGGAGGGCACAGCGGACTGGCGACATGCTGCACGAGGATATGGTTGTCGCGCATCGCAGTATGATATCAAATGCACTGCCACGTCTCACCCTGCTGCTGGCTTTTTTCCTGGATCCAGAGTGTGCGGCGTGCGCGCCGTGCAGCATCTGCGAGCATCTTCGAGAACCGAGGAGCACATTTCGCGTGAAGAGCTGCTGCAGCAGTGACTGCAGCAGCAGAAGTAGCAGCCCGGGCAGCGGAAGACGCAGCAGCAGTCTTGAGAACAGAGGGGAAGACGGCGGCGACAGGAGCAGACGTGAAAGCGACAACTCTCCGAGAGGGGAAGGAAGCGGCAGCAGCAGCGACGGAAGAGGCACAGAGAGCAGTGGCGGAGACGGCAGCAACAGCAGCGGGAGTAGAAGAAGAAGAAGCCGCACTCACGGAGTTGTTGACGAACAGGAGGAAGACGATAGGCAATCTCGTCGCCGTGTCGCGTCTCTCCCGTCGAGACCCCACACACTGGCGCCGCCGTCTCCTGGGGATCTTCCTGCTGCGGCTGCGGCGTCTGGTGCTGCGTCCGGGGATCGCCACGCGGCAGGACGTGCCGCTTCTGCGGACCGCTCTGCTACCGGTCGGTCTGCTACTGCGCCCGCTGCTGGTGGGGGACGAGCACCAGCCCGGTCTGCTTTAAGTCGCGTTGGTCGTGCAGCCGGAGCATCAGTGACGTTTGCGTCTCCGCTTGTTACTTTTCACCCAAGCAGCGGCGTCGCCCCTGCTGCTGCGGCTGCCGCTAACGCGCCGGTCGCTGCTGTTGGTGGCGGTGCAGCTGCTGCTGCGGGCGTCGTTGCTACTGGTTCGCGTGCGGATGGTGCCGCGCAGACTGGGGAGAGGGATGCAGCTGCCGAGCGTGATGCGGAGCTGGAGATGCTGGCGGAGGCAGCAGCAGCGGCAGTGGCAGCAACAGAGGATAATGAGTGGGATTTTGTATGTGCAACAAGAAGGCTGCTGCATACGGCTCGCAGCTCGTGCAAAGCAGCGGGGACCCCGTTCCGATGGAAAGAGATGACGCGGTGCAACACCAGTTGCTGGGATTATTTCCGGCTGCAACAGCTGTGCGATTGGTTCGTGCTGCTGCTGCAGCAGCACCGCATGGCAGCAGCAGCTGCAGGAGTTGCTGCCGAGCCGTCCACGCGTGAGTGGCAGTCGCGGTCGAACACGCGAGGCGACCTGCCGGTAATTTTCAAGCGCTGCTGTAACGGCTACTGCTTCATTTGTGATAAAGAAATGAAAATAGCGGCAGCGTACATGCCGACGACAGAAACAGTGCGACTGCTGCGTTTGAGACAGCAGCAGCTTCTCTTGCGGGCAGCAGGATTGCCAGCAGCTGCTGCAGCACTCGAGAGAGATACTAGAGAAGCAGATGATATATTTCAAGAAGAACGGCCAACCAGAGGGACGATTATCTCTCCAGCCTGGGCACCGCCCACAGAAAAATTCAGCCAGTTCCACGCGCGGCTGCTGCTGCAGTGTGTTCTCCTCGTTTTCCATGCCGTTGTCTTCCGCGCCGCTGCACCTCGGTCCTTCTTCCCTCCGCCGCTGGTGAAGCAGCGGCCGCGCCGCAGTCTTCGAAGAAGTGCCAACAGCAGCAGCACCGGCAGTAACACCTTTGCAGTGAACGACAGACGTGCCAGTGCTGCTGCTGGTGTTGCTGCCACGGGAACGGAGAGCGGCAGCAGCAACAGCAGCACGATTGTTACGAGCTCCACACAGAGCTGCTCGCTTTTTGGCACTCGCCCCGTCGCTCGTGGTGGCTCTGGCCGTCGACACAGCAACTGCAGCAACATCAGCAGCAGCGACAGCAGCAGCAGCGATAGCAGCAGCAGCGATAGCAGCAGCAGCGATAGCAGCAGCAGCAGCTGTGAGAGCAGCGGCTGTGACAGCAGCAGCCCGTTTCTGAGCAGCAGTGGCAGTGAGAATAGCAGTCCCTACCTGGGCGCTAACATCCTCCACATGCTCACTCCAAGTGTCACAGCCACCGGCAGCAGCAGCAGCGTCTTCGGAGGGTTCGGCAGCAGCAGGAGCAGATTTGGAAGCAGCAGCAGCGGCTCTGGGATGATGTGCAGTAGCGAATTTCTAGGCAGCAGCAACAGCAGCAGTGCAGGAGCGAGTAGTAGTAGCAGCAGCATTGCATTCTGGAATAGCAGTAGCATCAGCGTGAGTGGCAACAACAACAGCAGTAGCCCGATTAACAGCAACAGGAGCGTTTGGGACAGCAGCAGCAGCAGCACGGGAATGAGGGATAGCACCGGTAGCAGCAATTTGTTCGGCGGTGCGAGCAGCAGCAGCAGACTGCCAGGCAGCAGCAGCACGGATATGAGTGGCAGCAGCAGCAGCAGGAATGTCTTCGGCGCCAGGAGCAGCAACTCGGAAGAAAATAGCAACAGCAGCAGATTCTTAGACGACAGCAGATTTTCAGGCGGCAGCAGCAGTAGCAGCAGCATGCTTTGGGAGAGCAGCAGCAGCAGCAGATTTGTAGGCGATAACCGGAATAGCAGCAGCACAGGTGCAGGAGGGATGGCCAGCAGCAGCACCGCCGGTAACACCGGCAGCACGAGAGAGCCGTGGGATAGCAACAGAGCAGGAGGAGGCTCCAGCCTCGGCGGCGGCCCTGGCGCGGGCGATAGCAACAGCAGTAGTAACAGCGTTCTGACGAGGTTTCATGAAAGGTGCGTGACGAGCCGCAGCAGCAGCAGAAATCGCGTGACAAGTAACAGCAATAGCAGCAGAATTATTCTGGATCGTCGACGGAGCCGCAGCAACAGCAGCGGAGAGAGAAACAGGGGAGAGAATAGCAGCAGCAGCAGAAGAGGCAGCTCAAGCAGAAGCGCGAGCGGCGGCAATCAAAGAACAACAGGCAGCAGGGCAAGCAGCGTCACGAGAACACTAGGACCGCGAGACGAGCTCAGCAACAGCAGCAGAATATTGAGTGATGCGGCCTTGGGCAGCGGTCCAGACAGCAGCAGCAGTGCAGTTGTCGTGAGGACCCAGAGCAGCAACAGCAGCAGCTCAGCGGTGGTGGGAAGCCAAAGTCAAAACAGCAGCGATACCAACGTCTTAACTTTGCTGCAAAGGCTCACCAGTAGCAGCAACAGCACGAGTCTTACGGTGAGCAGCAGCCTATGGGCAGAAATCCGCCGGCTGCTGATGGACCGCAACAGCAGCAGCAGTGATGGGAGCAGCGGAAGTAGTAGCAATAATAGTAGTAGTGGCGTCAGAATTTCAACGCCCCCTCACGGAGCAAATTCCAGAGAGCCGGAGGAAGAGGACGAGGAAGATGAAGACGACGGTAGTGACGGAGAGGAGGAGGAGGAAGAGGACGAAGAGATAGAGGAGGGGCGTGGAGCAGGCATGCAGCAGGTGGAGCATGTGCCGCTGTCGCAGTTGTACAGAGAGCAGGAGGAAGCTGCGAAGCGTTTGGATGAACTGAGAGCGCAGGAGGCTGAGATCGTTGCCTCGGTGAATTTTTTGCTGCAGCAGAAAGACGTGACTTCGGCGTTGTCGTTGCTGCTGCGCTTCAAGGAGCGCGAGGAGAAGAGAAGAAGAAGAGAAAAGAAGAGGCTGCGCAGGAGACGGAGACGCCTGCGAAGGGATCGTAGCCGCGCGCGTCGCCAGCAGCAGCAAAACAGACAACAGCAGGAGCGCGAAGACGTGCTACAGCAGCTGCTGCTGCAAAGAGAAGGAGCAGCGGCGGTGCAGGCAGGCGCAGGGGGCGCCACAGCAGCAGCTGCAGCAGCAGCAGCGACGACGGGGACATCGCGCGCAGGACAGGGAACAGGAGGAGAGGACGTTTCTGCAGAGAGAAGCAGCAGGGCTGGTGTTGGAGGCGCAGGTGCGAATCGAAGCAGGAGCAACAGCAGGGAGACGACAGCAGGTGGCAGGGGGCGGCGGGGAAGCACCAGCAGCAGTTACCAGCAGACGCTTAGCAGGAGCAGCAGCAGGACGACAACAAGGAGCAGTGAGGTGACGGGACCGGGCGGGAACGCAGGTGCTGCAGAAGAAATAACAGCGGGCAGCATAAATGCCAAGCTTGAGAAATACTGCAGCAGCAGCAGGAACGTCTGGACCCGCTGCTGCTGCTGCAGCGGGCGCAGCGGCCCGTACTCGTGGTTGCATCTCCGTCCGGCGCTTGGGTGGCGCAGCAGTGTTCTGTGCTCCTTCCTCTCGCGCAAGAGCCCGCGGGGCAGCCGCAGCAGCAACAGCAGCAGCGGCGGGACGCGGCCCCAGACAAAGAAGGAGCGACAGCAGCAGCAGCCGACAGGAGGCGTGAACTTCCCACCGCTGCTGGTGTTACCGGTGCTGCGACATCCGGGAGCGGCCAAAATGGCGCAACAGCTGCGTATATTTACGATGCAAATGCTGAGGAATCTGTTGCTGTCGCCGCTGACGATATTCTGCAGACCCGGCTTGCAGCGCCAAGACGGTCGCGAGTTGCTCGAGTGGCACCAAACGGAGGAGCTGCCGCCACGGGCCCTGCTGCTGCAGGAAGTTCTGAGCAAACTGATACTCCCGGCGGGGGGACCGCTGAACCTGCTCGTCGGCAATGTTTGGGCGACGTATAGCTGCTGGCGACGTCTCAGCAACAAAGTCCACGGTCGCTGCAAACCGGCCCCTCCGCCTCTTCTGCCGCAACGCCAGTCCCCTGCGGGTCCCCCCACCTGCGGCGCTGCTGCTGCTGCTGGTGCGGGACCGCAGGAACACGGGGCAGCTGCGTCTGCAACAGCAGCAGCAGCCGCCGTCCACGAGGAGGGACGCGGCGACCCTACGCGTCCGCAGCAGCAGCAGGAGTCGGCGGCGGCTGAAAATCGTGGTCGCGCTGCTGCCGCTGCTGCTGAACATGCTGCTGCGCCTGCTGCTGAGGCTGGGAGTGCTGCTGCGGCGACGGCTGTTGCCCCAGGCGGACCGCAGCAGCAGGAGCGCGGTGGCTTGACTGCTGCTGCCGCTGCCGCTGCAAATACAGAGGAAGGGGCAGACGCAGAGCTACAAGAATCAACTGCTGCGGCTGCTGCTGCCGAAGAAGAAGAAGAGGAAGAAGAAGAGGAGAACGAGCCGGTTGAAGATGGCATCGCCACACAAACGTGTTCGCGTGCCCATACTGAAGATGATTTACTGCTGGTACTTGCTACCTGCGCCGACCTCGCGGTAGAAAACGACGGTTAGTCCCCCACACTATCCATACACACATATGTATATATATATATGCATATGTGCCAACAAGTGGGTGGCAGGAAAGTGTCCCCTAGCTAAATATATCAGCACGCGTATCTACATGTATACATATATATATATATGATACACCTATGTCTATATATGTATGTCTATCTATCTATATATATATATATATGTATGTCTATATATGTACATATACATATATATGAAGGCCGACATGCGTGTGAAAGGACCATCCGTGTATGACTAGAAGCACGCATGTATATATGTACGTAGTTGTGTAGCCGTCTTTTGACTGACCGGCAGCGGGATGTTTGTGTGGGGATATTTCGTTTCTTCGCCACGTCTTTTTCTGCGTGCTCCGCGTTTTCTTCTAAGACGTGTGTATTTTATATATATATATGTAGGTATATATTTTGCGTGCGGACCAGGGAATGGATGCGCGGGAAAGTGTGTATGCATGTAGTTGCGTGAAAGCGTCTTTTGCTGCTTGTGACGTCCAAATCCAGGTTCTATGCGTGTTTTGTGTGTGGACGAGGGAAGCCGCCGATGAAGTCTACGCGCGAATGTATTTTGCGTAGATTCTTTTGAGTTGCTGAGCTCCTGTCAACGTGGGGGCTGGGCGTGGAGCATCTTGCGGTGACTAGTGACGGAGAGAGGAAGGGGCGTAAAAGTCAAATCATTTCGCCGAAAAACGGAGCTGCGGCGGCATGGGCAGCTTTTTGCCGGTGTCGTCATAATCGCTGCTGCATGCGAACACCATCTGCACGCGGCTCCGGGGGTGGCGCCCCGTTCTCCCCCCGCGCAGACGCGAGCTGCTGCGCAGCCATCTGCTCTGGCCAGAAAAGTGGCAGGGCATAGGAGACGCACGGGCGAAGAACAGGAGACGTCGTCGTCTTCTCCTTTTTGTCTCACCGGCGACCGACTGCCGTTCCCGTCTCGTCTCTGTGTCTCCGTCTCTTGTCCGTCTCCGCTTCTACGCACAGACGCCTGCGCGTCGCCGTCTCCCGCTGCCGTCTCCGTGTCTCCGTGTCTCTCTCCGTATACGTGTACGTCGAGAGAAGCAGTTTCCTCTCGCTTTGTCTGGGGGCGGTTATATGTGGAGCGGCGCTACCTGTAGAAACCACGCCAGCGCTGTTCATCAATACCACGGACATTTACGTCTTCCTTTCTATACTTTATGCGTTACACATATGTATATGTAGACAACCCTTCTTCATTCGTCGGTCGGTGTGTCATGTGCCGTCATCACGTGGATACGGAGACGCAGAGATATATCTGGATCTGGACTTCCTACGTGTACATATTATTTGTATGTATATACATGTATATCTGTACATATAGATAGTTGTGAATATATGTGTATGTATATAAACTATGTGTATGTGTGTGTGTTTGGGGGGGGGGGGTGGTGTGTGTCAGACGTCCCAGCCCAGGCGCAGCTGTTGCTGCATGCATTTGGGTATCCACTGCAGTACCCGGTGCTCACGAAGAGCAGTGGGAAGAGCGAGAGGGACAGCTGCAGCGGAGACAGCACACCAGAGGAAGAGGGCAGCAGCAGCAGCAAGCAGAAGAGAAGCAAGAGTCCTAGCACTCTGTTAAGAGAGGAGAAAGAGCAGCTGGAACTGCTGCAGCTGGCGGACCAGCAAGGGGAGAGAACTGAAAGCTATCACTGGGTTTTTAGCAAGCTCCTGGGCGCCGTGCTGACGAGTAACTCCTTGCACGAGGCGCTACAGCGGAAGCAGGCGTTCCTGCTGCCGCCCTATGCGGTTCGCGCCTTTGTAGGGAGACGGCGACGGCGTCTCGGTGCGACCGTCGGGAGCGGCCAAGGCTTGTGGAGACTGGTCGGCAACGGTGGATGTGGAAGTGCGGAAATCCCGTACTGGGCCGAACGCATGCGTGTCGCGCAGCAGCAGCTGCAGGACTCTTTGCTGCAGGATGTAGAGCCGGTGCTGCCCCACGGCGACAGCAGTACGACTCTTCACAACATCGCGAGGAATATCTCAACTGTTCTTAGCGCTGAGGCGCTGGCGAAGCGCAGGCGACGCCGCAGCAGCAACCACACAAACAGCAGCAATAGCAGCAACAGCAGCAGCAATAGCAGCAGCAGCGGCGGCAATAGCAGCAGTAGCAGCAATCTATGTCCGACGACTGCGGTGGCCCCCGGGGGTCCTTGTGGCGCCGGCAGCAGCGCTGACAACAGCAGCGGCGTTCAGCGCAGCAGCGGGCGTCAGGACAGCAACGCGAGCAGTAGCAGCATGGGGGACGAGCAGAGCATCGGCCCGCTGCAGCAGCAGGTGGATCCCACTGGTGCGTCTTCAGGCGCTGTTGCCGATCTTTCTTCGCCTCCCCGTGCTCCGGCTGCGTCGTCTTCTCCACCTCCCCCTGCCGCAACGGAAGTGGCTGTCCCCGCCGCTGCTTCTGGTGATGCGTCACTGTCCTCTGCGACGGCGTCCACGTCCGTCTCTGCTTCTGCCGGCGCCGCAGCAGAGACTTCTCCTCCCTCTCCCTCTTCCTCTTCCTCACCCGCTTCCTCTGCTGCAGCTCCTGCCGCCGGGTCATCTTCGTGTAGCTTGGTGCAGACGTACGGGATTCCGCTCGCATTGTCGGCCGCCGGGAATGCGCTGGCGTTCATGCAGCTGCTTCTTGTAGAAAGAGAGAAGAGAAAACATTACGGCTTGATGGGCCAAGAAGCAGGCACAGCGCCTTCGGCAGCGAGTGTTGCGTCCTGTTCAAATGCCCTGCTGCTGCTGCTCTGTTGGACAGGAAAGAAATTTGCCCACGCCGAGCTGCTGCGGCAAAGTTTCCTGTCGGAGGAGGAAGGACAGCTGAAGGCGTGCGTAGACGAGACACCGGCTCCTTCCTCTTCCCCCACCGCCACCTCCGCGGCAGCGCAGCCGTCTTCTTCGAGCAGCAGCGCCCAGACCGGCAGCACGGCCGGCGGAGCCACCAGTGCCACCACCGCCAGCAGCAGTGACAGCGGCAGCAGCGGCAGCAGCACGGGCGGTGCTGACAGCAGCAGCGCGGATACTCAGAGCAGCAACAGCAATAGCGGCGGCGTCGACGGCAGCAGTAATAGCAGCAGCAGCAGTGGTGATAGCAGCAGCAGCAGTAGTGGTGGAGGCAGCAGCAGCAGTGGTACCACCAACAGCAGCAGTGATAGCAGCTGCAGTAGTAGTCGTGGTAGCGGCATGAACACGAGTGATAGCAACAGCACCAGCAGTAGTGGTACTGGCAGCGACGCTCGCAATGCCAGTAGCAGTAGTGTTAGCAGCAGCAACGCACCAGAATCCAGCAGCAGCAGTAGTGTTAGCGGCAGGAGCAGCTGTAGCAGCAGCCCTAGTACCGGCGGCGTTAGCATGGAAACGAGCAGCGTTCCTCTGACGAGCGTTGAGGCAGGCCGCAGCAGCAGTAGTAGCACCGCAAGCGAGATCAGCAGCAGCGGCACCCCAAGTGGGAGCAGTAACAGCAGCACTGCAAGCAGCAGCAGCACTGCAAGCAGCTGCAGCACCGGAAGCAGCAGCAGCGCCGACACCAGTAGCAGCGGTGACGTGAGTAACAGCAGCAGTAGTAACAGCAACGAGGGCAGCAACCCCAGTAGTAATAGCAACAACAGCAGCAGTCTTGACAGTCGAAGAAAGGAAGGGGAGAAGATGATGGTCGAAGAAGAGGTACTGGCATGGGACGCTACCAGACAACTCCTGGGGCCGGCGCTGATAACAGTAGACGGAGAAATGGAGCAGCCGCTCCGAGAGCAGTTGCGACTTCTCACTTCCGCTTCTATTTTGAGATCGCTCTTCTGCTGTGCTGACGAAGCGGCGACAGTCCGTAAGCATCTAGCCAGATGAACAAACTTACTTCATGTTGCTGCTTTCTCACTGCTGCTGTTGCTGCTCCGCTGCTGTTTCTGGTATGCTGCTTTGCTGCTGTTGCTGCTCCGCTGCTGTTTCTGGTATGCTGCTGTTTCTGGTATGCTGCTGTTGCTGCTCTGCTGCTGCCCGTGTTACTCCTGGTGCTGTGACTGTTGCTGTTGTTGCTGTTGCGGATGGTATTCGGGTTGCTGCTGGCATTGTTGGTAATTCCGCTGGTGCTGCTCTTGCTGCCGCCGTTCCTGCTCCTGCTGCTGCGATCACTTCTCCAACACATGCGTTTGTAGCACAGGGGGTCGTCAGTCGCGCAGGGCGTCCTACATTTATATATATATATTTATATGTATAGGTAATGAGGCATGCATTAGGCAGGACGTCCTCCCTTTATATATATATGTATGTGTATGCGGTCTGCAGGGGGCAGGACATCTTTCTTACCCATACATGTATAAGTAGTGAGGTATGCGTTGGATAGTGTGTGATCGTAGATACGTGGTGGTGCTGGGGTTGATTTCTCCCTTGGTATGTCTCCGTGCCTCTGTGTCGATTTTCTGCATGCACGCGTCTGTCTTTGCATATATATGTGTAACGGTCTCCTCGACCCACATAACTACATAACTTTTCGATACGTCTGCTGCGATACTCTTGACCTACACAAAACATATATAGGACATGACCTAAAAATATATATATGGGACGGGTGATACATGTGAACAGGAGAGAAATGAGGGATGTATGGGGGCGACAGATGTGTGTGGTGGTGGTGCTGCTGCTGGTGGACTGCAACAGGACTGCCGGGACTGCTGCAGCTGCTGTTTCCGCCGGGTTCTCTCATGATAACAGAGAGCAGCACATCAGCAAATGGAGGGAGTATGCCGCCGGATTTCTTCCCCTTCCATCCCGACGCCGCTGCTGGTGCCGGGCCAGGGAGGCAGCTGCTGTTCTCGGGAGCAGCAGGAGGAGACGGAGACGGAGACGGGGAGGGGACGAACAGCATTGCACGTATCGAACTTGACGACGACGCCTTCTCCTGCGCGTCGGACAGCAGTCTCGAAGAAGAACTCATCCTGGCAGAACTGCAGGCAGAATTCTACGGTGTCAGCAGCACGGCCCTCCTTCCCACACACGTTTCTACTGGCATGGGTAAACCTCCGCGCTCCCGTCTTTCTCTCCATATATCATCTCACACACATATATACAAATGGGTGTATATGTATTCCGTCTGTCCTGTATATGTATGTATGTATGAATAGAGGTTATATGCACACACGAGGATGTATATTTGTTTATCTATCTATCTATACATACATGTGTATACGTGGTCGCATATATATATATATATATCTTTGTGTATGTGTATGGATATTTGCTTACGTATACGTATGTGTGTGTATGTATGAACAGAATATACATACACACATGTATGTGTACCTATCTGATACCCATATATATATATATATATATATGCATGCATATATATATATATATGCGTATATGTACTGGTATGTCTCTCTATCTGTGCGAACGCACAGTGTGTAATTGTATGTGTATTTATTTATATATATTGGTGTGCACCTGTGTGCACGCGTATATATTTGTCCGCGTGTATATGTCCATACGTACATATATATATAGATATATACAGGCAGATATTTACCTGTGTGTATGTTTGTATGTACCTCTGTGTATGCATGTAAATCTGTCTATATATCTGTACCTCTATACACTCATATGGATACACATATGTATATATAGAAACATAGAGATATACAGGCATATATGTATCTAGTTGTATATCTGTATATACCTATGTGTATGCATATGTGTATGTATGTGTATGTCTCTATCTCTCTATGTATGTGTACGCATATAAGTACATATATATGTGTATGTTTGTGAATGAATTGCTGCCGCATGCACACACGAGAACAGGGCTGGAGAAGATGGTACTAAATGCGCTGGCGATGGACTCGTCTCTTAGCGGATATCTTCTCCCTATCATCCGTCACGAGGTACGTTCTCGAGAATTTCGTATGCTGCTGCTGATCTCTGCCCTGCTGGTGCTAACATTTCTTGCGTCCTTTCAATTGCTCCTCACTTTTTGTCCTGCCGTGTTGCCCTGTGGGTGCTCAGTTTAAAAAAATTGCCGCTTTGCTGTTGCTGCTGCCGCTGGGTGTATCTCTCCTATCTGCTGCCTTCACGCTTGCGCGGACTACTGCTGCTGCTGCTCCTCTCATAGGTGCTCCTTTCGGTCGTGAAAGAAGACACGTGCTGCTGTTACTGCTGCTGCGGTGGCTGCTGCTGTTACTGCTGCTGCGGTGGCTGCTGCTGTTGCTGCTGCTGCGGTGGCTGCTGCTGCTGCCGCTGCAGTTGTTGCCGCGATTGCTGCTGTTGCTACTGCCGACGCGTGTGCGGCTGCTGCTGATGTTGCGACAGTCACTGCTGCTGTTGCTGGTGTTGCTGCTGCTGCTGCTTGTGCCGCTGTAGCTGCTGCGCCAGTTACCACCTTGCGCCAACTCCTACTGCTGGAGCTGCTGCGACAGTGGCTGCTGCTGTTCTCGCAGTTTCTGCTGTTGCTACTGCTGTCGCTGCTGTTGCTGCTGCCGTCGCTGCTGTTGCTGCTGCTGTCGCTGCTGTTGCTGCTGCTGTTGTTGCTGCTGCCGCTGTTCGCGCAATTCCTGCTGGCCCTGCGGCTGTTTCGGCAGTTCGTGCTGCTGCTGCTGTTGCTGCTGCTGGTGTTCCCGCAATTCCTGCTGTCGCTGGTGCTGTTGCTGCTGCTGCTGCAGTTCGATGTGGTGTGTGGTGGAGATGCGGATTTGTTTCTCCGGCGACTGGGAGATCCGCCGTACTTCGAAGCGCCACTAGGACAGATCTTGCGGGCTGCTTGCACGCTGCTTCAAAATCAGCTGGAGGTAACTTCTTTTGCCATCTCACCAAATTTTCTTCTCCTCTGCACAACCGTTATCACGGCAGTCCCTTCAGTATATATATATAGTACATACACATATATGCATATATACCTTCAGTATGTATATATATATGTATATTTTCCTTCAGTATATATATGTATATGTATATTCACTACATACGTATATATGCACATATGTATGGATACGTAGTAGGTATATGTGAAGTATAGCATGCGTGTGTTACTCGTCGCCATGTAGGAAACGAAGCGGCGGCACCCATTTTCACTTCTTGTCTGCCTGTATGAAATATATATATATATATGCGTGTATGTATCTATATACCTATTTGTGTATGTGTGTAGCCCAGCAGGATATGCATATGTGTCTGTGTATATACACATATATATATATATATATATATGTGTTTCCCTCCCTCTGTATGTATGTGTAGCTGAGGACTACACGCATGTGTGTCTGTATATCTGTTAGGATATTTCTGCTGTTCTCTGGACTTGTCTTTCTTTATATCTGTGTATGTGTATATGTACCTACAGATGGCATGCGTGCGCATCCGCGTATGTGTGAGTCTTTTGCCCTTTTTCTTGCGTTTTGTGTGGAATCGACACGGCGGAGAAGGCGAGGAGCAGCAGCGTTGACTCCTCGTGCTTTGCTGCTGCTGCTCCGCTGTGTGGGTCTCGGCTGCTGCTGTTGTTCTGCTACGGCGTTTCCTTCCCTGCTGCGTGCGTGCGTCGCCTTTCTTTTTCAGCTGCTGTACGACTCCGACTTGCTGGCGCAGGAAGAAGACTCGCGTCTCCTCTCCGCAGGTATAAACCTCACCCGCCTTCATGCGCTGCCGTTTTCTCCTTCTCCTCCTCCGTATTCAACAGCAGCTGGTCGTACAGCAGCAGCGGCAGCGGCTGAGGTGCTGCGTGGGGGCGGAAGGAACGGCGACGGGGCTTCTCCTGCAGCGCCGTCCGTGGTGTCTCCGTCTCCTCCATCCGCGCGGACGTTACCGCCGTTTTCGCCAGCCCGCGCCGCGGCGGCAGCTGCACCGCTGTCTCCCGTGGAACCTGCGGAGTCTCCTCGCAGCGTGTCGTCTCCACGGCGTTGCAGGTCTGGGGCAACGGCTGCTGCTGCTGCTGCTGCGCGTCTGCGGGGGGTCGTCGCAGCAGCAGGCGCAGCAGCAGCAGCGCGACAGGTAGACGGCGCGGGGAGGGAGTGGACCGGCGCGTCACCGGCGGAGGAGAGCGCGAGTGGGAACAGCAGCAGCAACAGCAGAGGCAGAGGCGGCAGAAGCAGAGGAAGAAGAGGCCGAGGCGGAGACACTACGGGGCAGCAGACGGCGTCCTCCCCAAGGGGAGGAAGGGGAGCGCGAAGAAGAAGAGGAGCGGAAGGGGATTCTGTCCCTGTACCAGCGGGAGAAGGCGCAGCAGCCACCGCAGCAGCAGCAGCAACGACCGCACGCAGTGGCGGCGGCGGAGGACGAAGAGGAGGCGGTGGGTCAAGAGCAGCAGCAGCAACAGCACCAGCCCCAGCAACGGCAGCAGCAGCGGCGACCGCGCAGAGAGGAGCGCGAGAGACGACTGCAGCAACGGTTAGCGGGAATGTTCGGCGCGAGCTGCTGACGTGTCTCCCGCGGACATTGCAGGGCGTGGCGAAAGAGACGCGAGCTGCCTCGCTCGATCGAGCAGGGACGCTCTGCTTTGCTGCGGAGCGGGCCCTCGCCGTCTCGTTTAATATCTACCGAGCAGAGCGGCACTTCATCACGTCCGTCGCCGCGGCAGAGGCATGGCTGCCGGCGGTGTGTGCGGCGGGACGCCCTGCAGGGCCGCTGCTCACTCTGGGAGATATTCGCTGGCTTTCACTAACGTTCAACAAAGTCGCGTGGAAGTTGCTGCGCGCGTGCTTCTTCTCTTCTGCTGCCGGAGGAGACCGCTTCCCTGGGCCCTTCACACTCTTCCCGCTGCCGCCGCTGCCGTCTCCCGGTGCGGCGTCTCCCGCGGTGCCGAACAGTCCAGTCTCCGAGCCTCACGAGGGGGTCGTTGCCGCGTCCTCCTCCTCCTCTTCTGCGTCCACTTCTTCCTCCGCCGCTTCGTCGACTGCTGCCGCGACTACGGACGCGGCGGTGCCGTCGGTTGCTGCGGTGATGGCGCAGCAGCAGCGCATGCGGTTGGCAGCGGAGCGGAGACGGCAGCTGCAGCTGCAGCAGCTGACGCTGCGCCACGTCCTCGGCAGTCTTGTACGGCAGCTGCATGACCGCAACGTACGCCTGAGGTTCCTGCCAGCAGAGGCGTGGATTCTGCCGGAGGCGACCGTCCTGCTGAAGGCCCGGGCGACGCTGCAGCAGCAGGAGCGTCTCGCGCAGCTGGACCTGCCCCCCACGGGCTTCGTTGGGGCGGGTGCTGCGGGTCTACAACAACCCCACACCTTTCACTTCCACCGCCACCGTCATCCCAGCGTGCTGCCGCCCCTCGGACGAGGAGGAGGAAGACTGGCGTTTGTTCGTTACGGGGACCCGCTCGTTTTCCCCCGAGAAAGTCAAGAGGGAGACTATCCGATCGGTGGCCTGCAGCGCGTCGCGAACACTGGCATCAGACACGCAGAGAAAATACTCGCAGCCGTCCTGACGGAGCTGCCCCACACCATGCCGTTCGAAGACCGCGTGCTCGTAAGTGAAATTTCACGCACGTTCAGCAAAGAAGTGCGTCAGAGAAGGAGACAGGGACAAAGCAGGCGCGGGCAGCGGGGAGACACCACCAGGGAGAGACGGATGGGGGGGGGACGAGGCAGGAGACGGACACGCAGAGAGGGCAGGGAGGGCAGGGAGACAGGGAGAGAGGGACGGGGGAGAGGGGAAGGAGACGAGGGAGAAGGGAGACGAGGGGAAGGAGAGTAGGGG
>KL647304.1:2260182-2372298 GCA_000727475.1 Sarcocystis neurona | reverse complement strand
ACAGCAGCACGGCACAGCAGCACGGCACAGCAGCACGGCACAGCAGCACGGCACAGCAGCACGGCACAGCAGCAAGGCACAGCAGCAAGGCACAGCGCAGCACTTTTGAGAGGAAAACGAAGAGGAGAAGCAGCGAGAAGACCGCACATGACACCCCACATCTGGAGCAGCAACTAACAGCCGAAAGAAACTCCTCCCTTTGCCATATATATATATATATATGCGTGCCTGTACACGTATGTATCTATACGTATATATGTGTATTCACGTATGTATGTGTGTGTGTATATGTATGCGTCTATACGTATGTATGTATATGTGTGTATATATATATGTATGTATATGTATGTATATGTATGTATATGTATGTATATGTATGTATGTGTATGTATGTATGTATATGTGTGTATATATATGTATATGTATGTATGTATATATATCTCTATATGTATGTAAAAGTATACCTACATATAAAGTATATGTGTGTGTGTGTGTGTTTGATGTGTTTGTACGCATATACGTATATTTAGGGTCGAGACACGTACACCTGCATAGATGCAGATTCATCATCTCATATGTGTCCCTGTTGGTATTGTCACGAAATTTAAATACATGTATGTGCGTGATACCGCAGCTATGCAGGGGCATGCATATATATATATATATATATATATATATATGTATGTGTACATATATAAGAGTATAGAAGTGTTTGTACGAAGTTGTTGAGTAGTATCGGCACAAGCCGGGGTCGAGAAGCAAAAAGCTCCTATGCGTGGGCGTGCGGACATACTGTTGCTGTTGTGTTGCTGCAGTTGAGGACGGACTCTATGCGCTGGGATATTCGGAGGGTGAGTGTTTCTTGCTGTCGCAACTGCTAGTGTTGTTGCTGCTGTTGCTGTTGCTGCTGCGTTTGTTGCTGCTGCTGCTGGTGGAACTTCTTTGGGACACTCCGGAGCGCAGCAGCGCAGCAGGATCGCCAGACCACACGGCAGATGTTGCTTCTGCTTCTCCCGCGCTTCACGTGTGTCGTATATGTAAACTGACGCATATGAAGACGTATATCGTTTTCTTCTCCCTCTATCCCCGGCTCTCGCTATATATATATATATATATGTATATCCCTGCCAGCACCCGTACTGCGCATCTCCGCAATAAATATATATATGCATGACTCTGTCTCGTGATGTCCGCAGCGTATGCATGCCTGTATTCCGCTTGTTTTGGTACGAGTATGTACCTCTGTATATGTCTCAGCGTGTATCATATATTTATATATGTACGTATGTGTATATTCACTGTGCATCCACATATATATACGTATATAAGTAAAGACGTGGATTGAGGTTTATGACCGTACAAGGCAGTGTAGACGACTACACATATACATGTGCTGCGCACATATATAGACACGTCCACGTCTCCGCCTATCTTGCCATCTGTCTCTCCATATACATAAATGTGCATGTGTCGGCGTGCTGCTGTTGCTGCTGTTTGTGCTGCTGCAGAGACAGATTTGAAGGGAGTCTTCCGCGTTCAGTTTGTGTCCAACGATGGCAGCACGGAGGAGGGCGTTGATGCTGGCGGCCTATTTAAGGAATTTCTGGTGCGTGTTGTCTTCGTGCCGGCGCCACTCGCTGCGATGCCGCGTCTCCGTGGCTTGCGTGCGCAGATATGTGCGTGTGTCCCCCGGCTATATTTGCATGCGTCCGTCTTCGTAGATATATGTGTGGGTGTGCGTGTCGTTTCGTGAATTGGTGGAGATCCGCAGGGCTGGGGAGATTTTCGTCGTAGCTGCTGAAGAAGAGCAGCACCACGCTGTCTTGCCTGGTGTCTGTACACCGCACGCGTGCGCGACGCGCCGACCGCGCCTTCGTGGTGTGGGGTGTTGCGGGGAAGTGGGAGGTCCCCCTCTTCGTGCGAATTTTATAAAAACGCGTCTCGACGCGCAGACGAAATTCCTCGCCGAGGAAGACCGGCGCCGCACTGTTGCAGCGCCAAGGGGTCTGCAGAGACAAACTGCGAAAGAAAAGCAGATACCGCGAGCCACAGAAAGGGACAGACGGAGACACACAAACCAACAATGTTATATATAACGGCTGAGGAATATATTTATATGTGCAGAGAGAGCAATACATATATATATATATATATATATTACGCGCGTATATGTATATGTCTCGGGCACTGGGAGGAACAGTTACACATATATGTATATATGGAGAGATAGAGAGGAAGACATACATACGTACATACATACATTCCATACATACATTCCATACATACATTCCATACATACATACATACATTCCATACATACATACATACATACCACAGAGTGAGAGAGACACGGATGTATATGCATATACGTATATATGTATATCGCGCCTAGTTGGGCGCATTTGTTTTGAAAGAGAGAGGAGCCGTCTGTACCCACATATATATTTGCAGATGTTCTACTTTATAAATATGCATATACATGCCTCTTCCCATGTCCATATTGTATATGTAAACGTGTGGGCCCTCTTCGGGTGCTGCCGGTGCTGCTGCTGCGGACTGCGCCACAGTCGCTATGGCACCGGGTCCCGTTGCGCCGAGGGGTGTGGTCCTCGTACCGCTACTGCTGCTTGAGGTTTGCTGTCTTGCTGTGTCTGCTGCTGCCGCATCTGCTGCTGCTGCCGCATCTGCTGCTGCTGCTG
Organism: Sarcocystis neurona; assembly: GCA_000727475.1. NCBI lineage: Eukaryota > Apicomplexa > Conoidasida > Eucoccidiorida > Sarcocystidae > Sarcocystis > Sarcocystis neurona. The sequence goes on along the minus strand of KL647304.1, from coordinate 2,369,599 downwards.
CTTCTGCTTCTGCTGCTGCGTCGCTGCATGTGCTGCTGCGGCTGCCGTGTTGCGATGCTGCTGCTGTTGCAGAATTTGCTGTCGAAGAAAGTTTTTGATCCGAACTACGGCCTTTTCCTGGTGAGACTAAATGAAAGAAAAATATCCACCGTGCACACCTAAACTCCGGCTGCTGCTGCTGCTGCATGTGTTTCCCCTGATGGTGCTCCTCGCTCTGCTGCTCCTGCTGCTCCTCCGCTGGCTGCCTTTTGAGGACAGGAAAACCTACTCTGTTGAATTATGCTCTCAGCAAATATATTCCCTTTCTTCTTCTTCTTGTTGACAGGCGTCGGAGGATCAATCTGTCTACCCAAATCCTAACGCGCCAATAATTCATCCGCATGCAGAAGCTCTCTACTGCGCGTTAGGCAAAGTACTGGGGAAAGTAAGACGCGCCCTGCCAATATCTGTTCTCTCTTCTCAATATTCCTTCTATCTAGGCCATTTATGGACCTACTCGAGGGACCGGCCACATATATGAAAGTGGTGTGTGAATGTGTACACATATACATGGGCAGCAGTATTGTGTCTGTCTGTCTCTCTGTCTCGACACACAGTACACAAGTACACGTGAAATTGAATGTATATATATTTGTAAGAATGCTGTGTATATGTAATAATATATATATATGAAGGCAGCAGTACTGTTCTCTCTCCTTCTATATGTATATGTATGTGAAAGTGGTATGTGTACGTCTGTATACGTATATGAAACAGCAGTATTACTCTGTTGAAGTGCGGTAGTTGCTGAGACGGCGTCATCCTGCAGAAGGTACGCTCGTGTGGTGTATATCCGCCTTCATGTGAGGACACCGGACGATGGTGGGCTCAGTATTTTTCCACCCTTTTTCGAGGCAGAGGTGTTCCACATTTGGAGGCCACCACATATGTCTACGCAACGTATATATATATGTTAGCGCATGCATGTATTTCTCATACAAATGTACGTAAATATATATGTATATGGGTATAGTTGTGTGTATGTGTGTCCACATGTATATGTATATATTTCCGCATGCATGTATGACGTGCTCTTCCATACCGCGATGTATATGTGTCTTCCTATCTATCGCGAATGTATGCATGCGCGCATATATGTATGTTGTAGGTATGTGCATGCAGAGAGGGGAGGAGGACTTTTTGCCACGGACGTCGAGAGGAGAGGTGGGGCGCCCCCCCCTCGGTGGCTGCCCGCAGTCCTCGCCGTGTGTCTCCCGTGCTGCTGTCGTCTCCCGACTTGCTGGCCGTTTTGCTGGTCTTCTGTGTGTGCGTGCTGCAGGCGCTGTACGAGAAGATTTTGATCGAGCCGCAGCTGAACCGCGTCTTTTTGAATTTGCTGTTGGGGCGGAGAAATTACGTCGACGACGTGCAGGCGTTGGACCCCGGGGTTCACCGCGGGCTGCTGTTTCTGCGAGACTTCGACAACGTCTCCTCTCTCTCCCTTACCTTTAGCATTGGCAAAGGTGATTTGTGTGGCAACGCAGAAGACGACCTCATTCCCAACGGGCGGAACATTTCCGTCACCAAGTAAGAAAACAGCAGTCCGAAGCACAAGTCCTCAAACAAAGTGCTTCTCCTCCCTCTTCATATATATATGTATATGTGTATCGGTGGCTGCCTGGGGGTGGGGGTGGCTGCGATGCGGTGGATCGGTGCTCCACGTTCGCGTCAGTATTTACGTCCATATAGAGACCTCTCTTTTGTGAATATACACACATATATATATTACACATACGTCCGCAAAAGTATATATATCTCTGTTGATATGAATGACTCATTACACACATATATATATACGGGTGGGGATGGGTGACTGATAAGAAGCACATATATATGTATATATGTCTGGGTAACAGAGAATACACATATATATGTATTTATGTACGTAGTGGGAGATAATGAGTCTGCTGGTATTCTCAGACAAAAAGAAGGAAGATTTTGTAGAGAGAGACGTCGTAGCTCGGTCTCCGTCTCTATTCCTCTATGTATATATATGTGTCTCTATATATGTGTATGTATGGGCACCTTACACCAGTGTATGTACATACGTGTGTCTCTCTCTATATACGTTCGAGCGTGTATATATATGGAGAGGGTGTGTGGGTAGCAGAGGAGTTTTTGTCTGCTTTCGAATGTGGCAGCACGCGGCGTCGGCGTCTCCTTTTTTATGATTTCACTAAAAACGACCGCCGTTTGCATGCAGGGGCGTGTGGCTAGCAGTTGGAACGTGCCGGTATCTCTCGGCGGCTCAGGTGTCTGTACACCTCGTGACTGGCTGTCTCACCGTATCCCTCGTTACTCTGTTTTCCGAGTGTCGAGGGCACCTACGAATAAGGGCTGTCGATGTTTTCACGCTATATAGAGGCCACACATCTGTTATATGCGGGGATTGGGGAATATTTTTCTCCACGCATGCACCGGGGTATGTGGGGTGTGCGCGTCTCTCTGCGTGTCGCCCGGCGAAGATGTGCCGGTGTATCGGAGTCGCCCTCCGCGCCCCTCCTCCCCCCCCCCCCCCGCTTTTCCCCGGCCGTACGTGTCTGTGGCTTATCTCTATATACCGCAGCAGCAGAGGGTGTGTGTGTGAGTACGGTACGGGCTGCCAACGACGCGTGCCTGCCTGCCGAGAGAGAAAGGGCAGAGAAAGGGAGAACTTTTCTGGCAACAGAGAGAGCACGTCTTTCTGGTTGTCTTAGAAGAAGGAGATATAAAAGGGGTCTTTTGGCGGGGGCCGAGTGCTGGCCGGGGAGGGACAGGAGCGCAGGACTGCAGCCGCGCACAGCGAGCCTGTGAAGGTGGCTTCTTTGCAGAAAGAAGGACACGAAGAAGAGCTGCGCGAACTGGCGGGCGTGAACGGCTCTCTTTTCTTCTTCCTTTTCCACAGAAAAGTCCACGTCCCCACCTTCACTTGAGCGCGCTCCTCGCTTGTTCGTCCTTCCCCACAGAAAGTCCACTTTCCCCATCAGGGGAAGGGAGAAGAAAGAAAAGCGGCGAACCCCGGCGATTTGTCCCCGGCGATTTGCCGTTTCTGCACGGGTGTGGGGGTGCGTCTGTGTGGGGGGGAGAGCTGTGAAGAAGAACGAACTTGTGCGTTTTTTCTTGTGCCGCACACGTGCATGCGCGTATCCACACATGCCCCATGTCCCTGTATATATATATATATATGTGTGTGTAGAAAGAGAGGGAATTTTTTCTGTGGGACGGAAAGAAGACGTTGTCGTCGTCTAAGAAGAAGGAGAAGAAGGGGATGGTGGGGGTTGATACACATGTACGTGTGTGTGTGTGGGTGTGACGTGATCGACAGCGAGTCGAAGCTGCGCTACGTCCAGGCGGTCGCGCACTACAAGTGCACACAGCAGATCGAGAAGCAGACCCGGGCATTTCTGCAGGGCCTGTCGTGCGTCGTGCCACTGTGTTGGCTTCAAATGTTTAATCCTGATGAACTGCAGCTACTCGTCAGCGGAAGTCCTGCAGGTACCTTGCATGCGCCCCCTGTCACCTGTTGGCCCGCTCTCTCCATATGTATACATATGTGTGGATATGCGAGTACACCGTTGTACGTAAGTTTATGTATTTAAAGTATGTATATGGGTTTTTTCCCGTTTCCTCTCTCTCTCTCTGTGCCTGGCGTTCTCTCTGCATGCCTCGCGTTTCCTCTCTTTCAGCGCGCCGACACACGGTGCACAGTCACGAGGCAGTCAGCCACGTACCCAAGCGAGCTTTTCTACTGCAAGAGACAGGCTCAGCTGCAAATACTTCCTCTCTCTAAATATGTGTGTATGTGTACGTGTATGTATGTGTGCACGTGTGTATAGCTACGGGCGCATTTGTAGCGGGGTGGATATGTCCCTGGGTGTCTCGCCTGAGACGTACTCCGTGTGACCCACGTCGTGTGTTTTGCCGCGTAGTTTCTTGTGCGTCTACCAGATACACATGAAGTTCAAGGGTTCGAGCCTTCTTCCTCTATTCCCTCGGTCCTCTTTATCTGCATGTACGTATCGGTGTATATGTATATGCGTTCCTTGCTTCCTTTATACATACACACGCGCGTATGTATATATGTGTGTGTGTGTGTCGTCTTCAGTCGTGCATGCGTATTAAACAGATACACTTGCGCGTCTTTTAACACATAGAAGAAGTGCGTGCAGGTGGGTCGTGGGCATGTTTGCGGACATCCGTGGTCTCTGAGCTGCCCCGCCGCCGGTCTGCGGGTGTACGTAGGAGTATGTGATTCTCGCTTTTTGCTGGTGTCTTTATGTGTGTAGCTAGTATAGGAATTTCTTCATGTGTGGATGTGCCGCAGTACGTGGACGCGTGCCTCTGACACTCGTTTTCTCACTTCGCCGTCTCCAAGTCGGCCTCCAGTCGGTGGAGCGCGCACCCTCGCGACGGGATGGAGGGGGAACAAAATTTTGTCGTCTGCCTCTCTGCGTGGATGTGTGCATGTGTGTGTGTTGGTAGCTCGGTGGTTTCTGTCGCAGCTAGCTGGATGGTGCGTATGGTGTCTGTTGACACATGGTCACATGCATGCGAAGAACGACACGCCAGCTAGCTGCACCGTGCGGCTTGTATGCGGAGCCGTGGTGGGAAGACTCAGCAGTTCTGCAGGTGGCTGGGCCTGCATGCGCGCTTGTGGCTCTGGTGTATCCCTTGGGGTGGTCCACGTGTATCTATTATACGCCTGAGAGAGTGTGCAACTTTGTTGGAGGCGCGGAGCATGCATGAGGCTGGGTGGCCGTGCTGGGCCTGGTGGCGCGCGCGAGCAGCTGGCGTGCTACAGATAGCGCGCATGGTGTGATCTGAGGCGTGCTTGCATGCGTTTGCGGTGGGCTACTTTTTTGCAGGCTTCGACGTGGATGACCTGCGGGCGCATGCAAATTGCACGGGAGGGTTTCGACCCGATTCCCCGACGATCTGCTGGCTGTGGGAAATTTTGGTAAATTCTCCCTACTTTCGTGACCCTCTGTCCCGACCCGTCTACCTCTGTCTCTGTCTCGCGCTGCGTACAAAAGATCCTTCTGTGCCACTTCGTTCTTACTAGTGTGGCTCTCTGAAAGTATTTGTCTACTTCTTTTTGCCAAATGTTGGAGTTTTTTCTCTCTTTTCGTCGGATTCTCTCCACTCCCCTCTACGCGAAGTTCTCTCCGTTTCAGTCCTCCCTTTTTTCTGCATGCGGTCTGCGCGTTCCGCGCTCTCGTTCTCCCCTTCTCTCTCTCCGTCTGTATCTCGTGCGTGTCTGTCCGCATGTTCGCCTTTTCTGTGAGGCGTAACGTATGTGCCGAACATCTGGCTGCCGTGCTACTACGCTTCCCTCGTGTGTGTTGTCACGGACGCAGGGTACTATTCTGGGGGGCTGGGTCTCTGTGTGTACGCGTGCGCCAAGGCAGTGCTGCTGCTGCTGCTGCGCCCGTACATCGACGCTGCTTCCTCACGCCAGCAGCAAGACTTCTGCTTTTGCATGTGTCTGCGACATACTCGAGATACACGTGTGTGTGTCTGGGGGAGGAGGGTCTTTCTCTGTTTAACTGCTCTCGCTTAGTACATGCGCTTGTCCGCCAGCCGTCTTTTTTTCCGAGTGGACGGAAGGAACGAGAGCGTGTGGGTTCGTGAAGACGGTTCATAGTGCGGGGGGGTGACGGGAGCGGTCACCGGTTTTCTCCCATCCGTGCCCATGTCTTATTTATTGGCAGACATCTTCATCACCAGAGGGACGCACGCACGTATGCTTCTGTCAATCTCTACGTATATCGGCATGCGTGGTCATGCCGGTAAATTCTTTCCGTAGAGACAGATCTAATGGAGGGCGTCTGCCGCAGTTGTGGGTGAGGATCTGTCTCGTCTCTTTTTTTGTGGATTCTTGGCGACACCAAGGGGCGCGTTGTTGTTGCATGCGGTGGTTATTCTGGGGTGCGTGCGCAGGAAGAAGCGACGAACGAATACCGTTCGAAATTTCTGATGTTCGTTACGTCGTGCTCGAGACCGCCACTTCTGGGTTTTAAAAATTTGCATCCCTCCTTCACAATTCACTACGTTCCTGAGGTCGACAGGCTCCCGAGCAGCAGCACCTGTGTGAACCTGCTGAAGCTGCCGCCGTACCCCACAAAAGAACGGTTGAAAGAGCGACTCTACGAGGCAGTGCAGGGGGCCGAGGGCTTCGGGCTGAGTTGAACTCGTAGACTCGCCCCGCGCGCGTGCATGCGCAGTTTCTTCTACCACATCTGGCGCGTGGCTACATATGTCTGTGGGTTTGCATATTGAAGTTGTTCCCGCGTTTGTTTAGGTCTCGACATTCCATCAAAATCGGGAAATCTCGGTGTCTGTCGTTGCGCTGCTACCAAGAGACAGAGAGATAAACGTGTCGCCCGGCGCGGGCAGAGAGACGTCTGTGGGCGGGGGGGGGGAAGGGGGTGGTGCTGTCTGCAGCATGCAAAAACGTGGGAAGGTTGCTGGCCTCCGCAGCAGATGTGAGAAGGAACGGCCTGTGGCATGAGGTCTGGGGAGGAGGACGCGTAACTGATAGAAAAATTAAACGCATGTACGTTAGGCAACCAGTATTATATATTTTGAGGGGAGAGTGCGGAGGAGGCATGTAGCCGTGGCTGCCTCGGGTTTTTACACAGGCAAGCAGTGTTTTGTGGATGTTGGGCGCAGGAGGGTGAGGCGTGTAGCCGTGGCAGCCTCTGATTCATGAAAAGACGCATGCAAGCAGTGTTGCACAGTGATGAAGAGCGAAACGGATCCGCCGGGTTTCTCCACCCTCTTTCTTCTGTAAAGGAGAATTTAAATCGAAAGGAACGTACCTCCCAACGTGTCCCGCGCGTGCACACACATGTGTGTACACGCACACGTGCGTAGGAAACTGAAGCGTATATCGATTTCTACACATATTATGTGGAAATGACGACATACACATTTACACGTAGAACAGCAGCACGGCATCCTTATATATATATATAATATATATATATATGTACGCATGCATATGGACCTGTATGCGTATGCGTAGGAACGACGTGGTAGTTACCGAGTGTTCAGGCAATTGAAAGCTTATATCGATCTCAACGTATATCTGGAGGTGACAATATACGCATTTGTACATAGAAGAACTATAGCAGGGCATATATATATATATACATATGCGTATGTATGTGTATGGGCACATGTAGAAACGACATGGTCATTATTAGTGTTTACATGTATATGTGTATGTATATGCACGGCCGCACATACGTATACATGTGGAAGTATATATATGGAAACACGTATGTGTGTAAGACGTATGTGTAGCTATGAGACATAAAGAGGGTAATACAGCGGTGTACAGAAAAGCACTGTTGAAACTGTCTTGGGGTGTATATACCACAAAAGCAGGACGGCTTACAGACCGGAAAAAAGCTGTGTGTACGTCAGTAGGCCGGTGCTTCATATGCATCGTTTGAGTGTCACGAGGTCGCTGGTTCATATGTGCGCTGGTGCTCGTGGCTACAATAATATGCATGTATATTTTTTTTGTGTGTATTCACAGAGAGTAGAAGAAACAGAGAGACTTATATGAAAATTTCTGACAGAGGGGCAGTCGAATTTTACGTGTCCACGTGTGTATTTCTCTGCGTACGCGGAACCCTGCGCACACACGCATATATGAGAATAGTTCTTCGAGTCACGTATACCTCTCCGTCTCTCCCACTTCCCAGTGGATGTCGCACCCACATGCTGCCTGGACAGGACTCAGGAGATGGAGTAGAGTGGTCACGTAGATATGTGTATATTTCTTCTGCGTGTTTTCCTTCTGCAAACGAACGCACAAGAATTGATACGGTCACGTGAAACGGAGGTTCTATCCGCCTGGCGGAGGAGCAGGAGGAGGGCGAAAATCTTTGAAAGAGCGAGGGACGTCTGCAACGTCGAAAGCGACGTCAAAAGGTAGCGGCTGCTGCTGGCGGAAGTTCGACTGCCAGACGTCCAACCAGGCACTCAGCAGCAGCAACGCGTCGCCTGTTTGCTGCGGCAACGTAAAACAGCAGGAGCAGAACAGCAGCAGCAGCACCGACGGCAGGAGCAGCAGCAGCAGTAACGACGGCAGCAGCGCCGATGAACCGGGACGTATGTCAACTCCGTAATGTTGTGGAGACTCACTTCCGCATATGTGTACATACGTCTATCTGCAGGAGTGGACACTACACATACGCAAAGATACAACAGAAGTGTGCACGCGCGCAGATTCAGAGAGACTTCCACGTGCCTGTGTATTACATACCGAGAGAGAGAGATCTGTACACATCCTCTACACAAGTGAGCACGTGCACAAAATCTCTGCAAGGTGCCCGTGGACGTAGACCCTTGACACGTACGAAGACAGTCCTCCGAGCATACGTCAGAGAGATGGAGAGAAAAGTCCCGACCTGCCCGTATTTGAACACATGCGCAGCACGTGTATTTCTGTGTGCCTGTAACTTCTCACGTTCACCTGGCACACCCTCCTGCCTTCGACGGAGATTAGAAAGAAGCCACCGCACAAAAAAAGACGTGCGGGCCATCGCGTGTCCACGCATGCAGCTGTACACCAACGCATGCATGTCTTTGCAGTCCCAAGAAATGCCACACACAGCTTTAGACTCACCCACGTTCAAGTAACTAGCCTCTGAGGCTCCGTGTGACTGCGCATGCTTTAACCAGACAGGCCTACTACACAGACGCAGTGACCTCCTGCGCTGACTCCTACCCTGCATGCATACATGCTCAAACGTTACATATACATATATACACATATACACGTATATGTAGGAGGCCGTACACGTATATATATACATACATATACCACATATATATACATGTGTATATATACGAGCAGGTAGGTATACGACATCGTACACGTGTATGTACGTATGTATGAGTAGGTAGGTATACGAAACGGTATACATATACGTATATACGTGCATGTGAGTAGGTAGATACAGGAGATCCTATATATGTATATACGCACAAACATATAAATATGTCCAGCAACAGACGTGTGTGTTACTTATACATCTTCGTGAATGGCAACGCACACAAAGGCACGTCAGCGTCTTTACGGCTATGCGCCTGCGTCCGTGGAAGTCTGCAGTGAAGACGCAGCTGAGTTGATAAATTTGCCACGTTCTGGGCCCGCGTTTGTGAGCAGCAGCACCTGTTCTGCGTAGTTCTCCATACCCCTGCATCCACACCTGTCCCAAACATGTGTACATATATATTATACCCATACACAAATACATGTGTACATACATGTCCGTGTATGGGTACGAATATATGGGAACGCGCGCACCTGTCCCATGACGTGTGTCCATATATATATTCATATACACGAATATATATGTATGCGCACGTCTGTGTACGGATAATATATGGGGACGTGCGCGCCTCCCGAGGCAGGAGGGGGCCGGGCAGACGTAGAAGAGAGGCAGGCGACAGACATCCGCCGTCGGCGTGGACTGTGCGCATCCGCTAGAAGTGGACAGCCCCTGCTGCTGCTGCGGCTGCTCTGCTTCTCCACAAACGGCAGGTGAAAAAGTGCATACGACCTACACGCACATCTACACAGACAACATGTGGGACAGGCGCCAGGCTGCGTTCCGCAGCATCCCTAGCAGCAGAGAGGCGCACACCTGCGTAGGCCAACGTGCCCCTCTTGCCGCTGTTGCTGCTCTCTATCTAAAGGCAGAAATATGCGCGCGCAGAGACGCCGACAGACACATACACGTGTCCCTCGGTCTTTGCGACTCCCCGTCTTTTTTTTGTCCTCTCTTATCTTTTCTCTCATCCGAAACGACATTTGGTCTTGTGTACGACAGCTCTATAAATACACACGCACAGCAGCGATGTTTACTATTAGTGAGACAGCTTGGCAGAGAGAAGCTGCATCCCCACCTGCTGCGGCAGCAAAACGTAGCTTCTCTGCATCACGGCCTCCCCTCCTGCTCCTCCTCCTTCTCCTGCGCCTCCGCGTTTTTCATCTCTTCGCTGAGGCGCAGAGGCTGCAGCAGCAGGAGCAGCGACGGCTCCAACAGCGGCGTCGTCAGCAGCAGGGGGAGATGAAGACGCAGCAGCAGCAGCAGGAGCCGCAGGACGCGTCGTTGCCGTCGCGGAAACGCTGCGGCGTCCCAGAGCAAATCCTGGCGAGGCATTCGGAAGAACATGAACAAAGAAATCTCGGTGTGTCTCCTGCTGCTGAGGCCCCACTACCTGCTGCTGCTGTTGTTGCAGTGCCTGTTGCTGCTGCAGCGGGTGGCGCGTCTGCGTCTGCAGGTGCTCCGGCTGCTGCTGCTGGTGCTGCTGCTGGTCTTGAAACTGCTGCTGCTGAGGCAGGTGGCGCATGCATGCGTTCAGACGCGCCGCGGCACAGCGCCCTTCCTCGGTATCGGCAAAAAGGGCCAGCAGGGGCGTGTTAAAATATTTGCCGACGAGCGCTTCGCCGATCCCCTCCGGTTCTACGGCCACAAATGCCTCGGGCAGACGCTGCAGCAACCCCATGCGGCTACTCCTGCTGCTGTCGTTGTTGCTGCTGCTCCACCTCTCGCTGCTGCTCCTGGGACGTGTCTGTCTGCTGCTGCCGCGTCCGAAGAAAAGTGGCGGGGAGGAACGAGCCAGCAGCTGCTGCCGCTGCTGCCACGCCCGGGCAAGTGTATTCATCAACCGCCCTGCCCCCGCTCCAAAAGCGACGTATGCGACGGCGTCTATCTCCCCGCTGAGCAGCAGCCAGTGTGCAGCAGCACAGACCTGCTGCTCTTCTTTTTCTTCTTCTGTTTGTGTTTCGGTCGATCTTTTGTCCTGTGGGGCTGTTCCTCCTGCTTCTCGATACTCCGCCGCTGCGGTTTCAATTCCTACAGAAACTCCTGCTGCTGCTGCAGTACCACAACCGCCCAGCATGACGTGCTTGACTTTTGCTGCTGCACCTGCGTCTGCCGCTGCTGCACCTGTGTATGCTGCTGCTGCATCTGCGTCTGCTGCTGCTGCTGCATCTGCTGCTGCGTCTTCTTGTGCAGTTGCTGAGGGTCCCTCTGCAGCAGCTGCTGCTATTTCCAGACTTGCCGCCGCCGTAGGTTCTCCAGTCGATCGGGGCTGCAGGAATTTCTGCTGCTGTCGTGCATGTCTTCTGCTGCTGCTGCGCGCGATGTGATGGGCGGTCGGGACGACAGCAACAGCAGCACGGCATGCATCCGCCAGCCGGTCGGCAAAGGTTCGGATAAAGCCATCTCTGCAGCAGACGGAGAAAACGAAGAAAAGAGACAGCAACAGCAGCGAGGTATATGCACGCAGGAGCACATCACCAGCAGCAACAAAGGAACACCAACATCAGCAGCAGCAGGTCGAGGTGCTACGGTGATTGCGCAGCGCTAGGAGCAGCAGCAGCAGCAAGGCAGACGCAAAAATAGCAGCAGCATCACTAACAGCAGCAGTACACATGGAGCGACATCGTCGACAGATAGAGCAACAGCTGCGGCACCAGCAGAGGCAGCAGGATAAGTAGAAGAAACGGGAATCCCGTAATAAACACTAGCAGCAGGGGCAGATGATTTCCATCACAGCAGCAAAGAGCAGTAACAGCAACAGCAACGTAGCAGCGCCTCCTGCAACAGCAGCTGAAGCAGGTGCACCACCGCCCACCATAAAATGCGTAGCAATAGATCAGAGAACCGGCGGAAGTAGCAGCCACACCAATAGCAGCAGCAACAGCGGCAGCAACAGCCGCAAGAGCAGCAGCAGCAGTCGTGGCAACAGCAGCAGCAACAGCAGCAGTCCTGGCAGCAGCGGCAGCAACAGCAGCAACAATGGCAGCAGCAGGAACAGCGGCAGCAGCAGGAGTTGGGTGAAAGGGCCAAAGCGGAGCACCGGCAGCAGCAGTTCGAGCAATGAATCAGCCGAGGTAGGTGTTGAAGCAAGCAGGCTCTCCAGAAAAAGCAGCAGATGTTGCACGAGAAGCGACAACTCCCAGGTCAGCCCTCGGCGTTTCCGCAGCAGCAGCAGCGAGGGAAGAGGAGCAGAGAGCACGCCTCGTACGCGGGGTCCTGTCGCAACAACAGCAGAGGAAGCAAGGAGGAGTGCAGCAAGGCCGTATACCTGCAGCTGGTTGCTTCATCGGGCAGTAGCACGACAATGCCACGCTTCCTTTTACTTCTCCAGTCGAGTTCTTCTTCTTCTTCCTCGTCTTCTGCTGCGGTTTCTTCCTGCTGCAGTGCCGGCTGCTCGGCAGCAGCTGCTGATGCATGCGAGACCGGTGCGCTGCATCCCGCACTGCGGTGCGACACCAAATAAACTTCCACGAGGTCTTCGTCTGCTGCTGCTGTTGCTGCTTCTCCTTCTTCTTCATCTCGCCCTCCTGCTGCCTCACACGTCGCGTCTGCCTCTTCCGACGCAGCCAGTGTCTCTGCCGCTTGAGAGGTCGCTGCTGCTGCAGTCCCTGCGCCCGTCGCCTCGTTCAACGAGCCCGGCTGTCCGCTGCCGTGCTGCTGGTGGTGCGGTTGCTGATGTTGTTGCTTTCGCACTTCCTGCTGCTGCAGCAGCAGCTCCACTGCTGCTGCTGTGAGGTCGTAGTGCTGCTCAGCTTCGGTGTAACTACGCCGACGCAGCAGCTCTACACATGGTGCTGCGGCTTCTGGATCTGCTGCTGCTGCTTCTGCGTCTGTTGCTACTGCTGCGTCTGCGTCTGTTAGTGCTGCCGTTTCTGCGTCTGCTGCTGCCGCTGCCAGAGCGTCGAGCGCTGTCGCTGCTCCTGGTGCTCGTCCTTCGTCGCTGCCGTTTGCTGCTTCTGTTGATTCGGGCAGCACCAGCTGCAGCTCTGGCGCATCCCAGTCTTCTTCTTCTTCGTTCTCTTCGAAGTCTTCAAGTTCCTCTTCTTTTACGTCCTGTTCCTGCATTTCCTCCACCTCACCTTGTTGCTGCTCTTGCTGCTGCTGCACTTCGTTGTTGCTGGGAGAAGAAAAGACGAACTCCAGCAGCTCCCGCCGCAGCTCGTCCCGTACTCTAACTAAGCGGAAGCCCTCGTCTTCCTCCTCCTCCTGTTGCTGCTGCAGCGCCACGGCGTCCCACGGAGATTCTTCTTCTTCCTCCTCCGTCTCCTCCTTCCTCTCACTCTGCTTCTCCTCCTGCTGCTGCTGTTCCTGCTCTTGACGCATTTCCCGTCTGTCCTCCTGAAGCTCTTGTTGCTGCTGACGCTGCCGCTGCTGGCGTTGTCGCTGCTGTTGCTGCAGCTGTTGCTGCTGCCGTTGGTGGACGTGCTGCTGGAGGAGTTCCACCTGATCGAAGATACACGGGACCTCGCTGTTCCAGGAGTGCTGCTGCTGCCAATACTGCTGCTGCGCCGCTGCTGGGAAGAAGCGAATCACCGGGGGCTCTACCCCCCCAGGGTCGGCAGCAGCAGCAGCAACAGGAGCAGGTGTAGCGGCGACAGGGGAAGCAGCCGGAAAAAAAGACGGAGAAGCCGGAGAAGCACCAGCATCAGAAGCAGCTGTCGCTGTTGCGGAGGGAGTTTTCTGCTGCTCTTCGAACGAATGCTGGGACTGCTGCTGTCGTGCTGCTGCTGCTATTTGTGGGGAGCAGCGACGCTGCTGCTGTTCCTTTTCTTCCGCAGGCTGCCGCAGCTGCTGGAGTCTCGACAGCAGCACTTGTAGCGCCATTTGCAGAACTTCTTCTTCACTTGCTTGCGCGGGCAGAGGGATGCCCTGCCGCTGCAGCGTCAACAGCAAATCGTCGCGACTTAGCAGTGCAAGCTCTTTATGGAGCTGCGCCGCCAATTCCAGAGGCAGCATTTCTTCCTTCTCCTCTTTTTCTTCTTCTGCTTCTCCTCTCCCTTCTTCGTCTTGGTCTTCACCTCCTGCCATCTCTTCTCCTTTTGCTGCTGCTGCAGCTGCGGTACTCGCTCGTCTACGGATAGACAGAGAACCAAGAGAAGCAGCTGCAGGGAAAATTGCACCTGCAGGGGAAAACGCAGCATCCCGGGAAACTACAGCAGCAGAAGTAATTGCGGCAGCAGGGGGAAGAAAAGCAGTGCCTTGCATGGGTGCAGCGACGCCAGCAGCAGAGCGGCGTTCGGCAGCGGCCGCATTGCACCAGTGTCCCCCTTGTGGAAAAGGTAATCCACCTTCTCTTTCTTCTTCTCTTCCTTCTTCTTCTCTTCCTTCTCCTCTTTGTTCTTTCTTTTCTCTCTCTTCTTCTTGTTCATTTCTGCTTCGTTCCGCAACAGCAGCAGCAGCGACAGCAGCAGCCAGAAAGCTGTCGCGGGGCTGCCGTCGTGCTGCAGCAGGACACGAGGAAAAAAACCCCGCAGTAAACGCAGCAATGGCAGCGGAATTTTCTTTGCTGCTGCTCGCATTCTTTCCTCCCGCCCTCCGCCCATGTTGTCCTACAGCAGCAGCAGAAGCACCAGCAGATACATATGATTTTCTAGGAGGAGCCGCAGCAGCAGGCGCGCCACCACATCGCACGGTAACTGCAGCAGTAGCAGCAGCAGAAGCTGAGTTCGCTCCAGCTGCGAGGGCATATCGACGATGCGTCTGCTTGGTCCCCGTGGCGGCTTCATCTTCAAAAACAGCAGCAGTAGCAGGACGTTGGCGACCCCACTTCCACAACGCAGCAACAGCAGCAGAGGGACGGCGCTGCCTGCTGCTGCTGCTGCACGTTTTTCCAGCAGCAGAAAGCAGCTGCACGACCCGTCGTCTCTCCACGGCCGAAGCAGCAGCAGCAATGTCCACAGCAGCAGCTGCTGCTGCAGCGAGAAACGCAGCAGCCGCGGCGGGGTCTCGTGGCTGGGCAGCTGATTTGTCGGCTGCAGCCGCAGCAGCAACCAAAGGAGTTCTTTTTCTGCTCCTTCCTCGCCGTTCGTCACCCGACCCAAGTGCAGCAGCAGCAGCAGGAACAACAGCAGTGGCATCAGCGGCAGCCGCAGCATGAAATGCAGAAACAGCAACAGCAGGAGATGTACGGCAGTTCGCGCGAGGAAGAGAAGAGAAGCAGAGATGCCCACGAGGGTTAGAAGAAGGTCTCATACTTTTTTCATAAGAAGTGCTGCAGCAGCTGCTGAAAGCAGTGCGGCACATCCTAGAAAACCTGCCGCAGCTACCGAGGAACCTGAAGCAGCTGCAGGAGAGGCTGCTGCAGCATCTGTTGGAGAAGATTCCATTGCTGCGGTGAAGGCAGGCCCCTGGGGGAAAGAATTGAGAAGAAGACGTGCTGCAGGGGCCGCCTTTTCTTTTAGGGCTTCCCCTATTCTTTGCTAAACAGCAGCAGCTGCTGCACCAGCGCCGCCGTGCGGACCGAAGGAGGAAAACTCCTGCAACGCCTCTCCTGCTTCTCTCCCTCCTGCTGCTGCAGCGGCTCTTGCTGTTGACGAGACCGCAGCTGCTGCTGCTGTGGCTGAGGGTGTTCTTGATGTTGCTGAGAATGCAGCTGGTGTCGCTGAGGTGACCTCTGCTGTTGCTGCAGCTGTACCTGCTGCTGGTCCTGCTGTTGTTGCTGCCGGTGCCTTTGCGTCTGCTGCCATTGCTGCCGCGGGTATTGCTGCTGCTTCTGTCACTGGTGGTGCTGCCTGTGTTGGTGGTGCCTCTGCTGCCGCTGCCGCGCTTGTTGCCGCTGCCGCTGCCTACGCTGACGCCGTTGCAACTCATGCCTTTACTGTGCTTGCAGTGGCTTCTGCTGCTGTTGCTGTCGCAGCTGCTGCTGCTGCACCTCAAAACTGAAAGCAAAGCCAGGTACTCCACGCCCCAGCGGCCACACGCAGCACCACCAACGCGAGCAGCAGCAGCAGCAGCACGAGCAGCAGCAACAGTAGGTGCGGCAGCAGCAGCAGTAGGAGCAGTAGAAGCAGGAGCAGCGGCAACACGTGTTGTTCCTGCGGCGGCCACTGCCTTCAGGGAAGAATTGGACGTGGCAGCGGCGTCCGCAGCACCCCGCGTGAGAGCAGCAGTAGCCGGAGCAGCAGGAGCACCAGCGGAACAGAGCACTGTAGAATTGCAAGAGAAACACTGGCGAGCCGCTGGCAGTCGTACAGAAGAGGAGAGAGCAGCTATCGCCCGGTGTGGGAGGAAGCTTCTCACGAAAGGATGTTGCTGCTGTTGTTGTTGGCAGCAGAAGCAGTAGCAGAAGAGTAACAGCAGCAAACGAGCGGCAGTGTTCCTGCTGCGCCGCTGCTGCTGCCTCGCTTTTGCCTTAACACGCTCTCCAGCTGATGCTGCCGGTGCTGCAGCGCGCACAATCAATCCCATTGCTCCAGCACCTGCGCACCTTTGTAGCTGCTGCTGCTGCTTTCCCAGCTGCTCTTCCTGCTGCTCCGCCACCTCCTCTTCTTGCTGCTGCGCTCAACATGCTGCTCCTGCACTGCTGCTGCTAGTGCTATTGCTGCTGCTTCTGCTGCGCTGCCAGGCAGTGGACGCTGCTGCTGCTGCTGTCCCAGGACCCCTTCCTGCTCCTGGTGCTATCCCAGGACCCCTTGCGGCCCCCACTGCTGCTGTCCCAGAACCCTCGCTGCTGCTGGTGCTGCTGTCCTAGGACCCCTTGCTGCTCCTGCTGCTATTCCGGGAGACCTTGCTGCTCCTAGCGCTATCCCAGGACCCCTTGCTGCCCCGCTGCTGCTGTCCCAGGACCTCCGCTGCTGCTGCTGCTATCAGAGGACGACCCCTTGCTGCTGCTGCTGCTGCTGTCCCAGGACCCCTTGCTGCTCCTGCTGCTATCCCAGGACGACCCTTTGCTGCTGCTGCTGGTGTTCCAGGACTCCTTGTTGCTGCTACTTTGGTTGCGTGTCACTCCCGGCCGCCGCATTTGTGTGTTTCCCTGCCGTATCTCTTGCAGCCTCTTCTCACTTCCCAGCTGCTGCTGCTGCTCCTTTGTCCTCTGTATACGTACAAATTCATTTCCCTGCTGCGAACACCCACCCGGCGTTTCTTCTACTAGGTCGCATGCTGTTTCCGCCTCCTGCTGCTGCTCTTTCCCTTGCTGCAGCTGAGCGTCGTTGCACCAGCTGTCTGCCTCTGACGCTTCCTGCTGCTGCTGGAATGTTATCCTGCTGCTGCCCCTGCTGTGTCACTTCGCGGGGGCCTCCCAAGATTGGTTGCCTCACCATTTCTGTTGCGAGAGACAAGATGCTGCAGCTGCTGCCTGCGTAGTGCACACCACACACCACACGCCTGCTGCTGCTGCTGCCCTTACTGCAACAATCGTGAAGCCGCTCCTAAACGCTGCTTCTGCGCGGCTTCTTCTACTGCTGCTCGAGCTGCTGCTTCTGCGTGTTATCCACCTTCCCTGCTGCTGCTGGTGCAAACTCGAGGCTCTGTCCCTGCTGCTGTTTCTGTTGCTGCTGCTTGTAGTCGGGTTGCCAAAACAACTCTGCTGCTGCTCTTCCGTTGTTGCTGCTGCCGCTCACTGCTGCTGCCGCTCACTGCTGCTGCCGCTCACTGCTGCTGCCGCTCACTGCTGCTTCTGCTGCTGCTGCTTCTGCTGCTGCTGCTTCTGCTGCTGCCGTTTCTGCTGCTGCTACTCCTGCTGCTGCTGCTCCTGCTACTGCTGCTGCTCCTGTTGCTGCTGCTGCGCCTGCTGCTCCTGCTGTTCCCGCTGCTGCTACTTCTGGAGCTGCTATCACGTGCGCCGCAACGTCGCTGCCTGCAGGCCTGCCGCAGACGGTGGCTCTTGCGCTGCGCGTCTACCCATGTTGCATTAGACGCTGCTGCTGCTGCTTAATCTTCTTCGCTCTTCGCGGCTGCGTCCGCAGAAACGTTGCTGCTGCAGTGTATTCGTCGCGAGGGCTGCAGCTGCTGCAGCTGCTGCACGGCCCCAGCATCCCCTACTCCAGCATTTGATGCATTTGCTAGCACAGCCCGTGGTCCTGCCGCTTGACCAACCTGCTCTGCACAGTCGAGGATAGTTGCTGCTGTTGGGCTGCTGCTGCTACTGCTTTTGGAGCTGCTGCTGCTACTGCTTTTGGAGCTGCTGCTGCGACCGCTCGTGAGCCAACAACGCTTGCCCCCCTCATGCTGTCGTTGTTACTGCTGCTCCTGCAGCTCTTGCTGCAGCTCTTCCTGCTGCTGTTGCTGATGCTGCTGTTGCTGCTGCTGTTAATCTCTTTGGTCCTCTGCTGCTGCTGCTGTCGCTGCTGTTGCTGTTGCTGCTGCTGCTGCTGTTGCAGCTGCTGCTGCTGCTGTTGCAGCTGCTGCTGCTGCTGTTGCAGCTGCTGCCGCCGCTGCTGTTGCAGCTGCTGCTGTTGCAGCTGCTGCTGCCGCTGCTGTTGCAGCTGCTGCTGTTGCTGTTGCGGCTGCAGCCGCTGCTGCGTTTCTGAGCTCCTCCCCCCCTGCTTCCTTTGCTCCTGTTTCAGCGGCTAGAGGCGTATCAGCGACTGCTGCATCCCCACCAGTCCTCTGCAGCTTCCGACGCTGCTACAGCTGCTCTTGTTACCGCGACAGTACGTCGCTGCGGCTGCTACTATCTCTTCTGCTGCTGTTGTTTTTCCCTCCCTGCTGCAGGTCCTTGTGCGCAGGCTGCTGCTGCTGTTGTGTCAGCACCCCACTGCCTATTGCAGCGCCTGCGCTGCTTGCCGTGCTGCTCCTCCTGCTGCCACTGCTACCTCGTTGCTGGTGTCGCTGCCGCTTCTGCTGCTGCTGCTGCGAGGGTGCGGCCGGTCCTGGCGTTACTTCGCGACTGCTAACTCCCGGAGCTGCTGCCGCCACTGCCGCTGCCACTTCGGCTGCTCGGTCTGTTGCTGTAGCTGCTGCTTCTCTTTCTGCTGCTGCTGTTTCTGCTGCTGCTGCTGTTTCTGCTGCTGTCGTTGCTCCGCTTCTCTGGCAGACGTTTTTCTTTGTTTCATATGGAGCTGTGTATCTGCTGCCCCCGGGGCACTGCAGAAGTAGCAATAGCAGCAGACGGTTCCGCCGCATCAAGACGCGCTGCCGCAGCAGGCGGTGTCGGTCCTGCAGCAACAACAGCGGCAGCACCGTCACCGACAGCAGCAGTGGCAGCAGCAACCGCAGTCGCAGCAGCAGCAACAGCAGCAAGAGCGACAGACAGAGCAACACCACCTGCGGCAGAAACAGCAGCAGCAGCAGTACAGTAGCAGCAGCAGCAACAGTAATAGCAGCAGGCCTCTCAGGGGCAGTAGCAGCACCCCGACCCGCTAATTCCCGCAGTAGCAGCAGCAGCACTTGCAACGGGAGCCACAGAAGCACGAGCCGTAGCAGCAGCAGCAGCCGCAGCAACAGCATGAGCCGTAGCAGCAACAGCAAGAGGCAGCCGCCGCAGCTATAGCAACATCCGGAATGTTAGCCGCGATAGCAGCAGCTGCAGCAGCAGCAGAGCAACGCAGGTGAAACAGTAGCAGCAGCGAAT
Source organism: Sarcocystis neurona (assembly GCA_000727475.1). Lineage (NCBI taxonomy): Eukaryota > Apicomplexa > Conoidasida > Eucoccidiorida > Sarcocystidae > Sarcocystis > Sarcocystis neurona. The sequence goes on along the minus strand of KL647304.1, from coordinate 2,350,219 downwards.
CGCCGAAGACAAAGTCGGTGAAATTCGACGGTGCAGGTGAAGCAGCAGCAGTAGCAGTAGCAACACAGCAGGTTTCTGCTGGTACGTATCTATGACAGCTAATCGAAAGCAAGCTGGTAGCCGCGCCCCATGTAGAGAAACGATTCTTGCTTCAACGCATGCGCTCCTTCCCCCCGGCCGTTCCCCTCCTCGGGTCGCATCGGCAGCAGCCCGACAGCACGCGCGAGAGCAGCAGCAGCTGCTGCAGAAGCAGGGGCGGGCGACAGACGAAGAAGCAGCCACAGCAGCAGCGGACTGGGCAGGCCAGCAACAGCACGAGCGAAGCGTGACAGCAGCAGCAGTAGTAAGAGAGAAGACAACGGCAGGTCTGGGGCCAAGACTTAGCAGCAGCAGCAGAGAGCAGCTGATATTTTGCAACAGCACAAAGGGTCGCGCTGCACCGTCGGAGCTCTTCGTCCACACAAGCAGCAGCAGCTCATTTGTTAGCCATTCCGCGCGTCTTTCGCCGTGTCTACAAATGTTCACACACATATATAGGATTGTCTGTGTCTAGACACGCTTCTTCACGACTTCTCCCTATATTTATTCTACACACTAATGCCGGGAAAAATTACATATACATGTACAGGACCCGAACACACAGAAGGGACCTCGGCACACATAAATGGACTTACGTGTGTAGGCACATATAACGCATGCACACAGAGGACCTTAGCTGACCCCACACACGTCCACATGCATGCATAACACATATACACATACACACATATATAGGAGGAGACGGATCATGGCTAATAGTTCTCTATACAAAGCTGCGCAGGTACGCATACACCTACCATACAGGGTAGAACTCCTGGTTATATCGCATATTCATATATAGGTATGTACACATATACTGGTAGCTGACGTATATAATATAGGGGATCCTAGGCAATACATTTCCACATATATTTAGAGAGGTAAAGAAACGGGAGCTACGCATAGGCGTATATACGGAGCGTACACGCTCGAGCGGAGGCCATCGACCCATGCGTATATACGTCGACGGATATCTTACGTACGTACAGATTGAAGACTAGGAGAATTCGTATATATATATCCATACGGATACATACACATACATACATATATACATATATACGTACATACATACATATATACATACATATATACATACATACATATATACATACATATATACATACATACATATATACATACATATATACATACATACATATATACATATATATATATATATGTGTATGTACTTTTATTTACGCTTAAATATACTTATCAACGTGATCTACGTATGTTGCTGTAGGCGTATGGGGTCCTCTTATTAACTTACGAATATATGCATGCATGTACATCTCCACACACATACACACGGGGGTATACGTGGACGTACAGAAGTACGGAGAAGCAGACAGAGGGAGATGAAGGGGGCTGCCCCACCTTCCCGTGTACTGAGGCATATATATATGTGGGCAGCAAATTCAGGTTCAGACATATATATACATATATGTATATAGAGAGAGTCCAGCCACGAGGCTGTGCCACCTTCACGTGTACTGAGGCATATATATATGTGGGCAGCAAATTCAGGTTCAGACATATATATATGTAGATAGACGGATATCTAATAGACAAGCCTTTTGCTGCGTCCCCTCTCATCCAGTTCCTTTTTCGTATGCTTTTCTCACGTATGGAGGACACCATACAAATATATGTATGTGTATATCTGTTATATATGTGTATACCTCAATCTATAGAGAGATAATACGTGTGTATGGATGTATATATATGTGTGTGTATGTGCCTCTGTCTCTATGTACATCCATTCATAGAAACATAAATCTGTATGTAAATCCATTTCTACGTGTACCTACATGTATATCTATCTATACGTACATACACATATATATATATGTCTACACGTAGATATGTGTGTGTGTGTACGTATAGATAGATACCTGAACAGATACATCTATTGACGTGTAGATATTTGAGTCGGTTTATGGGAAGCGTCTACGGGGGGCGTGAAGATCGGAGAGGGAGGCAGACAGAGGGAGAAAAACAGAGACGGAGAGATTGCGGGCTCCGCGCGGTGAAGAGGGCTGCTGACAGAGAGGCGATTTTGACGTGGGGACGCGTTGCAGACGTTGCTGTTGGCAGCTGCGGCCCGCGCGCAGAAATTTCCTTCGAAAAAGTAGCGCGCTTTCGCTTCCCGCGCCAGCCGACGAACACGCAGACGCAGCAGCACTTGCGAAGGAAGGGGACGCCTTCCTGGCCCAGCAACCGGCTCACACAACTTGCTCTCGCCGCTCCGGTTGGTGCCCATTTGCTGCTGCTGCTGCAGTTGGCCTGGGGGTGCTGCGCATCTTGCTGCTGGAGTGGGGTCCGCTGCTGCTGCTGCTGGTTTTTGCTCTTGCTGCTGCTGGGGGGGCCAGGCTTGGCTGCGCGTGCTGCTGCGAGACGATGCGGTCCGTTGCTGCTGCTGCTGCGGGACCATGCAATGCGTTCCTGCTCTGTTGCTGCTACTCTTGATCTCCTGCTGCAGTTGTCGCTCCTGCTGCTGCTCTGCGTCTCTGTGTGTGTGTGTGTGTGCGTGTGTGTGCTGCCGCTTGCGTAGTCGGCGCTTTACTTCTTCTGGTGCAGCAGTAGCAGCTGCAGCCTTGCTGCTGCCGATACTGCTGGGGTTCGACCGACGTGCTCCGCGTGTGTACGGCTGCTGCTGCCGCGGCCGTGTGCAGCTCCACTAGCTGCTGCGTTCGACTGCGTTCTTGGGGGGAACTGGAAGGAGAGGAAGAAGTACGAGGAGGGAAAGTGCCACAACGACTGGCGTGTAGACGCGTGTGTAAAAGAGGAACAAGTCGTCCCCATATTAACTGGGGAAACCGCGAATTTTGTCGATCTGTGTGTGCATGCGTCTATCTGCGTGAATGAAGAAGACGCGCAGCTGCTGCACAGCTACCGGCACAACAACTGCAGGCCTCGGCCGCTGCCGCTCAACGTCCTGCTGGTGGCTGGCTGCAGCAGTGACCGTCACGCGTCAGCTACTACTGCTGCCACCAACTTTGCGGCCGCAGAGAGGCTGCGCAGCAGTACGGCTCGGAGGGAGGAAGCGTTTCTGCTGCTGCTGCCCACCGTGCTGCCCGTGCGCCGGCGCACACGTTCGGCCGCGCCACACGGCATGACCGCTCGTCTACGTGAACCATCCTGCTGCTGCTGCTCCAGCTGGGGACAGATCCTGCTGTATCTGACCTGCGCTGCGGCGAGCAGTACAAGCCGTTGCCACGTCTATGCGTGTTTTATACGTATTTAACACGTACGTAGTTGGCGATGCTGCTGCTGCTGCCGCCGCGCCACCCACGACACTCTCCCCCTGCGCCCGTGCGGCTGCTGCTGTCGGGGGTGGCGGCTGCCGGCGAGCCCGGCGCCTGCACGGTATTTGCCCTTGTGCTGTTGTTGCTGCTGCTGGTGTTGCTGTTGTTCGTGTTGCTGCTGTTGCTGGAGGTGTTGCTGTTGTTTGTCCTCGCCTTCCTGTGAAAAGAGAGACCTCCTGTACTATGATAGTCGAGGACGCTGCTGTTTCTACGACCTCGCGGTTCGCTCGCTGGTGCTGCGGCTGTTCGGGCTGCTGCTGCAGCTACAAACAGCAGATCAGCATCAACACCGCCGCGGCGGCTTGCTGTTGCTGGAGCCGCGCCCGCACTGCCCGTTCGCTACAAGCGAGGATTCCCAGGGTCGCCGCTGCCTGTCGAAAGAAGCGAGTGTGTGTTGCCGCCTTCTGTGCTGCGCCTGCCTGGGTGGCTGTGGATTTCTGCTGCTGGGCATCCGTAGCTGATGCCGCAGATCTAAAGTAAAACAACTCTGCCGCTACAACTTCTGCCACATATGCGCCCGTTCCTCTTCTTTCCTCGCTTTGCTCCTGCTGCTGTCGCTGCGGCTGGTGCTGGGCAACGGCTTCCGTTGTACGGTGGTGAGTCGCCGACCGTAGATGTAGCTGTGTTCGCACACCCCACACCTCCTGGTGCCCGCAGCAGCAGCAGTACCAGCAGCAACCCAAATAGCTGCATTAACCGCACCGGCAGAGGCAACAACACCAGGCAGAGAGCAGTACCAGAAAGTGTCGCAGCAGTAATAACGGCCGCAGCAGCAGCAGCAGAAACAACAGTGGCGTGTGACTGCAGGGGAAGTGGGAAAGCCCGTCCGCGTCGACAAATGGAGCAGTAATAGAGGCAGCTGTAGAGGAAGCTCTACTGCAGCGCTTCCTCCGGCATTGCCAGCAGCAGAAGTGGCAGTCGTCGCCGCAGGAGCGGCACCATCTAGAATAGCAAGACCAGCGAAAATCGCAGCACAGTCGGTAGCGGCAGCAGTGCTGGTTGTGAGAGGAGACCCGAGAAGACGAGCCGCGCCAGGAACGAAAACAGGATCAGCAGAAACAATAGCAACGTCAGCAAAAACAGCAACAGCGTCAGCAGGAGCACAGCCAGCGTCAGCAGGAGCAAAGGCAGCGTCAGCAGGAGCAAATGCAGCGTCAGCAGAAGCAAAGGCATCGTCAGCAGGAGCAAAGGCATCGTCAGCAGGAGCAAAGGCAGCAGCAGCACGAGCAAAGGCAGCAGCAGCGGGAGCGAAGGCAGCGTCAGCAGCAGCAAAGGCAGCAGCAGCAAAGGCAGCAGCAGCAAAGGCAGCAGCAGCAAAGGCAGCAGCAGCAAAGGCAGCAGCAGCGCGCGAAACGCGGAAGCACCGAGACGAGTCAATGTGAGATTCGTGCCGCCACACGGGGCTGCATCTCAAGCCGATGAGCCCCGCGACCACTGCCCGTGGAGCAGCGGCAGCAGCAGGTGGCGCAGAAAGGGCTGCAAGTGCAGCAAAACGGCGCGCCGGCAGCAGCAGACGCACCAACTTCGGCAGACACAGCAGTACGCGTGTGGCCATAGCAGCACCATCGGCAGCAGCACCTGCACGAGGCGCAGGTGCCGTAGCCCTAGCAACAGCATCAGCAACAACACGAACACGTTTGGCGGTAGCAAGGGAATTGCCAACAAATACACCAGCCACTGCACCGATAGCACACACGAGGTGCGGCCCCCCGAATGCTGCAGCACGCAGGGTAGTGGACAGCTCTGATGAGAAGTGAATCGTCGTGCGCAGCAGATTTATTCGCCGAGCAGCGGCAGAAGTTGCAGAAGGCAGCAGCAGCGGCTGCAGGTTGTCTCTCTGTGCTGCCTCGACGAAAAAACACAGCCTTAAGCGAGCAGCAGCAGCGGCAGCAATCGCACAAAGCCGCAGCAGCAGCGACAATTTGCATCCATCTGCTACCCCAGCAGCAGGTACGGCGGGTAGCAGCAGCAGCAGCTGGTGCTCCTTCCGGCAGCGACAAGAGGACTGTCTGATACCTTGTGCTTCCGTGGGAGCAGCCGAACACGTATCAGCAGCGCATCAGCAGACGATGACGCGCTAGCAGTAGAATCAGCAGCAGGAGTTGGAGCAAGGGAGTCAGGACTAGGAGCAACCATGGCTGCTGCCGCTTTTGTGTTGCTGCTCCTGCTGGCTGCTGTCGGCTGCAACACGACAGCAACAGCAGCATCAGCACACAATATACGTTCTCATCTTGCTGCTGCAGAAAGTGATGCGACACTGATGGGTGCGACAGGCAGCAGCAGCAACAGCAACCGTTGGAAGAGAACGAACCCCTCCAGCCCAAGCAGAAACAACGTGAGCAGCAGCAGCAGCGGCAGAGAGAACAGTCACAACATTAGTGGTAACAGCAGCAGCAGCAGCGGAGAGAGCCTTCGCGTGGGTAGCAGCAGCAGGATCGGCAGTTATAGCAGTCTGCAGAACAGCAGCAGCAGGATCGGCAGTAATAGCAGTCTGCAGAACGGCAGCAGCACGCGGGGAAGGAGAAGGAAGAGGAACCCTCTAGTACCTTCGCCCACACTTCTGCAAGTTAGTTCGTCTCCTGCTGCAGCAGCCGCTGCGGCAGCTGGCGTTGGTGCGAAGCCGAGTTCTGCGGCAACTTCCACCTCGTCGCTCTCCTCAGTAGACGCAGGAGTCGCTGGACGCAAAGGCGGAGTACATACTCCCGCTGCTTCACATTCTGCCGCCGTTCCTCGTGCTGCTGCTGTTGCTCCCGTTTTTTTCTCTCCCGCGTCATCCTCTTCGACCGGATCTGGCCGTGCATCTGCTCGTGCTGCTTCGTCCTCGCCGCCACCCGCGGCTGCCGTCCGTCCTTCTGCTGGCTCCACGGCCGGTTCTCCGGCAGCTTCTTCTGCTACAGCGCACCTTTCTAGGTCTGACCCGCTGCGACACCCAACCCAAACAGCCGCAACATTGTCACTTGAGCGACAGCAGCCTGCGCGCGGCTCCACGGCGGGCCGCTCAACTGGCCGTTTCTCGGCTCCTCTACTCCAGCAACACGTGCAGCTACAACAGCAGCCGCGCTCGGAGGAGGGGCAGCAAGGACGCCGGCACTTTCGAGTGGAAGAAGAAGCACTTGCAGCCAGTGTGCCAGAAGTAGCGCTCGGTGAGTCTCTCGCAAATAGTCAGATTCTCCCGTGGATCGTCGCCACATAAATGCTGCGACGCACGGGTGTCGTGCAGACAAGCGTCAGCAGCGCGTGTTGGCGCGTTCATGCAGACACACCGTCAACAGCAAAAAACGACAGAGACGCAGAGACAGACGGAGACAAGGAGGCATGTGTGTGTGTCTGTCTGCGTCTGCGGACAAGACAGAACTATGTAAACACATATATGTATATATGTATGTATGTATGTATATATATATAGATATACACACGTAGGTCTATGCAGGTATCTGGTCAAACGCTGCACTGGTGCAGGTGCACTCGTATATCGTCATACGTGTATCCATAAATCCTTGCGCATGCAGCCACGTGTTCCGATATGCGGAGAAGTGCGCAAAGCTAGAGACAGAAAGGTACACACACATGCATTTCTGTGTCTTCGCAGCCGTCCTTTCTCAATCTCTATTCACTGAAAAAGATGTACGCAAAAAGATATATCTGTGTATCTCTGTGGAAAGGTCGTAGCACAGGTATATGCGTGCACACAGAGGCCTTCTCACACACACACACACGTGCATACACATATATGTATGCATGTGTGTATACACACATATACATATGTACATACATACATTTACATACATAGACATCCATACATACGTAGATATGTCCACCCATATATACCCACCGACAGACAGACATATACGTACATACATTATACGTACATGTATACGTACACACATATACATACATATACATACATACATATACATACATACATATACATACATACATAGACATACATACATAGACATACATACATAGACATACATACATAGACATACATACATAGACATACATACATAGATACATATACCCATACGTACATACCTACCGACAGATATATACATACATACATTACGCATACATGTATACGTACATACATATACATACATATATCCATACGTATATATATATATATACACAGAGAGAGAGGCATATGCATACATACACATACATCCATGCCTGTACATATATACATATACATACATACATATACATACATACATCGTACAAACATAGATACAAATATATGTACGTACATAAAACACACGTACACACGTATATACATACAGATCCATATGTACATACAAATGCCCACACAGACACACATATACCAATATATGTGTCTCTCTGCTGTTGATAACCAATACGCATAGACGTCTACAAAAAACAGACATGTCCTTTTGTGTGCGTGTATGTATGTATGGGCATATCTGTGCGGGCCACACATTCTCAGATGTGTGGAGAGTTGTAGACGTGCGCGTGGAGGAAGTCAGAGAGGGAAAGGACGAAGAATAACTTCTGCGCAGAGAAGAAAAAAGAAAGGGACAATAAAAGAAAAGAAGAAAAAAAACGGGCGCAAAGTATCTACGCTGCAAGTGGACACACGCGTATCGGGAAGGAAACGTAGAAGTAGCGCCGCGGACACACACAGACATCCGGGTGTACGTACACCAGGAGACACCTTCGTTTTTGTACACGCGGACCTGGAAAGGTGAACCACACAAGATCTACTAACAGGAAAGCGCAAATACAAAACAACAGAGAAAGACAGAAATTATATAAATAGAAAGAGAGAAATTTGTAGTCATATATATGCATCTGCATATATTTATATATATATATATGGATCCACACAGATATATATATATACCCTCACATATATATATATATACGTGTATACATTTTCACATATACCATCAGATAGAGAAGCAAAAATATGCGTGTAGAGATGGAGGTTGTATATGTATGTATATGCATATATATATATACTTCTACGTGCATGTATTTATAATCTCATATATGAATGTATGCATACATTTATGGGTATATGTATATATCGTTAGATAGAGAAGCATAAATGTACGTGAAGAGATGTCCGTCCCTACAGTGAAGACTTCCATATAAGAGCTGCGTATAGGCCTTTATGGAGACGGGACAGCCAGAGAGACGGGGAGACACGAAGAGATGAACTGCTATAGAGATATACGTGGATATGAATCTGCTTGTGTACAAGTGGAAAGGGACTTTGAATTTATTTTGGCTCCTTTCTGCTGGACTTTTTTTTCTCTCTTTCTCTGTATGTATATGCTTTTACACACACCGACGGCTGGGTGTTTGTGTACGTAGGAGACGCAGGTACAAGACGTGTACATATAAACTAGACGTACATATATATGTGGCAGTAGGCTGCGCCGTCAGGGACTTAGTTTTACGCAGAGAAAGCAAGTCCGTGACGCAGGAGGACAGTAAGCGCCCGCTTTACTAAGCCCTGCAGGTCAGAATCTGCTGCTGGTAATTGCTGCTGCGTCGTGCGCTGCTGCTGTTGGTGGGCGCCTGCTGGTGCCGCTCTGCAGCGGCTGCTGCTGCTGCCGTAGGTGCAACGCAGGCGCCTCAGGAGCAGCAGCAGCAGCAAGAGCAAAACCAGGCGGACGCAGGGGAGCAGGTGGTCGCTCAGCCGCTTGCTGGGGAGCTGCAGCAGCAAGAATCCCAAACGCAGGGTGAGGGAGAACAGCAACAGGAGGAACTGCAGCAGAAGCAAGATGGTGAGCAGCAACGACCGGATGAGCAACCGCGTGAAGAGCAGCAGCAGGAGCAGGAGCAGTCTGCGGAGCCGCTGAAGGAGGACGAGACGGCGGAGCAGCAGCGACAGGAAGCGCAGCAGGAGCCTGAGCAGCAGCAGCCCGAGGGGGGGAGAGCAGCAGCAGCAACAGCCGCAGGAGGCGCAGCAGGAGTCTGCACAGCAGCAACCGGAGGGGGGGGAGGAACAGCAGCAACAGCAGCCGCAGGAGGCGCAGCAGGAGTCTGCACAGCAGCAGCCGGAGGGGGGGGAGCAGCTGCAGGAGCAGCAGGGGCAGGAGGAGCAAGAGCAGGAGCAGCAGCCTGAACAACAGCAGCAGCTTGAGCAGCAACAGGACGGGGAGGACGTGCAGCCTCAGGAGGAGCAGCAGGGGGAGTCAGCGCAGCAGCAGCAGGAGGAGGAAGAGCAACACCAGCAAGCCGGTGAGGAGCAGCAACAGCCGCAGGAACAGCAGGAGAAAGGGAAAGGCGGGGACGGCGAGAGCGGGAGAGCACCAGAAGTAGAGGAGCCAACGGAGCAGCAGGAGGACGGGCAGCAGCTGCAGAAAGAATATGAAGAAGAAGAGAAGCAGCAGGAGCAAGAACAAGCAACGGGTGCACGGGGACGGGACACGGATGAGCAAGAGAATGAAAAAAGCGAGAAGAAAGACAAGGAGAGGAGGAGACTTGTCACGACGGCTGTTGCAGCCAACCTACTTGCCGTTGCTCTTCTCGTCGCATGCATCCCTATCCTTCTGAACCTCGTACGTACAACTGGTGCTCCTGCACCGCCCTGCTGCCGCTTCACCGCCCTGCTGCAGCTGCACCGCCTTGCTGCCGCTGCACCCCCCTGCTGCCGCTGCCTTCCGTGCTGCCCCTGCTTTCTAGCGTTCACTCTTTCTCCTGCTGCTGCACCTGCTCTTTCTGCACCGCTGCCGCTGTTGCACTTGCACCTCCCCCTGCTGCTGCATGCTGCTGCAGGGTCTGCTGCAGCTGCGTCGCCTTCTGAGTTCCGCTGCTGCTTCTGCTGCGATGTCCGCTCCAATGTGCTGCACGTTTGCTTCTGCTGCTGCTGTGATCCTTGCAGCTACTTGTTGCTGCTGCGTGTTGCTGCTTCTGCTGCTGCTGCTATTGCCCTTTGTTCCTGCTTTCGTCTTTTCTGTGCTACCTGCAGCTGCTTCTGCTGCTGCTGTTGCCCTTTGTTCCTGCTTTAGTGTTTTCTGCTGCTACATGCTGCCGCTGCTGTTGCTCTTGCCCATGCTGCTGCTGCTGGTTGCGGTTTGTACTGCCGGTGCAGGCACAGGGAAACGGCTTCAGTATATGGAAATCAAACGCTTGCTCTTGCAAAAGAGCAGCTGGAGAGCACGCTTCCTCTCGGGCTCACACGGGTAGGTCATTCAGCCGCAGGAGAACAACTAGCAGCAGGATCACCTAGCAAGAGAACCAGAGCCAGTAGCCACAAGCAGCAGCAACAGCAAGAAGCAGCACCAGGACCAAGCAGCGGCAGCAGGACCAAGCAGCAGCAGCAGGGCCAAGCAGCAGCAGTAGCACACGGGGAAGGGAAGCGACAGCGGAGAGATGGACAGTGAAGCAGACAGAGCAGCAGCATTAGACTTCGCACCATGAGGAGGAGCCGTTCCGACCCGAGGTAAAATACGCAGGACGGGCTCCAGCCAAGCGACAATAAGATGGACAGCAGCCTACGCAACAGCAGCAGCTGCTGCTGGATCTGCTTCGCGTGCAACGCACACGAATTGAAGCTGCAGCACCGCTGAGAGCAGGCAGAACGACAGCAACAGCAGCAGCAAAGTATGCAAGATCGCGCGCAGCTTTAGAGTAGCGCGAAAGCCGCAGGCGCAGCAGACGCAGCAGGAAAAAAGGAAGAACCGCGGCAACCAGCAGAAATAGTCTCTGTGCGCATGCAGGCAAAACGTAGCGGCTCCTGACAGAAACCGCAGCACACAGTCCCATCAGCAAAAGCACACAGCAGCAGCAGCAGCAGTCAGCAGCGCAAGCGGCAGTCCTCTGCAGCAATAGCAACGGCACACACAGCAACCCTGGGGGCAGCCCTGGCAGCATTCACCAACAAGAACCTGCAGCGAGAAGCAACCGTAGCAAGAAGCGGCACAAGTACTGTGCAGCAGCAACAAGCCGCACAGTTGCCACAGGGTAGCGCTATCGCTTCTGCAGCAGCAGAAGCTGCACCACCCGCAGGGGAGCATCCCAGGACGAGCACGTCGCTTCTTCTCTTAGCAGTGGGAGCGTGAGAAAGAGTCGGTTCGCACAACCAGCTGCACCAGTGTGATCCCAAGCAGCAACCGCAGAGACTGCAGAGGCCGCTACATGCCGAAGCAGCAGGAACAGCACTTTTGCAGCATCTCTTTCCGCAGCAGCTGGGATGGTGGACAAACCTCTAGCTCGACTGCATGCGCCCGCCGCAGCACAGAAGCAGAAGGAGCAGCGAAACTGCCGCAACAGCAAGGCGATTTACTAGCAACGAAGTCTAACAGCAGCAGCAGCAGCCACCCACTTCGCCGGAATCACACAACGACCCAGTAACAGTGGGATTCGATAGCTGTGGTGCTGTTGCTGCTGCCACGTGCGTTTCTTTCGCTGCGGCTGCGCCTGCGTCTGGTTCTTCTACTCTCGTTGCTGCCGCTATTGCTCATCCTATTCCTGCATGTGCTGCAGACGCGTGTACTGTTGCTGCTGCGTACGTTGCTGCTGCTACCTGAGCTGCTGCCGTTTCCTTCCATGCCGATGCACCGCTTCTTCTGTTTGTGCTGCTGCTGTTGGTGCACACTACCGCCGCCGCTACGTGTTGCGCCTGCTCCTTGCTGCTAGTGGTTGTTGGTGAACGCTGCGGCTGCCCATGGATGGTGCGCGTACTGTTGCTGCTGCTGCCGATTCCTGCTGCGTGTGCCGCTGACTGCTGCTGCTGCGTGCTGCTACTGTTGATGAGAGCCACTGCATGCCGCCTGCATGCGGACGGAGAGTGCATTTGCTGCCTGCCGCGGGCCCTACAGCGTCTGCTTCCGTACTCTTGTTGCGTCTGCTGCGTGCGCTGATGTGGCGCTGCTAAAGCTGCACGAAGTCTCGTAATGTGCTGCAGCTACTGTCGCCCTGTGCTGCTGTCGCTCTGTGCTGCTGTCACCGGTGTTGATTGTTAACTCCTTGTGCTACAGACGAAGCAGAAGCAGAGGAATGTGTGCTCCTCCTTGCTGCGTACGAGGAAGCCGCTGCGGAACCTGCAGTAGTTGCGGCGGCGCTTCCTGTGCAAGTAGAAAGACACCCAGCCGGACGCATCCAGTTCACCGGCGTGCATGTTCGGTAGTTCAGCCGCTAGTTGCTGCTGTTCGTGCTGGGGTTGCTTGTTTCTGGCTGACTGCCGTTGCTGGTGCTGCTGTTCCTGCTGCCGTTGCTGCCGGCCGTGATGCTGCTGGAAACTGCTGACTGTGCCACTGACCGTATTGCAGTGCGGCTACTGTCGCTACTGCGCTGCTGCCGCTGCTGGTCGCAGCAGTGCAAGGAGGTCAAAGAGAAGAAGCACCAGCACAAGCAGCATCCGCTGCAGCAGCAGAGCCTCCCGCAAAGCGGTAGTGGTGTAGTAAGCAGCAGCAGGATCTGCGTCGTTCCTTGGGAGCGGCCGCAGCTGCCCAACGCTACGAAGAGGCAGAAGGCGGGGACACCAAGACTCGGTTGTCTTCCCCCCGCATCGTTCTCATGACAACAACAGGAGGAGGGGCTTGCAAAGCACCAGCAGCAGCTGGACGACAGCCAGCGGCAGCAGCACTGCGAAGTGCGTCGACAACGGGAAGTTGTAGCAACCGGAATTTTCTACAGCCGTTTTGCTGCTGCTGGCTGTGATGAGGCAGTGCATTTGTCGTCTCGCTGCTGCGTCGGTGAACGGAGGGACAAGTTCAGCATCCAAGCTACGCAGATACTGTCTCGTTGGGAAGTTGCTGCGACGTAGTTCACGTATACAGACATTTATGTGTGTATATATATATATATTGACGTTGACGTACACATATACGCAGAGGGAATGCTAGAAAATGGAAGGAACTGTAGACGTGTTCTTCCTTGTATCTAAATGTGGGTCTTTCCTTGTGCGGTGTACTCACGTAGACGTCTCACCAGCGCGTGATGATTGGGGAAAAAAATTCTTAGTTTAATTGAGTCCGTGCAGCTGTAATTTGGACAAGCAGTGCAGGGGATAGTTAGGCGCTCACGTGCTACGCATACAAAAGTACAGATATATATATATATATGTACATCTATATACATACGAATACATGTATTGTATAATTACGCCTACGTATACAGGCCTGTCTATGCGCGTTCATTTAAACACGTGGCTATGCGGTGTGCAAGCTGCGCAAGATGCACGTATATCGGTGACAAATCTACACCACGTAAAATCGCGTTGTTAAGCAGGAATTTCCACTGGGCTCTCCACATACAGATTCTCCGTGGTGCACCTAGATTCTATTTAGTCGCAGGCACACCACCCTTGACCCTCCTGACGGCGCAAGTAATACATACGCTCCGCTCGTCCCACCTACAATATGAATGGCACCCAAGCGTAAAATACATACACATTATATCTGTCTATATACATTTAATTGTCATGCTGTGTCTATACAGCCACACGTACAGGCAGTATCGGAGCTGACGCTGTGGCTGTATGTGTGTGTGTGTGTGTGCTTCTACGACCGCGTTAGTATTGTTCGGTTATACCGCCACTGTTGGCGGTCCACGGATTTTTCTAAAAAAACGTTCAAAAGGCCTTGCCTAACGGTAAGGGGCCTTGTTACTCTCTCCTGTGTAATGGATGCAATACGGAGTCAACGTCTGCCACATAACTTTATCGCGTCTCCGCACTCGTAAGTACACATGTATATAAATGTACACAAGAAGATACGCGTGCCTTACGACGGACGCGTGCGAACTCACGCATGTGTACGAAAGTAGACAGGAGACCCAAGTCTGCTCGGCTCCTCTCGCATAAGCTGTACGTCTATGCGAAAGCTGTTGGGCGCCGCAGAGACCTCTGAAGAGGTACAATGGAACAACAGGCACTGAATAGAAAGTAACTCTGGACGAAGCCACCACGCTAAATAAGAAAGGAAGTTTGGATGGAGCCACCATCGAATCATATACATACGAGCACCTTTCGCAGTCGGCCTAGTTGTCTCAGGTGGATTCGATTACTGTTCCTCGATCACTTCTCTTGTTGCCAGGTTCCCTCCTACGGAGTAGCGAACAGACATTCGCAGTGTGCCGCATGACGGATCGTTGGACACGGCCACCACGAAAAATTTCCTTCAGCGTGGTACTTCTCAAACCCCCCACTCTGCCGTATTTTGTCTTTCTGCTTTGAGAGCGCACACTCACATAAACAGATCACAGGATGTAAGCGCAAGTGAAGTCGTATGTCGGACCGCATATTGTTCACATCAGTGTGTATGATCTCCGACCGCATATTGTCCACTGTATATTTACAACGCACGCTCCTGTGGTGCACATACGGAATTACGATGACAGACGCTACGACGGGGAAAAAGTGACAGCACCGTAAACGCAGTGGCACCCCCACCAGTGCACGTCCTGTGCAAAAAAAAATGTCTGAAGCGCGAGATGTACCGTTAGAAAGAAACCATATTTGTCCGTTAAAAAATCAAAGACGCATCATCTACAGCCATCACCTGGACGCCTACGGGCCTATGGAGACTTCCCAGCTGAAACGGTGCTGTACGAAACATGGTCATGTCTTCGTCGCAGCTTCAGTTAAGTCCTGGTGGGTCAGCATGCTTTAAAAAGTGCTCCTTATCATCGGTCAAAATACACGTGTACATACATTTAATACGACTGGAAGATTATGCACTGGCATGATGGGACTTTGAACTTTCACTGCTGTACCAGCGCAGTGTAGCACTAGCAAACGCTGCACATACGCCTAATGCCCTTAATCATCACTTAAGCAAATACATTAACACTACGCACAAAACACATGTACCGGAGAAACACCTCCCCCAGCAACTGTACAGGCCACCACACGCGCGTTCTCACTTCTCGCAAAACGCCATATATTGATGGACACACGTCGAGCAAGCAACGGTGTTCCTTCTTCATTCCGGATGTTCCCCTTCTCACTCCCCTTTGATACACTGCATACGCCACGACAACGCTACACAATACCAGCAACAACTGAAACCATCTCAACATCCATATGCAGACTACTTATCACGCTAGGCGCCGATGAGGCTCTTGGAATCACGCAAAAGATGTAACAGAGTCAAACGCCTACGGGTGCTGCCCACATACATACATGACCACGGCTACACATCACCATAGGTACCGATGTGTGAACGTCCACGTGATGGTACACAGTTGTAACTACATACATACATAAACAGGGCAAAATACATCTGGAGTACTCTACTGTGACGCACTGTGGGGTTGGGCCCCAACCACGCTTGTCGTGCAACGGTTAGTGTAACGTCTTCGCGAACATCAGGTCTTTCATCGAAACCGGGTAAATGAGCTTCAGCAGACGTCAACCACAACAGTGCTTCACGTGTAAGTCTCCAGGTGAGTCTTACAAAAGGCTGATTCCAGCTTCCTTTCTAACGCACCGTTGATGCATTGATTTCTCTCTGCGCGCCTAACGTGTACACACACCCCATGAAAAGCATCCCTCCGCCTGTTCACAGGTGACACACCGCGTTTGCCCGAGGTGCCCTGAAACACTCCTCACCACCATTCAACATCAAATATCTCCAAGAAAATTGTCTTTAAAATTAGAGAAATCACCACTGACCCAAATCAATTCTTCAACACGTAACTTTGAGGCTCCGTACAATAGACGTAGACATACACACCATGACGAAACCACACTACTATTACTGACAATTCACACACGACTAATTTTCATTGAACAGCTGCCGTGCCTCGAGTCCCCGCAGACCAGTGTCTGCGGCCCCCGGGAACAATTTCATGGGTACACGGCGGCTGAGCCATCTCTGCTGAATTACAAAATACACAAACGTGAGGAACGACAACCAATGGAATGTGAATCCTTGCCACAGCATGCCAGTGACGGGTCTTTAGAGCACAGATACTGATTCACCTTGTATCTGCACCACATACTCCGCAAATATACGCATCCAACTTCTTCACGCACTGCTTCGTCCTCTCTCTGCTTCCGTTCATGTATCCACTTATCTTATTTCTGCGCTTCTCTCCGTTTCTCTTCAAAGAGACTGCACTAGCTGACTCAAGAAAGGAAATCACGTTGAGAAAAAAGTATACCGTCGACGGTGCCGCAGCAACATTAATCTTGTACGCAACCACGTCTACACTTATCGACAACGCCTGCACGAGAGCGAATCCGTGTCTCCCTCACACCCCACCATGGACACCGCAGACGAAGGATCCCCTGTGTTCTAGACGATTCTCGTCGCTCCAACAACGCCCTGCCAGAAGCCTATCCCACAAAATGTTCTTAGACTCGCGCTCACTGTGAAATCCGTTTCCCGTGTGATTTAGACCACCATACAAACGCAGATATGTACCATCCGACGCAAGGTCTGCTATATTTTTGCTTTTGATTCACATAGCTGGCATTCCTCCTACAACACTGTCCACACGCGCCTCCGCAGACGCGGCGCTTCCCGGCACTACCCCAAAGACGTTACTCTCCAGCCCATGACACCCCGCAGCAGACGGTGGAATTGCTTCGCTTTCCGCTGCGAAAGTCCCGCACTGATATGTCTGCTCCGCAAGCCCTGCTTCTATTCCAGTCTGCGCCTCCTCTGCCTTCGCTCGTCGGTTTCTGCGTCTGCTCTGCTGCTCACGCTGCACCTTTCCTCGCTGCACCCACTCATCGTAGTCTTCTACGACCTCGGGGCGCTCCACGCCCTCTTCAGCAGCAGCAGCTGCAGCAGCTCTCTTCATTCGCACATACAGTTGCCAGCCCTCCTGATCACGCAGCACGTCAACCAGCGAACCAGGATGTTCAGCTCTCCAAATGCCAAATTCTCTCTGTGCAACCTGCTGTGGCTGCTGCAGCCATTCCTCAAAGCTGGCAGGCATCTGTCGCCCCTGAGAGGCAGCATGCGCGCAGAATAGCTCCCAACCGGTTGGGCCAGTAGCTGCGGCTTCCAGCAGCTGCTCCTGATCATCTGACGTCACTCGCAACCCCTGTTCTGCACTTGTCGCAACTTCGGTGTGTCCTCGTTCTGCCGCTGCAGCAAGATCAGCAGCAAGCACTTGCTGCAGTGCGCCAGGATGCTGCGCCCGCCACTCGCGCCAGCGCCGCACAGCCTCCTTGCCAGAAGTTGTTCCCCTACCGCCTTTCCCGCGCGGCTTTCTCTTTCTTCTTGATGTCGTACCAGCTGTCATAGTGTCGGCAGCTAACCAGGCACAGTGCAACTCCACTGCCTCTGGGTGTTCAGCAAGCACAACTTCTAACGGTCCTGGGTGCTGCTCACGCCACAACAACCACTGGTTGTTTATTTCCTCTGCCTTTTCAGTCGCAGCTCTTCTCTCGTCATTCCGAGCGCCGCTGTTGCTGCTGTTCGCTTCAATCATCTTTCTATATAGTGCTGCCCCCTGGGGATCGGTGAGCACGTCTTCTAATGGTCCTCCGTGCTGTTCGCGCCACGCTTCCCACTCACTGACAGCTTCTGCCTGCTTTTGCTGTTGTTGCTGCTCACGAGCCTCTTTGAAAGCAGCAAAACTCTCCGGTATTGGCTTGTTCCTCGCAGCTAGCATGTTGCAGTACAGCTGCCATCCCCTCCCCTGTTTCTGCAGCACATGCACCAGGTCTCCTCTGCGCTGTCGGCGCCAGCGATTCCAAGCGGTCACTGCAGCGACCTCAGGACCCGCGTGTCGTTTTGCAGTATTACCAGTCACCCTCCCAGCAGCCTGAGAGACAGAACTATCCCCTGCTCCACTCCAGCCAACTAAATTCGTGTTTTCACCAGCACCACTCGTGGCTTGCTCAGCTCTCTTCTGTAGCCAGTCATCATAGGTGACAGCAAACTCGGGAGCTGCATCATCACTCTCACGCATCACCTTATACAACGCCCACCCGACTGGGTCGCGCAGTCGGGTCTGCAAGTTGCTGCGTCGCTGTTGCTGGGTCCAACGCAACCACGCCGTTCGAGATGAGCGTTTCAGAGCCACAAGAAGACCTTCCAGTGAATCAGGCAACTCTAGCGCCTGCGTCGGATCCGCCGCCCTTGTATCTCCCGACTCCACAGCACCACCAGCAGCAGGCATGTAGAACTGTAACAAAACCCGCAGCAAATGCCATCCGCAAGGTTCTTCCTCTCCCCCTGAAGTTTGTTCACTAAGTCGTGTACGCAGAGCGCCAGGGTGAGCCAGTCGCCAGGCGTTCCAGGCATCAGCAGTTACCTGCACGATTTGAGCAGGCTCTTGCAGCCACTCCTCTAACGTCTCCGGCAATTGTCTTTGCTGTTGGTCGTTCCCCTGGACTGTTGAATTTGCTGACTGCCCTGCAACGTGCGCGCGATAGAGTGGCCATCCCTCCGGATTGTTGCGCAGCACAACAGCCAGAGCACCTGCATGTTGTTCTCTCCATTGCAGCCAGGCACGTGTCGCTACCTGCACCTCTAGCCAACTATTCAAGTCCGAGAAGAACGCTTTTTCCCCGTCTCTGCTCATCCATGCAGAGTAAAGATGCCACCCTTCTGGTTCTGCAGCTAGCACGTCTTCCAGAAGCCCGGGATGCTCTGCTCGCCACCGCTGCCAGCGCTTCTTGTTGTTCCTGTGTGCTGTCAACCGCTCGTCTTCTCCAGCTTCGCCGCTAATAGCCGCGCCCCGTTTGTTTTTCTCGCGACGCCACGCAAGCCAGTCTTCGTACGTTTCAGGAAAGAATGTGCCACCTACGTTTTCTACTGGAATTGTGCCGCCCACCTGCTGTTGCTCTTCATCTGCAGTTGAAATGCCGCCTTTCACCTCTGCGTCGTCGTTTCCGTCATCTCCAGCCAAGGCAGCACTCGCGGTTGTAGTAGTGGCTGTCGTCATGGGGGTGGCAGCCGCAGTAGCGAACGTCGATGGTGTTCCTTTTCTGCGGTTCCGTTTTGCTTTGTCTCCGCCTCTCCTGGTCGACTTCGGTTTCACCAGGTTTTCACTGTCACCTGCTGTCTGTGCCGTGCGCCCTGCAACAACCGAGTTCGTCTTCAAATCCCGAAAGAGTGTCCAGCCTTCTGGATCCGCCAACACAGCAGGAAGTTTGCCCGGGTGCTGCTCACGCCACGCGGTCCAAGCCAGCGTAGCTAATGTGAGGTGCTGCTCTGGCCTCTGCAGCCACTCTTCGTAAGTCGCAGGCAACTGTCTAGGACTAGGACGACTGCGGTTGCTGCGACTTCTCGTGCCGGCGGGTACGAATGAAAGCATCTCTCTATACAGCTTCCAGCCCTCTGGATCAGCAAGCACATCCTGCAGACGCCCCTCGTGGTTCTGTCTCCAAAGCGCCCAGGCGCTTAAAGCAGCTTCTCGACGAATTTTAGGCAGTGCCCTCCATTCTTCGAAGTTCTGTGGGAGACTTTCACCCTTAAGTTCTCGGAGACTGCGGTAAATTTGCCAGCCTTCATCTACGCCACCGGGAGTTTCAGCCGCAAGCATCAGGGCCAAGACCTGCGGGCCAGGATGCTCACGACGCCAGGCTGCCCATTGAGCACTCCGGATCTGCTGTTGTTGCTCGGGCAGCAGCAGCCACTCTTCGTAGGACACGTTCACTGGGCTGCTTTTTTGAGCCTTCATCTGGCAAAACAGTGCCCAGCCTTCGGGATCTGCTAGAACTTCGTGAAGCGGTCCCTGATGCTGTTCGCGCCATTCAACCCATGGACGCCACCTTACACGGCTCTGCTGCCACTCCTCCAGGGTCCCGGGCACCGACTTCACTGCCTGCCGAAACAGTTCGTACGCTTCGGGATGTTCCTGGAAAACCGTCTCGAGCTGCCCCTCGTGCTCACGCCTCCATGCATGCCACGCTGACGACGGCGACGGTTCTCCACCAGGCTGTTTGCGAAATCTCCGGGATCGACCTGGACGCCCCGCCTTTCCCACTTTAGCATTATCTGTCGACGCGGACGGGGCGGGGTTCGGAAGGATGTCCTGCCCAGGGTTGTCGTGGGGGTCAGAAAATGCCGTGTGGAGACTCGCGACCTCCATCTTAGTGGTCAGGTCACCCCCAAAATGAAGTGTTACAAGCCAAAACCCTGCGGGCAAAGACGTCGAGAATCCAGTAGAGTCACAAAGACCGGGAACGCCCCCTAACTTGTTGTGACACGGCGAAGGAAGGCGCAACGAGGATAAGGCTGCGAGTGGGGGACACTAGAACGTCCCAAAGTTCAGTTGCATCACACTGGAGGTTACCGCGGAAAAGAAGAAAGACGGGTATAACGCACGATGGAACCGCGGAATCAAGTTGTTAACATCGCCGCGTTGTCAGTGGTTCTTGCTTGCGTTTTTGCCAGGGATGTAGCAAGCAGATGCTTTCGCATGGCAAGACTCCACGGAATGCATCCGCAACAGAATCGACGACCGCACGAACAGCGCACAACCCATCACCCTAAAAAAATAACCAGAACAGCTTTGTTCAGTCGTTCGTAGGTTCCGCTTGAGGAGGGGCAAGAAAAAGACACGGAGCTGTACCACGACGTGGTAGAGCGAAATGAACAGCGTGCTCCAACTAGTAGGCGCGTCCCCTCGACGTGGTGGACGGCCGGCTCCACGCAGCCACCACCCAGTGTACATACACCGTTGGCTCCGACGTACTAAAATGGTGTTTAGTCGAAGGAAGGTAACAAAAAAGGCAGCGGGCGGACAAAGAGAACTACAAAGGAGATATCAAAACTGCCTGAGAAAAGCCGGCCTCTAGAAAACAACAGGGTGTCAGTGACTGTGAAACAGGCTACTATGCCAAGCCACTGGAGAAGACGACGACGCCGACAGACATACGTGGCCGCTCGGCCGGGTTCCGTAGCATCCGTAATGCAAGAAGGCGTTCATCCACACTTGATTACGATGCGCTGCCCGGCGTGTGGGTGGACTGAGCAAACGAGAAGCACTTTAGTTTGTCAGATCTTCTCTCGACGGGACGGCGCAAGCGGAGCCGTGCTGGGTGGATGCGGCCAAAGACGTTGAGAGCGCATGATGCAATCGATCGCGGCGAGGGGTGGGAAAGGGGTTGGTCGGGGGACGAGATCACAACGAAGCCAGTACCTTGAAGCCAGCGCACGTGTAGACTAAAGAGACACGTGTGCTTTGATATACGCGGATGAGACTCGATACTAAGTGGCTTGTGACAGGGCGTGGACACGACAAAACCTGTGTGCTGCAGTTCTGCGCATGGAACTGAGGACACCGCGTCAATTGGGCCGATATGCCGTACAAGGCAGCCCGCGTATGCGCAAACGTATCCAAGCTGCCGTAGGCTGCCGGAATGCGAGAGAACTGAGGGCGAAGAAAGCGGAGCAGGGCGCGTGCGGCTGCATTCGTTTTACCAGCTGTTGCTTAGCACTGACATTGTGTTTTGTATGCTTTTCCACACTGACACTCATGAAGACGTGTCGGGAGCCAATAACAGCGAAGCGGTACGGGCGAAGCCGAGTAGAACGGAAAAAGAGGGGAGGCGAGTCGGAAGTGAGGGTGGAAGCAAAGACAGGCTAATGTATACATAGAAAGGAAACCGGGCGGGGGCGGAAGATAATATCTCAACACGAGATGCCGCATGATGACGCGAACGCCTGTAAAACGCGGCCTTCCGTCGTTGAAATGGTGGAGAGCTTCCTGCCGACGGGACAGTACCGCCTGAACAGGTGAACTGTTGTTTCAAGAAGCACTAACTGGTTTTTGATGAGGAAGAATCAATGCAGAAACACCACTCCAGTGTTTCGCTTGTGACAGCTGACACATCTTCAGCTACACCGGTTACAGCGAACCGCTGCTGTTTTATTACCACTCACTTCCACACACAAGCACTTGTCCCAACGCACTCCGCAAGTCCTAACTCCACGGTTCTCCCGCATCCACGGCTGCATGGAAAACGAGGTGTATGTACGCGTGTGGCTATTGTTTCTCAATACCATTGCGCCATTAACAGAGTGGAACACAAAGGTATATTAATCCGGATCCAGGGAGTGCTGAAATCATACGACTGACGTTGATGCACTTGCGCTTCTGATGTGCGAAAGCGCCTAACTACGAGCGCGCCACGGGCTCAAAGACTGTTAAAGTTGCGTGTGACGTCCTCGTCGTTAACAGGTGGATTTATCGCGTGCTCTCCCTGGAGATGTTTGATATTTGCCGAACGATATGTGTACTGATGTGCTTCTCATGAGACGCCGTAAGGGCCTGTTTCCCGTTCGGGTGCCATTATTCGTGTTCGGCAATACGTATAAATGCGCTACAGCATGAGCGCACGCATGCTGCAAAGGCGCTGCTCTGCATTCGTGTGTCCGGCTGCAACAGCTCACACACGTGATTATACGTATACGATTTGTACCGCCTGTAGAGCTCTCTCAGACGTTAAAGAACTCAGCTGTTATTCATATCACGTGTACTAGACGGCTTCGTGACAACTGGATACTCTCGTCGCACGCTTGCTTGCTAGAATAAAGTATCTCTCACTGTCTTAAGGAGCCCTTATGTTACACCAACGTAGGAATACACAGAGACATTTAGGGATGCGGTCTCCGGAATGTCACTCAGTGACGAGGCGGAACAACAGGTTTACTAGTTCTAACGTCCCCACACGCAGGCCTTAGCAGGTGTCACATTCTACAGAGGAAATCCTTAATTACTGCGATTGAAAATCGTTTGTCACAAAACCTTTGCACAGGTAAGGGTCTATGGTTTAGAGCAACCATAACTACACGTAGTCGGAGTAGAGACAAATGTTCAGAACATTTCAGCAATGACATGGTGGACGAAAGCGACAGAAAAACACCTGTAGCGAAGTCCTAGTTTATCGTCTTTATGAAGCGTGGTAAGTCGACAGAAACCGTGTCTTACAAGGTAACAGAGAGAAGGGTATGCGGCAGCTGTGTACAGTTTCCTTACCTGTCAGTAGGAAGTTGCGGAACGGCTCTGTTGCCGTGGCGAGGGCGCTCTCGTGCAGGCGACATCAGTGCAGTACCTGTCTGTCCGGCTGGCTTGATCGAAGAGCGAACATTATGGGAACTTGTCGTCGACTGTTTACACGGCCTATGCTACGAAAGCAGCCTACAGAGACTGATCACAATACCACTGCCGAGACATAGTGTTTTTAAGCTTTCGTCTCTAGGCTAAAGGTCAATTCGCAGCGTACGTATCACAATACCACTGCCGAGACATAGTGTTTTTAAGCTTTCGTCTCTAGGCTAAAGGTCAATTTGCAGCGTACGCGAATCACCATACACGGACCGCATTTTTCACGTTGACGTAGTTGACGCGTCTTACACTTCTGACCAATGGCTGGCGGCCATGTGGTGTGTCGTACACTGAAGAATCGCAGCGTGGAGAGTACGCCAACTATATGACACGCTGGCAAGTGTCCCAACAGAGGATCGCTCACTTGGAAGGGAAGAAGCAACAAAGGGGTGGAAACGCGCAGGATAGAGCTAGCCGTGTGCGCAGTGTTAGCAGTCAGGTCCCCGAATCAGCAGAAAGGCTGTTTTATTCACAGAGATGTATATTTGCCCGTTTTCCGATCTCTACCAGACAGAGCTAAATCTGCGCTCTTTTCAGTGTTTGTCTTCGGACGACGCAGATACAGCTTATAAGGGGACTGTACGTAAAAGACGTTGTTCAAGGGAGGCCAAAAAGCGGGGTCAATCGTATTTATGATCTGTCGGTCCGCTACAGACCGGACTTGTTGGCGGTTTTACCTTCTTCCGGACTTCGCGCCTGTTTGGTATAGACTCCTTTGACTTGTCGCGGTTTACCGCAACTCACATCCACTCTCCTCGCATCAACAACCGCGAAGGCTTCCCTTCGACAAAGTATTTTGCAACGGCTAACTAGCAACATTTGAGAACGGAGACTTTACAGTGTGTCTGCAGTTATGAAGCACTTCTTGAACGGTCGCGTTCGAAGAGACAGGCGGTAGATTGGTATACTGTCGGTACCTGACTCGCTGAAAAGGGACAACAAAGCACTGCCACTAACAGTTAGATGCCCCCCTGTAGTCTCCTGCGAGTTCAGGTCATCTTTCCTTTTACAACGTTATCACGAATGCGTAGTCACTGTATATTTGAAGGAGTCACCATTTCCTGGAGAACCCCAGAAATTGTGAGTTGCACTCGCTTTACTGTTGTAGCCTCCCGCTTCTGACAAGCAGAGGTCCACTACAGAATCTCCTGTAGGAGTCATACGGACCGGGATGCGACGAGTTCGAAAACAGAGGTAACTGCTGGCCTCCGAGACACCCCTTCGTACGTCGGGAGAACCGGATGTGTTGCACGAGGTGTCTGGCGGCTCAAACGACGGATGAAAAAATCGAACATTCATTAGCTTCAGTGATTGAATGAACTAGCCCTCGAAGAGTGTTGTCGTACGGTGACTACCTGCGCATGTAAACGTTGAACGCTCTTGCTGAACATATGTCACAACATCACCAACATACGAACAGAATTATTACGACAACTACTATCAGTCGGACGACTTCGTTGAGGTGGGTTGAGGATACGTACAGTGTGAAGCTGTAAGGCGCTTACTGCACCTTCTCTGGCTGCAACTTCTCTTGGAAGTCTTCTGCGGAAGATTCGCGAACGTTTGTGACTCTACCATGATAATGTGGTGGTACTCCTGAGTCTCGTCTGCCGTCTAAGAAAGAGCTTACATTGACGGTTCTCCCGCCACCACACAGGAAAGCCGTCTTGTCCTCGCAAGGCTAGTTGTCTGCTGCTTGTTTCGGATGTGAGCGAGCCGACCTCTAGAGGAAAAAGCGTGAACAAGCACCCAGAGAGGCAACTTAATGGCGAGTGCTCCGAGTGGTTTCTTACGTGATAACCACTTGCATAACGTTGTATATCTGTGTGCACTTACCTACGTACGTACATATACTGGAATAGTAACAGACACTTCCACTGCACCTATGCAGAGGTATACAATAGTTAACCTTTAGATTATGTATACAAATATCGACAAATGTGTATGTTGTGAGACTACGGAGGGCTGATGAGCTTTGAGTCGTAATTACTGCATGATACACTCCCTGGGCAATGTGGTACGCTGCAAGTGTAGAGAAAAAGAGTGCAAGCGCGAAGAAAGGGATTTGAAGAAGAGCACCAGGGGGCCTGAAGACCTGCATGTTTGAATCGCAGAACATGGCAGGCATCATTCTGTCTTAAATTGGCGGGAACTTTCTAAAATAATATCTGCGGCGTTGTGCCGGTTAAAGCTTCGCGCAGAGAACAGTGTGCCTGGTGAAGTGCTTATCTACAACGTGCAAGGTTTCTTCCCTTCGCAGGGAAGCGGGCTGGTGCTGAAACGGTCATTACAGAAGTCCATCCAGTAATATCCACTTCCCGTTTGTGTTACTGGCCACGCAAGGTAACAACAGGAGTCGTGACTCCACTCCACTAGCCATAGGGAATGCTGCAACCACTCCACAACTTGCTGCAAGGCGGGAAAGTCCCGCGTCGTCACACTTCATGTTTTGGGGATTTGGTGTAGTGATGAGCGAACGCGCTCAATACCCGAAATCCGCGTGCTTGGAAGGTGATATAGATGCCTGGTAGTCGTGGATCACTCTCACAAAGCTGCAGATGGAGATACATCATACACCCATTAGGGCGTATGATGTATACATACATACATTAGGGCGCACGAAGAGCTTCCGCGTGCGAAGAACAAATTCGGGTCGTACGTAGGAGGGCGGCTTGGTAGGAGAACTCTCCGAGTGGCGTAGGCCCCTTCAACGAGACCTCGCGTATGGTGTACTACCACAGCGAGCTTGTGCTTGTCGCTGAGCGCTTTAGACTAGTTTGTGTGTAGTGAAAGCATCACTCGAGGATTGCGGAGGGAAATGCAAGAGAAAAGACGCCGAAGGACACAAAAACACTTTTTAATCCGATGACTAAACTATAAGCAGCCAGCACTTAGCGCGGGCGCTGTTCAAACGGGCGACCGCCACAACGCTCACAGGCGTACTGTAGTGTGTCTTGCCACGCGCACGTGCCGTCGCCGTATGGAGGGATGGCTCTGCCGCGTTCAGTCCTCCCTCAATAACATGCAACTCTGTCGGTGGACCTTTTAATTATTGCATTTGGTGACGTAGGATCTGCCAACAGGACCAGAATACTACGCCGGGCGCTTTTGCCTTCCACACCATGGACGTGCCATCGAAGTTCTTTCCCGCGTTGCCTCGGCATTATCGCTAGATACTTCAGGGGCAAAGACACAGATGCGCTGGAATGCGTGGAAAGAGAATGAATGCCCTTGCCTTGCTTGACACTACCACATACCGTCTGGACCCTCCTTCGCGGATCTATTGTCCGCTATGGTTGCATGAAGTTTTAGTCCTTCTTTCCAAAGTGCCTGCCTCTACGATTTCCTTTGTCTCGTTGCAGATAGCGGGAGGGCACTTGGATGTTCTCGTCTAGCTTTTTGTAGCTCATTTCTGCTACTTTTTATAGGACCACCTTCGACTGTTCCTGCATTATCCTGTTAGAGTCCTCTCTTGCCTACAAAGAGGTTGCATTCTTCCGAGCAACTTTTCGTGTATTTCTGCTGCTCCAGTCGTCTCCCGTACTTCCAGTAGACACGACTGACCTGCGGACATAGGCATGGCTTCGTTGAATGGGTACAGCAAATGCCAACTCCAATAAAGGAAAACACGTGAGAGAAATAGCGATATACGCGTATGCCGGTCGTAGCAAAATGAGCATGGAGTTCACGTGGCGAAACTGGGTAAAACTGTGGTGTTCTCTTCGTATGTTCTTTCCGTATTTCCTGGGATTTTGAGCCTGTACCACATGTATAACTCGTTACACCTACAGCTGCTAGAATCTCTAACGAGTACCGTGTGTATACTTATATGTACTCGTCTAAATGTGCAGGTGGCCACATGTGTGACGGGGTACGCGGCCACACATGATCGTCGTACGCAATCACGCAAACATGTGTATTAGAACTATCAATGACATCTGAGTACTCTCGCATATGTATCTAAAGATAACTCGATTCAGTGTGTACGTCGTACATGCGGGGATATCCAAGTTACTGTTGGTGTCCTCCTAGGCGTAATTGTCTGCGAACCTCTTCAGTGAAATCCTGTGCCTCTGACGACTCATTCTCCCTCTCATATGAAAACGTATTCGCTCGTTTTATTTGTCCGGTCTTTACGAGATGGCATTTGATCTTCCAAAGGTTCCGCGTCACCTTCCGGTAAGCTTAGAATTTGCGTCGGTTACATATGTATCCGGGGATTTTTTAGTGTGTCTTGCTTCATCACAGTATTTGCGTAGAAATATGCCTACACTACGTACACACGGTACACCAGTGTACGCTGCGCAGCAAACTAACAGCAAATTACTCCTTTTTCCATGTTTTTCCGGCAGCGGCAGGTACTGAATACACTTTCGCTCTCCCAGACCAAGATCCATAGCACACGGAGTGACATTCTCTCGCTACAGAAGTTGAAGCCTTGTGATGCCATCAGAGAAGTTAACGCGCAAAACACAGATTCTTCAGAATTGTAGTGCTTGTACAATAGGGAATTCAATACAAAGGGCATGTTGAGAAAAAGGTTTCCAGCGTCTCGTAAGTGAATTTTCAGCAGCTGCGTCCCTTGGTCAATAAACACATTCCGTCGAATTCTTCGTAGCACAGAAAGTGGCGCCTTATTTGTGGAAGCACTTTATTAATGTACATACTCCAGTGTCGCCGTGCTGCTTTTTTCGACTTATGCCTCCCTACATGGACATATGCAGCAGACGCTCACACGAACGTGTCCGCATAGGTCGACGTACACGGCGCAATCTCCGGTAGAAGATATCAGAGTGGTAGGGGGCGTCTTCAGTTCAAGAATTAGCAGAAAAAAAGACGGGTGCGTCAACTCCGTGGACGTCCGTTTTGTTAAGAATATGGAAGAGAGCGTGACAAGAAACAGCGTAACCGCCTCTTCGAGATAGAAGAACGCACCTAGTCAGAGTAGAGAAACCTCGCAGTCTTTAAGTGATAAATGGGGAATGCTGTTTTGTAAACACACAGTCTCCGGTGTAAACATTGCTAACCTCACGATATACTGCAGAGACGAGTAATATAAACGCTTTCAGTCGAGTTTCCTTAGGGTAGTAGTAAGGAAGCTACTCACACATCAACCGAAATTTACTACACACATTGCTGTAGATCCAAACAAACTTTTTTTCCGACGTGTGAACGTGCCTTCACGCTCTGAGCTTCACTGTACGCTCACTTCGATTTCCTCCTTGTTGCGTTCACGCGGAAGACGCGTGCTGGCGCATAAACTCCTACATATATCTTTGCATAAGTAACTAAAAATATGGCGAACAAACATATATCTCTCTACTCTTCTGAAGGGCAAGCGCCCACACTTGCCTTCCAGCTCCAGCGTAGGCACGCCCGTATACGGACATACGTCCACAGGAGGACGGACGTGAGTGTTCACCTGTTCGTCTCTCTCTCACCTCTCTCAACATATCCCCATTTCTCTTCCTCTCTCTTTCTCTCCACGTATACCTATATATATATATGTGTGCATACATATATATATATATTTATATATAAATGCCCCCGTGTATATGCGCCCACACGTCCTGCGGTGCACACCTTTCGCCTCACACGTAGGCATCACTATATATGCCCCAAATCCGTAATTCCATACTCTAGTAACCCCCGAGTGCACAGATATACATATACATATACACACATATACATACACGTACACACATATATATACACACATACTCACACATATATATACGTGTGCATACATGCACATATACACACACACAGACAAACACAACACAAAAGTACACACACACATATCTGCAACACCTCACGTCGCTGATCCCCGCACGTGCTACAGGTCTACAGATAGAAGGATGTGTATGTATGTCAGTTTGTAGTGTACGTCTGCAGGCGGGGATACGTACGCGTCTTCTTGCTTGTAGTTTCTGTAAAAAGCCGTGTACCTGCGTATATTTAGAACAAGTTTTAAACAGGGGAATATCGGTGCGCACCTGTGAACAACCGTCGTCAGTAGGGAAGAAAAATCTCAGCACCAATACACAGGCACGCGCGTTGATATTTAGACATGTTGAAAGCCATGCCACAGACAAGTCTAGTTAATATGTAAAAACAAAAGGAGTGGGTGAACGCTTCTCACCGGCTACAAAAGAGTCAGAATCGGACTTCGTGCAGCCATTAATGCCCGGCTTTCACTACGTACTCTCTCTCTCTCTCTCTATATATATATATATGTATATACTTCAGCCCTTTTATATCCCCTTCCACTCCCGTTCTTCCCCGACTGTCTTCTTTTGTTCTTCCCTCCCTCCCCGTCCCCCTCTTCTCACCGCTTCACCTTTTTCACGCCTTTTACTGCTATGCCTATTACTCCTGTTCCTTCTCTCGACGCGTTCTTCCCTTGTTGTCCATTCTGCACTTGTGCCTCTTCTTCTCCTGTTCACGAGTGGTTTTTCCCTTTATCCGCGTCGTCTTTGTTTTCTCCTCCAGATATTATACTCACGCTTCACCTCCTTGTTCCTTTACTTTCCTGCATCCCATCTCGTGTCTCTGTGTTGCACCGGCTGCTTTTGTACCTTTACAGGAGCCCGGCTCCGCTGCGGCTGTTCCTCTTCCCAGTCTCCCTTTCTCAGCAGCAGCAGCAGCAACGCACAGGCCGCTGCGGTGTCTCGGCACGTTTATTGTGGAAGCGACACCGGCATCAGCAGGTGCACAGACAAAGCGTCGGGCAACGAGAAGCAGCAGTTGCTGCCACAGCAGATGCTTCAGAAGTAGCAGCTGCCGCAGGTACTCCATGACTTCTACGTCCGGCAACAGAGACACTTCCTCGAGTAGCGTCACGGCGTCCAACACAGCGAACAGCAGTCAGCCAGCAGGCCTGCGGGACAACAGCAAGGGCGCTTCCTTCGCATCGCTCTGTTGCAACGGCGAAGCAGCCGCAGCAGCTTCTTTTCAAGGAAAGTACTCGGACGTCCACGGCTGCTATCCTCCTCCAGCAGCAGGAGCAAGGGGCGACGATGGGAGCAGGAATGGCATGCCTAAGCACGTCGTCGATCAGAAAAACGTGGCAGCTGCAGCAGCAGTAGACGATTGTCTAGTCCCTGCTTGCAGTCGCAGTATCAACGGCAGCTGTTTTCTTCGAAACTGCTGCTGCCCGGAGGAAGGAGCTGCTGCTTCTGTTGCTCCTTCGTGTGCACCGGCGGCTGCTGCTCACGTTCTCAGACCAGAGGAAGCGAAAGCGGGAAGCAGCTGCTGCTGCGGCTTCGCGCGTCGAAGCCGCGCGTCCAGCAGTCCTTCTACCGCCAGTCCATGCGTGCCAAATGGGCTTATACCTCGTCCTCGCGTTTTGACTGCTGGTACCGCCGTCACCCCTCCTCGGCGCTTCTCTTTTACCGACTTGCGCAGCGCTACAGTTCTTCCCTCTCCGCCCGCAAGGACAACAGCAGCAGCACCACCGCAGGAGAAGCACCAAATGCTCCAGCAGCAACTTCAGCAGCAGCAGCAACTTCAGCAGCAGCAGCAACTTCAGCAGCAACAGCAGCAACTCCAGCAGCAGCAGCAACTTCAGCAGCAGCAGCAACTTCAGCAGCAACAGCAGCAACTGCAGCAGCAGCAGCAACTTCAACAGCAGCAGCAACGCCCTTTCACAACGTTTTGGTGGGAACCTTCTACGGACTCTGCGAGTTCGTGTTGCCGCGCAGAGGGACAGGCGAAGGAGCAGCGGCAGCTGCTGCTGCACGCCGCAACAGCACCGCTCCCTCCCTTATCGAGCAGCCTGCATGCGCCGCAGCATCCTCCACTTGCTGTCCACATCTACGGAGGACTTGAATCTCTCGTAGGTGAGAATCGCTGCAACGAGGTGTAAAGGCGGCAGCAATAACGTACGCTGCTTCTGCGTTTTGCAAGTGGGGCTCGCCTGTTGGAAAAAAACGTGTTGCCGCTGCTGCTGTTTCTTGCATGTGTTGCTCTTGTTAAAAAGTGCGCTGCTGCGGTTGCTGCTTGACTCTGAGCGGTCCTTCGACATAATAGCTATGCTGCTGCTCTTGCTGGCATCGCAGAGGGCTGCTGCTGCTAGCCTGGCTGTCTTTTTTGTGTGCTGTGGCTCATCTTTCGTCTTCTGCAGCAAAAAGTCTGCTGTTTCAACCGGCAAGCTCGAGAGACTGATGCGTTGCTGTTACGTGGGAAGTGTGTGCGGATGCGGCCTGTGCAGATCGCAGCCACACAAACCTGCTGCTGCTGTTGCTGCTGTCGCGAAGGCTGCATCGACCCGCGGCCACGAGGTGAACACACGTGCAGGAACTGCCCTTTCTGGTCACTCCCAGCAAGAGCGTCACTGGCTTAGAAAAGATAGAATGAATCAAGTAGCCATTTTTTACTCGAGAATACTGGCCAGATTGGTTGTAGCACGTCCCCAGGCTGTTGTCGCTGCTGCTGAACCCGAATCCATGGGCGTGTAGCAGAGGAATTTGGCTGCACCCTGCAGGAGGACGACTCAGGTGGCAGGACTCCAGATAGACAGAAAAGGCTCTTCCTGCTGCTGCTGCCTTATAACCCCACATGCAGAGACGCAGTTGTTGCAGGAGCGGGCCGTCATATCAGATGCGCAACGGCGCGCAACAGACGTGTGTCGCCGTCCCTCAACTAGTAGTAGCGGGGTTCGAGAACTGCTGCTGCATCTGGCCACACCTGCTGCAGCTCGCAAGCTGCAGGCCGGCGGTGAGACGCATCTGTGGAAGTGCTGTTGCAGGAGCGACTGCTCGCCCTCTTCCTCAAGCGACCGCACTGCAGTTAACGAGATAGGCAGCCCCCTGCGTGGCGACGCACAGCGCGTCCGAAATTCTGCTGCGGCGGCCTAGCGCGCATGCGGCAAAACTGTCGCAGCCCCCTTCGACGAAAGGAGAAGACTGCGAGCTGCCCCATCCCGAGACATGTGTCCTCCTGCCTATCACTCGTGCAGAACTCCCGTGCCGTTTAGCAGGACAGTCGGCAGCTTCTCCTGTCTGCAGATCGAAATTCGTAGCTGCTCTCTCCGCACCGCTACTACCCTGTGCCACCCGCCTCTCTCCTTTGCTTTTGTGTGTGTCTGGGATATGCACGTGCGACGCATGCGCGCTAGGCCGCCGCAGCAGAATTTCGGACGCGCTGTGCGTCGCCACGCAGGGGGCTGCTGCGCCGCCTTACGTCCACAAATACATAAACTTCTCCACAGGTATAAAGGAAAGACGTGCATGTGCGCCTGCTTGGGTAGTCACCAGCGACGGCCTGGACGCGCCGATAAGACGCACACATGCACGCATCTTTTTTGCAGAGTCTTCTCCTCCGCAGACATTTGTTTTCCGTTTCTTGTTCGCCAGATCACTTTGCCTACGTAGAAGGCATGAGGCTCCGTGCTTTCTGCACGTATGTCACACGTGGACACGCTTCTTCGCCTGCCCACACACCGTCGTCTCTCTGAACCCTCTCACGCTTGGGGTGTCTGTACACCGCGGCGGCCTCGGCTGTTCTTCATTTTGCTGCTGGACAGTCCCTCACTCCCACGCTCCTTTTCTGCCCTTCCTTTTTCCCGTCCCACCCGTATACGCTTCTGTCCTTGCTGCCCCTCGCCTCCTGCTGCTGCTGCTCCGCGTCGCAGTCTTCGCGGGCCGCCGCTGCGCCTCGTGCTGCTGCAGTTTCTGCTCTTCTCTCTTTCGTGCGCCTCCTGCTGCAAAGAAAACAGACGCTTACTCATCCCGACTGCTTGTTCATTTCTGCGTACTTCCTGTCCCTCCCCCCACTCGGTGCATCCCTCGCAATTTCGTCTTTTTCGCCAGCAGCAGTCGCTCTGTCCCTGCTCGGCAACAGCAACATCGGACTGCTCGGCAACCTTTTTTGCCTGCCTGCGACAGCAAAAAAGAAGGAATCGACTACCCCACAGCTCAACCGTGCACCTGCTCTCAAAGAAGCCGCTTTTTCTTCTCCCGGGAAAGAAAGAAGGAAGTCAAGAGATGCTGGCCCGTACGTGTGTGTGCGTGTGTGGACCAGGCCCAACAGATCCACCTCCGCCTGTGCGAACCGTTCCACTACTTCCTGCCGTCCCCGCTCCGTCGTCCTTTTCTTCCGCGTTTTCCGCGTCTTCTCTTTTTCCCGCCGTTTCACCCCTTCCTTATTCTTCTTCTGCGACGTCCTTTGCATCTTCTTCTCCCGCCGGTCCCTGGTCTTTTCTTCCGTCCACTTCGTTTTCGTCGAAGATGCCTCCTTCCCTGCACGCCCCTCCTGCGTCTCCTACCTGCTCCTCTTGCCGTTTTCCTCCCCCGACCCCTGCAGCTCCTGCCGCTTTTTCCTGCAGCCCCTGCCTATCGGGGACGACTTCCCGCATGACCACCGCCAGCAGCATGAGTCCGTTTAGCTGCAGCAGTCCCCCGTGCAACAGCAGCGGCAGCAGCACCCCACCTTCTTTCCACCATAGACAGGCCAGCAGCTGGTCCCCACGCAGAGGACTGGGAGCCCCGGTGGCTGCTACTGGGCAGTCGGGAGTTGTAGAAAACCAGCTGCTGCGCAACGAAGGATACGAAAAAGTAAGCTAAAGAGAGGTTGCTGCTCTTCTACAAGTCAACAGAAAGAGAGAGAGAGCGAGAAGAAGAAATTACATCAGCGCTGAAGTAAACGTCCCTCTCCGTCGAATATGTTGTCCTACGTCCATCTCTAGTGACGCTGTCCTCTCCTTCGCTTGCTGCTGCGGCTCTTGCCCAATGATACGACGAGACTGCTGCTGCTGTGGCTGCTGCAGTTTCCCAGATAAGAAGAAACTTCTCCTCGACGAATTGGCTGTGGCCAATTTTCCCGAAGTTTTACTGTCTATTATAGATGTCTGCATCGAAGCAATAGACACAATCTCTCTTCAAGTGGAGAAGAAGAACTTCCCGTGTGCAGAAGCCAAGAGAAAACAAAACGACAGACAGACCCGTCCTCACGGAGAAGAACAAGGGCTGAGGAAGAAAGGGACTTCATGAAGATTTACTTCTTCCTAGAACAGAAGACACTTCTTACTCCCAGCTAAAAATTCTGGGTGAACTGGCCGGCTACGTAGTAGAAACCTTTTTCTTCGCGGATAAGTCACACGTAGGACTATTTCTAGTCTCATAGATAGCAGGACTGATCCAGGACGAGGCAGAGCACTACTTTCCGGCTGCTGTAGAGACACGAGAACAAGAAGACCCTGTCCGCGGCCAAGGGCAACTTTTGTTTTCTTCTTACGCTCTCTCTCTCTAATTTTTACTTGGCAGAAAGGCTCTGCAGTCACCTGTCCACTTGCAGAAACTTCTGCCCCTGTTTTGTTGCTTCGTCTAGGGAAGTCCTTCTTGCCTACTGGCGTTTCTCCTTGGAGAAAATACTGACAAATTACTGCTGCTGCTGCTAAAAGCTGGCTTCTCTCATTCGTCTCCTTCTCTTCCCCTCCCTGTGCTGCCTCCGCGTGTGCCTCGAGCGTCTTCGGGCAGGACGGGGAGAATTGCTGCTGCTGCTGCTATATGGGCTGCTTCTTCCTCTGGGAAGGTGATACTCAGCAGAGAAAAGCTGCTTGCTGAGGGTTCTGAGGAACGACTGTCCTGCGGAAGCTCTCTTGTATCCATCTCCACACACGCACAGGGACACGTATCTACGTGATTACATGCTCGCATGCATACATACATATATACATATATATATATATATATGCGTATAAAGACAGACGCACACACGTGCCGCACAATGTAGTTATATATTTTACATATAAATGTATTGAGTTTTTTGCAAGACATACGCCTGTTCCCTGACGGCCTCTATCATGTAGACTTCTGCATGCGCCTCTTCTAGTTGCTGCTCGTGTGGACACACGCGGGCCCACAGCCCTCATCCCTGCATGCGAGACTCTTGCCTCTCTCTGGTAATGGCCAGTTTACGTTTCTGCTCGTGTCACGTGTATCTGCTCCTGCCGAAATGTGCTGCTGCTGCTGCAGCCCACCCATCTCTGCGGCGGAGCGCTGCTGCTGCTGTTGCTGCTCCCCCTGTTGCGTCGTAGCAGCTCCCGCTCCGCTGATCCTGCTGCCGCTGTTTCGTCTCTTGGTATAGCCGCAGCAGAAAAAAAGGTTTCAGGAGCACGTCGAATCTCGGTGAATGCTGCAGCAGGGCACTCTTGAAGGGAAGCTTACTCTCAATTGCAGACAGTCTGCTTTTCTTCTTCCCCTGGCGCCGGGTGTATACTCAAAGAAAGACAGAGAGAGACGGAGACGTCGAGTAAAGCTGTGGAAGCTTGTCTTTGCCGGCGGGTTCTTTTCTACCTACAAGCTGTGTCTTATAAAGGTGGAAGCGCCCGACTCCACACATATATTACAAGTACATATCTACTTACAGACGCGCAGATGGAACAGCGCCTATCCTTATGTGTGTCTGTATATATATTTATATATTTATCTATTTATATACACTTGTATCTGTATCTCTACGTTACACACGCTGTGTACATATGCATGCGGAGGCGTCCGTCAGAATACATATATATATATATAGTATACGGTCAGTCTCGGCGGAGGCATGCGACAACACACATATGCATGTAGCAATACGTATGCACTTCTTCTGTCTCGTCTCTGTGTCTCTCTTCTTCTACACGCTCAGCCTCTCTGCGCAGTCTCCCTCTACATATATAAATATGTATAAATGTATTTTCTTGTGTCTCGTCTCTGTGTCTCTCTTCACTCTCCCCTGAATTGATATGCAGGCGTTTCTTCTTCGTCACCCACTTTCCCTACGACACACACTTCCACGCATACATCCCCACACATATATGTATATATGCATATTTGCCTTCTCCCTGCCTTCAACACAAAGCTGCCCTCAATTTTGACAGGTATACACGTCTCTGCCTGCATGCAACGTTTCTTCATACGTGTCTGTGTGTGTGTGCGCGTTTACCTAGAGATACCTACAAACATCCCCCAAAAAGTCTAGATACGAGCGTCTCGTCTCTTCTTCTGGACTGCATTTGTTCTACTCTGCATGCATTTTAACATCTGTCTATCTACACGTGTGGGGTGTGTGCTGCCTCCTGTCTTCTTCTTCTACTTCGCGGGCGCTCCTGAATCTCCACCTCTGCCCTCGTACATGCAAACACATACACGTGTGCCTTTGTCGCTGTTTTATTCTCGGCCACCACGCGTAGAGGCTTCTTCTGCGCTTCGCTCTTGCTACATCTGTTCGAAAGCGAAGAAGGCCAGAGATCGTTTGATTCGTCTGCAGCACGAGGTGATCGTCCCCCTGCTGCGACCGGTGAAGATCGTCGAAAAACAAGTTGAAGTTCCGCTGATAAAGCGGGTCGACACGGTCGTCCCTGCCGCTCGAATCGAGGAAAAAATCACTTTCATCGATAAACCCATCGTTCAGCAAGTCGAAAGATTTGTAGAAGTTCCCGAGGTCCACTACACCGACGTTATTGTCGAGGTAATTCCTACAGCAGCGCTGCTGCTTCACGAAAATCCGCCTCTTCTTCTCCTGCGGCTTCCCCTCTCTCTTTCGCACATTTCCTCCCCCGCGGAAGTGCGACGCTTTTCTCGGGAGCGACATACTTGTCGAGTGTACAGACACCCCAGCGCGTCTGCATTCACACACATATATATCACTCTCTCCACACACCTATGTGTATACTGATGCATACACAGCTCTCGCCGAATAGGAGCTTTTTTGTAGATACACATACACATATATATGTATATGTGTGACTTTCTCCCTCCACACACATGTATGCATACGTATATATAGACAGCTATCAGTAAGTGTGTGCTTATCTGCAGATATGTATATACATGTATTCACATATATATGAGTCTCTCTTCCTCTCGATATATAAACGCATGTAGATACAGACAGATGCCAGCACATGTGTGCTTCTATGTAGACAATTATATCTGAATATATATTTCTCATCGAATCGCGCCTACGATATACCTACGTAAACATCTGTTCATACACACACAATATATATATATGTATACGTCCCGTTGTTTGAACAGGTTGCTATGTACGTATGCGTCACCCTATGCGCATACATACAAATATATATATATATATATATATGTGTATGTGCATGGGTATGTACGTATTTTTCTTCCTGTGTGTTTCTCTCTCTATTTATACGTATCAATAGATACGCCAGCGCGTAGAGATGTATGTGTTTATGTATAAGGGAACAGAAATGGACATACGTATATGCAATGGGCAGAACACATAACTAACTACGTACTACACACACGTATACATACATGTATGGATGGACAAGAACATATATATATA
The DNA here is from genome assembly GCA_000727475.1 of Sarcocystis neurona. Lineage (NCBI taxonomy): Eukaryota > Apicomplexa > Conoidasida > Eucoccidiorida > Sarcocystidae > Sarcocystis > Sarcocystis neurona. The sequence continues at coordinate 2,312,534 of KL647304.1, read as the reverse complement.
TATATGTATATATTTATATAGATAAACAGCTATACCAGGACTCTGCGTGCCTTCGGCTTTGCTGTTTCATGTGGCTGTTTTGCTCCTTTTAGGAATACAGGTTCTCACTGCTATAGGAATGGCGCTGTTGCTGCTGCTGCGGTCACTGCTGCTGCTGCTGTCACTGCCGCTGCTGCTGCTGTCACTGCTGCTGCTGCCGCTGTTATGCTGCTGCTGCTGTCACTGCTGCTGCTGCTGCTGTTGCTGCTGCTGCTGCCGCTGTTATGCTGCTGCTGCTGCTGTCACTACTGCTGTCACTGCTGCTGCTGCCGCTGTTATGCTGCTGCTGCTGTTATGCTGCTGCTGCTGTTATGCTGCTGCTGCTGTTGTTCCTCCATCTCCTTCTCCTTTCGTCTCGCGGTTGTGCTGCTGCTTTTTCTGCTGGGATCCCGGTGGACGGCAGGTGCCTGAGGTGATTCACGTGGAGAAACGAGTGCCGAAGGAGAAAATTGTTGAAAACGTCATTTTTGTGCCGCGGTTTGAAGAGAAACTCATCCCCAAATACGTTGAAGTTCCGGTCGTCAAGATCGTCGATCGATACGAAGAAGTACAGCAAACCGAGGAAGTTCTGAAGCTCGTCCCCAAAGTGAAAGTCGTCGAGGTGGGGGTCGCGAAACTCACCAAAAAATATCTGCCTTTCCGCACGCATGCACGTCTCCCGTGCAAACTCGAGCGAACGAGACAGAGAAGGGGAGACGGCTACGGGACGACTCGGAGACAGGGGAAGGGGAAGGGGGGGAGCACCCTTTTATATGCATTTCTTCGCCGAAGAAATACACATATACACACGTTTCTCTTATTTATACAGAGATATAAATGTATACGTAAACATATATAGGGAGAGACACCTACACACAAACACGCCCAAACACTTCGTTTGTTTTCCCCTACAGACGGGGGCAATATGTACGTTCCTCCATATGGCTTTCTACCCAGTATATATATATATATATTGTCCCTTCTCAGTTTTCCCTATATTTGTTTGCAGGAGGGCAACTTACATCTTATACAGGACCACATACATATATATATGCAGAGAGACATGTATATGTATGTGTACATAGGGACGGGCTTCTTCCTATTGGTAGTCGTCTTCACAGATGGAGAATATACACCTCTCTTCTTCGGATATCTGTCTATATACATGAGTGGACAAATATATGAAGTTGTGTCTTGTCCTTCGTCTACACTTACTGATACAACGACATATAAAAGAGGAGCCTTTTTCCTATAGAATAGATTTACACTTACAGAGATGCATGTACCCAGTTCGTTTCCCTGCTGCACATATCTGTGCATGCGTTAAAACAAATGCATGCGTACAGTCGCATCTACATACACGTACACACACAAACAAATATACGTGTAAGCAAACCCTGCGCGATACAGTCCACCTGCAGGCGCCTATACAACCATACGTATTTCTACTCATACCTACTTATATATAGACACACATACTTACACCTATAAATCATTCATCAATATGCTTCCTACTCACATTTATTTCATACATATATATCTAGAGAGAGAGAGTGACCTACATATATATATACACGTGTAAAGCAGGTATATATATGTATATATGCGTCACACTCACATGAATCGCCAATATATATATATATGTACTTGTGTACATTACACCTCTGATATATATGTATATGTGTGTGCAAGTTTATATATGTGAGTTTCTGGGTGGACGTCTCTTTGTGGCGGTGGGCATACGTGAATGCTGGTACGTTGAAGTATAGAGGATGAAAAGAAGAGAAAGTAGAAGAAATGGAAGAGAACAAAACAGACAGGGAAAGCGGAAGGTTTTTGCCCTGCTGTCTGCAGTAAAGACATACGTGGGGAGGACGGGATAAATTTTCCTGGCAGCAGAGGGACCAGCATGGGTATGCCAACCGAAATCACCTTACCAGTACTCTTACACAAATACTTATATATTTTCGTCTTTTTACCCACACATGCATATCAACTACATATATATAAATAGTTGGCATGCCTTTTTCTACATATACATATATATGTGTGTGTGTACCAACATATAGTTACACGTACGCGATTATATGCGGTATCTACGAATACATACATACATATAGGCACACAAGGTCACACATATATATATATGGAGTTTTCGAAACATGTATATCTACTTTTGCATATAAATGTATACATATATACGTATGTGTATATATATTCTCACAACACACATTTGTATGTTTGTATTATATACACAAGCATATATACATATATACACAAAATTTCACACATATAAATATATATATATGCGTACCTATATATATGTATATATATACTTGAATACATATATATACATCCACATATATATATACATGTTTTTGATACACAGATACGCATACGTATATCAAGAAATACAGAAATTTACCTACGTATACATATATGTATATATATCTACATATATATACATATACACACATATATATATGTCTACATATATATCTACGTATAGGTATATTTACGCTTATACACATGCACGTACATAGATGTGTATGTGTGTGCTTGTTGTATACACGTATACACGTAGATATATCCATATATACAGAATTTCACGTGCACATGTACATATGTGTATGCGTATATGCATGCCCACCAATGTAAGTATATTGATGTACACACATGCCCAGCTATATATCCGTGCGTCTTCTATACACCTATACACATATACCTGTATGCACGTCTCTATATCCATCCACATTTATATATTTGTGACTACTTGCTTAGAATGATATATGTATTCATAGGGCTCCTTGTGGAGAGATACTGCGTAGAGAAATATGCATGCAGCTTGTGTGATGAAGCGGCCTGCAGCTTATTCTTCGCGCAGGTGTGTGTACACGCGAGGCATGCGTAGAGCACGGTAGCGCGAGGTGGCCATTACGTGTGGAGCTGAAGAGTTTCCTCTTGCAGAATATCTGCGGCGAGGCGACTTTTCCCTCGGTTTTGCACAGAAGAACACCCGCACGCTGTTCCTTGGGACGGACGCTGCTTCCAGTTGCTGCTGCTGTGTTGCTCGCTCCGTCTCTCCTGCTGTGCCACGCGTAGAACAGAGACGCGCGCGCCCCTGCTGCCGGTGCAGAAGGCCGCGGCGAAGACCCAAAGAGAGAACAAAAGGAAGCGAAAGGAAGAGAGAAAAGGACAGCGAGAAAGGGACAGAAAGACAGAGCAGAAAGCACCGCAGGAGAAGATAACTCGAGACGGAGACACTGCCAATAGGTGTCCACCTATGTGGCAGAAGAAACGCAGGAGGTTCGTGAAACACACTGGTAGTCAAAGGGAGGGAGACGTCCGCGTCCGGACCGCGCTGCTGCTGTTGCTGCTGCTGCTGCGGGGTGCGTGCGCAGGTGCCGCGGGAAGTCCTGCGGGTTGTTCCGAAGTACGTCGTCCACAAAACAACGAAGGAAATACCCGTCCCTGTTCTGCAGGTGAGTAGAGCCTCTTTTTGTCTCTCTTGCTGCTGCGCCGTCTTAGCCTTCAAAGGGGTCCCGTCTCTTCCCCTGCAGCGACAGCTGCAGCAGAGGGAAACTGCAGCAGCAGCAGCAGCAGCGTCGGCGTGCGGGTCTGTGGGCTGCGACGGGCCACGACCACCACAGACAGAGAGATATCGAAGGGAAACGGGTGGAGGGACTTGGAATGGGAGGAGAAAAAAGAACATGGAAAAGGGACGGGAAGTGGACGAAACAGCAAGAGACAGAGAGAGGGCGGAGACGAAGAAACGTGACGTGGTGCGTATACGAACATATGTACACAAAGAAAAGGCGGTAGAAAGACAGCCGGCGAGGCCATCCACGGAAGAAATGCGGGCAGGTCGAGGAAATACGAAGAGAAGGACGGGGAAGAGACGGACGGGCGGGAGAATAGCGGAAGAAAGAAAGGGAGACGGGGAATATATACGGAAGGAGACACGGAGACGGAGACAGAGACGGGAGAGATCGGCTCTTTTGACTTCTCTTGAAAATACGACTTTCTTCGTTTCCGCTTCTTTTTCTTCCTCGCCTTCCCCTCTTTTTCTTCGTTTTCTTCTTCCTGTTCTTCTCCGTCTCTCTCTGCTGCACTCGACTCTGCGTTGCTGTCCGTGTCTCTGCTTTTCCCGCGTGATCTCCTGCTCCCCTCGCGGTGTCTCGTCTCCCTTCTCTGTCTCGTCTCCCCCTCTACTCTTCCTTTCTCTGTCTCGCACTTTTTGCGAGTTCTTCTGAAGCTGCGCGTCTCGTCGTCTCCTTTTCTATTCGAAGAAATCGAGAGGAGAACACCTCTCCGCTTTTCTCTGGACAGAGACGGTCTGCCACGCAAGCGGGTCTCCTCATTTTCTACCGAAAGAAAGCCTTCTCTTTCTCTCTGGCAGCTCGCAAGCATGCGGCCTGAGCGATCGACTGTCCGCTGGCCGCCCCCGCCGCGCTACGCCTCCCGACCGCAGCAACGAACTTCTTCTGCCTCTTCTCTGTCACAACAAAGAAAAGAAGTGCTGCTGTTGCTGCTGCTTCTCCTTCTGCCGGTGCTGCTGAGGAAAACAACCGGAAGGAAAAACCGGCCCCACACACCTGCACGCATGCGGCAGCAGACAGCGGGCCCACACACGTCTAGGCACACGCAGCAGCAGCAGCACTGACGAGGGCGTCGCCACACGCAGCAGCAGCAGCACTGACGAGGGCGTCGCCACACGCAGCAGCAGCAGCACTGACGAGGGCGTGGATGGACGCCCTGCGTTAACTTCTGAGATTCTCGTAGACGCAGCGGAAGATACTTTCTCCTGTCTTTTCTCTTCGTATCTCTCTCATTCTCCAAGGCACATGCAGTCACACCTTGATGACAAAAGGCGCAGAGAGTGGACAAAGAGGACCAGCAAGGCAAAACGACAGAGAGAAAGGAAGAGAAGGCGGGAAGAAGGGAAAACGCGAGAAAGAGACATAAAAAGAAGAGACGGATAGAGAAGGAGAGGGCAGCAAGAGACAGAAAGGGAAGGGGACGAAGAGACGGAGACGCCCAGCAAAAACGAGACAGGGAAGTGGAGACGAAACAGACGGGTAGGAAGTGCGTTGGGGGAGGAAAAAATTTGGGTGACGGAGAAGAGACCATTCTGCTGCGCAGCCCCCTTCGTAGATCTCTCTGTATTGGTGGGGGGTCTCCAGAGAAAATGCGTTGTTTTCTGATATATCTGCTCTCGCTGCCAAGAGACGGCCCCTGCTAAAGTTGCTGGCGAACAGCAAAGCGCCGCAGCAGACGATCGCATGCTTCCTTTTCTTTCACAGTGGCCTCGGCCGTTCTCTCTTGAAGCAGACGAGAAGAAAGTTGCTGTCTTCGTCTCTGCTGAGCAGGAAACCCCGTATTTCCGTCCTTTTCCTTTGTGTTGTATATATGGGAAGATACCCGGTAGAAAGGAGAAGACTTGCTCTCTGTTTCATGAACATGAAGCACTCCCTTTTCCTTCTCCCCTCTCTTCTTGGAAATTCCGAGGTGAAACCGATTCACAGATGTATACAAATGCATACTAATATATGTACATACGTGTATATATACGTGCATATACATATGCATACGTATATATATGTATTTATGTATATAGGTATATGCTCCAACCCTACAAAGTTAATATCTATATATGTGCACATATATATATGTATGTATATTATATATATGTATATATACAATATATCTACTTATTCGTAATCTCTGTATATATATATACATATATGTGTATATGTATGTATGTATGCGTGTATATACATATATATATGTATATGTGTGTATATACAATTAGGTGCTTTGTTCACAGAAAGTTCATAAATATATATATATATGTATGTAGAGGCCAGAATTTTGTTTATGTGGCATGGAGGAAATGCGTGTGGTGATACGCCGGTTGTACAAATATCGAAATACAACGTGCGTGGTAGTTGCAGGGGAAGCGTTTTTCTTCCTGGAGCAGCACCTTCAATTCTGTGTTGCTTTTCTCTACTTTCAGCGTCGAACTTCCTCCCCTACCGCTTCCAACTAAAAGTTTCGTTATTCTCGGATATAAATGAGTACACGCATATAAAACATACATATTTATCTTATACATGTATCACATACACAAGTGATACACATATATATATATATATATATATATATATGTTATACATACACAGATATGTATATAGAATATATACACTGTATATACATACATGTGTAATGTTATACAGAGAAGTATATATGTATGTCAAGCATATATCAATATACACCTATGCGTATAATAAATGTATTCATTGTATAGTGATACAGATACGTGCATGGAAAATAGAAGTTATATATGTGTGGACTATAAATATATGAATAGACAGATATATAAGACATCCACCCACATTATATATGTATATGTATGTATGTGTGTGAATATGTGCAGGTAGAGTCATTTATAGTTTTCTAATAGGGAATGGATACAGGAGCCAATTTACTCTCCACACATTTATATATACACTTTTGCTCACTTTCTCTTCCCAGGGCATCCATACATATATATATATATATGTATATATATGTATTTTACGTATGTATGTATATCTTATATGTACACATATGTACGGGTATACATTACCTATGTGTGAATAGATACATATGTTATATATGTGCGGATATAGAGGAAACTCTTCTTCCTAGAAGAACGGGTACACAGACAAGCCCAAATCTTAAACATATGTATGTATATATGTATGTGCAGGCCTGCTCCATACGCAGAGAGAGAAGTCCACTTCCTACACATAAATCTAATAAGTGGATATATGTAAAGGCAGGTCTGCTGTTTACGCTGACGAGTCTCTCTATTACTTTCCGTCTCTCTTTTTCTCTCCAAGTTACATGCACCTGTTTATATGTATATGTCTGTGTATATGTGTGTATGTGTGTGTTTGCTCCTTTCTCCGCAGCACAAGCCAGTGCCCCGGTACAAAATGAGATACGAGCCCAAAATCATTCAACAGGGAGTGGAAAAAGTAATTCCCCAAATTAAAGATGTCGAGATTCCCTACCCCGTCCCCGTGTAAGTGAACGAAGAACACTCCCCCTCTGCAGCAGCGCGCTGCAGCACGTTGAAGCAGCAGCAGCACCTCAGCCGAAGCAGCAGCAGTGGCAGAAGAAGAAAAAACAGCACCGGCGTGGGAAAAAGAAGCAGCCGGAGAAGAAGAACAAGGGGCAGCAGCAGCAGTAGAAGCAGCAGCAGGAGCAGGAGAGGAAGCAGCAGCAGAAGCTGGAAAAGGAGCAGCAGCACCACGTACAGCAGAGCAGCAGCTGCAGCCCCGCAGCTGCTGAAAATCTCCCGCACCGGCCGGAGAGCCAGAAGGCAGCAATAGGGACTTGTACTTCCATCAGGCAGCCGCAAGAGAAAGAAGTTTCACCACAGCAAGCAAATGGCGTAGAACAGCAATTTCACTGCAGCAACACACCAGCAGCAGCAGAGCAGCAGGACATCGGTAGCGGCAGCGGCAGCAGCACAGCAGCAACCGCAGCAGCAGCATTCGGCAACTAGAAATTTGCAAAGTAAGAAGAAATGCTCACGCCGATACTTCTGCTGCAGAAGAAGACTGCAATATTCTGCGTAGCAGCTCTTCTTCTACTGCCGCACAGCGGCTCTCCTCCCTCCTGTAACGGGCTGCTCTTGTGCTTCTACCCCAGGGACCAGGGGCGACGGTGCGCTTGACTCTGCGGTGCTGCTCTGCGTTGCTGCTACTGCTTGTGCTCCTCTCTCCTCCTCTGCTTCTCATGCATCGGTGTTATGCTCGTTCATTCTTGTTTTTCTTCCTCTCCCGTTGGTGCCGTCATGTCGCTGTTGCTGCTGTTCTGCTCTCCTGTTGCCGCTGCTGCTGCTGCATGTCGCAGTGGTCCTCCTGCTGCTGCACTGCCCTTGCTGCTGCTGGTGACCCTCCTGCGGCGCTTGAGGCTGCTGCCGCTGTCGCTGCTGCTGCTGCTGTTCCTGCTTCTTCTGCGCTTGGTGCTGGTGCTGGTCTCCACGCTGCGCCGCTGCTGTCGCTGCTGCTGGTGTGGGCGACAGAGTAAAGGAAGTGCCCGCGCCGTACTTTGTGGAGAAGTACCGAGACCGTCCTGTTGCAGTTCCTGTCTCCCACCTGGTGTTGCCGGTCTTCAAGGAAGGGTCGCATGCGCAGCAAGTAGACGTTGCAGTCCCTACACCCGTGCTTCTGGTACATGACCAGCTACAGCCCATGGCAAGGCCTGTGCCGCAGCTGCTCGCCGGTGCTGCTGCTGCAACCGCCCAACCTCTCGACCCGCGATGCCTAAACCCGGAGCAACGCGGTAGGTGGGGGAAGAGACAGAAGATGATCAGACATATAACAGGAAGGAAAACAGGAGAGAAGGAAGAAGCAAAAGAGGAAGGGAACAGGCACAGAGGGAGCACGGTGTCGCTAACAAAGAAAGCGAGAGTCGCGCGGTGAAAGGTACAGGAAACGAAGGGATGGACACAAAAAAGAAGCACAAGTGGCAGCAGCGGCAACAGCGACAACAGCAACAGCGCAAGGGCTGGCAGGAGTGATAGGAAAACAGCAGCAGCAAAAGGACAGCAGCAGAAGGAGCAGCGGCTGAAGGAGCAGCGGCAGAAAGGGCAATAGGAACAGGAGCAGCAGCAGGAGAGAGAGCAGCAACAGAAAGAGAAGCAGCAGCAACAGCGCTAGCGTGAACAGGAGTGGTGGGGCGGCAACAGCAGCAAGAACAGGAGCAGGCGTGGGGTACCCGGAGGAGCACGCGCAGGACAGTCTGCAGACAGACGCAGAGGCAACAGATTAGCAGCAAAAGCAAAGAGAAGAGGAAAGAGAACGAAGGAGCAACTGCCGCCGTTCCTGCAGCTCACTGCTGCTGTCACTGCCCAGTCCATTGCTGCTGCTGCTCACATTAATAATTCTGCAGCCGTACAACGTAGTACTTCTACGAGATGCACTGCTGCTGCTCGAGCTCTTCTTTTCAGTGTGGCGACCTTCTCTGCTACTGCTGCTGCTCACTTCTCTGCTGATGCTGCGTCTTTCTCTGCTGCTGCTGCCGCTACGCCACATTCCCACTGCTGCTCTGCTGAATGCGCTGCTGCTCCTGCGTTGTTCCTCCCATTGCAGAGTGGTAGTGCTTGGCTGCTGGCGGTGCCCAGGTTTTCCTGCGGCTCTTGCAGAGTCCTGTCTCTCCGAGCAACGGCCTTACTCTGCATTTGACTTCTGTTGCTGCTTCTCGCTGCTGTTGCCGTTTTTCTTGCGCTGCTGCTACTGTTGCTGCCAGCAAAGTGGCTGCTGCTGCTGCCGTCTGGGCTGCAGTCGTCAACAAAACACATCGTTGCTGCTAGCAGTACTGCGAGAAATTGAAATGTATGTGTGGCCGCTGCTGCGTCTGCTTTTCTGCTGCTGCTGCTGCTGCTTTTCTGCTGCTGCCACTGCTGCTGCTTTTTTGCTGCAACTGCCGCTCCTGCTGCTTTTTTACTGGTGCTCCTGCTGCTTCTTTTTGCTGCTGCTGCTTCGTAGCTGCTGTAGCTTCTTTTTTGCAGCTGCTTCTTCTGTTGCTGACTCGCTGCTGCCAGTAGTTGCACTTCCGCGTGGGGTTGCTGGTGCGACTGCTCCGCAGCTGCAAAGACCTTCGCCTTCGGTGACTGCTGGATTGCTACTTCTTCGCCTACATTGCTGCTTCCCTTCCTGTTGATCCGCTGCTAACGCTGAACTGCGGCTGCCGTTGCTACACGCGTGGTGCTGTTAGTTGATGAATCCTGGTGCTGGTGCACTACTCCTGTCACTGCTATAGTGCCGTTGTTTGTCCTTATGATTCTTTTAGTCCTGCGACTCCGATGGTGCGACTGCTACTGCCGCTGCTACGAAGTGCAACCGCTGCTGTTGTATTCCTGCTGCTGCTGCTAGGAAGCCTGGCTGGCGCTTCTGTGTTGCTGCCGCTCTTCGTAACAAGCCTGGCTCCTGTTGCAGGAGTGCTTTACTGCCTCTGGGATGTTTGGCTGATGCTTCTGTGGTGCCTCTGCTGTTGCTAGCAAGCCTGGCTGTTGTTGCGGTAGTGCTCGAATGCTGCTAGAAAGCCTGGCTGACGCTTCTGTGTCGCTGCTGCTATTGCGAGCAAGCCTGGCTCCTGTTGCAGGAGGGCTATTGCTGGAGGTAGAGGAGGCTGCTGTTGCTGCTGCTGGAACCTGACTGCGAATGTTTAGACGCAGGAGGTGCTTTATATGCTGTTCCTCTGTTTTGGCTGCCCGTGTTGCTGCTGCCGTGCGGCTGCAGCAGTGGTGGTGCAGCAGCCTCCGCAGCCTACCGCTGGTGTGCAGCTCTTCTGCCGGCTCACGTCTGCTGCGACATCGTGCCTGTACTTCCTGCTGTTACGCCGCTGCTACTGCTTCTGCGTTGCTGCTGTTCCTGCTGTTGCGTCGCTTCTGTCGTCGTTGTGAGTGCCGCTGCGGCTACGTTGCTGCTGTCCTTGTTACATTGCTGCTCTCCTTGTCCCTGCGCCGGACACCGGGGAAGCGAAAACTGGAAGCCGAGAGAGACAGCCAGCGCGTGCAAGAGAGAGAAAGATAATAATACGTTTCAGCTGCGTTACTGCTGCCGTTGGTGTATTGCTGTTGCAACGACGTTGTTGGTGTCCTGCTGCTGCAGTTACGTTGCGGCTGTCGTAGTTATGTCGCTGTTGCGATTGCTCCTAGAGAATCGCGCTGGTATATTGGTGCGACGTGCTGCGGAGGTGAGGTTGCTGTTCTGCTGCTGTGCTGCTGCTGCAGCTCTTTTAAACCAACATATGCATGCGCAGCAGTAGATCGACAACATTTAGGACGGACGCAGCAGCAGAAGTCCGCTCTTTTTTGATGCGCCCTGCGCACTCTCACGTGGCGCACTCCACTCGCAGCGAAGAGCACCGGCAGCAGACAAGAAAGAGCAGGCTACCGCTCGTGTGAACAGCACCGCGAAACTTGCAGTTGCTGCTGCTGCAGCATAGCAGCACAAACTCCGACAGCATGAGGAAGGGTACCGCTGATCTGTCGTCTCGCAGCTGGTGCTGCTACATTTTGCCGGCACGCGTAGAAACAAACACTTTTGAAACTTGCTTGAGGATAAGAAAAAATGCTGTGGCAGCGGGACGCGCAGACGTCACTTCTTCCTACACACGCACTCGTGCCAGTCGAAGAAATACTATGTCGCTGCGCGCGGGCTTGGCTGAATACGTAGAGCCGCACTGCCCGATTCTTCCTGCAGGCGCGCGACGTGAGCACATAAATCTCTACGCAGGAAGATCCAACTATAAAACGCAGCCCTTCGCCAGGCAGTTAGTGCGTGTATTTTGAGACATCCACACGTGCGCATACTTGGAAGGGTTTTACGAATATCTGCGGTCTTTGGCACGGACAACGGGGAAATGTAAAACTGGTGAGTCGAGAGACCCACGGAGCACAAGAGAGCGAGAGAGAAATACGTTTCTCTTGATCTTCCTGCGAAGGTGGTACATAAACACACGCAGTCGTCTGCACCTGCGTTTGCTGGCCTGCACAGACATACGGTGTACCAATACGCGTCTGCAAGCGTATCTTTGTGGTCAGTGTTTTTCGCCAGGAAGCCCGCGGATTTAAGGCTGTATACGTGTATTCGACACGCATTGAACATGTATACCCGGGGGGGCAGTCTCTACATACACACACATATATGTGTCAGGACTCGCATTTCCACTAAAGCAGATAGGCGCACGTACGTGTTTGTTTGGGTATGCCTGAGACAGAATTGCCAAAAGAACATTAATATTTGCAGAGATTCGGATATGGGTTGTGATGGCTTGAAGATTCTTGTTTATAGCTGCTGCGCCAGCCTCTGAGCAGCCGAACGACCACATTTGTCTTCTTTTTCACTTCCTTACTGGTGACCTTGTGTGCGTATTCATAATGGCACAAGCTAGTTGCAGGCTTTCATATATACATATATATATATATATATATATATGAAGGTGGACACGCACACACACACACACGCACACACACACACACTAATTATAAGCTTTTACACATATACATACATATATGTGTATTTGTATACATATATATGCAGGACTTTCATACATCTGTATACACGAGTGCAGACAGACTTGTGGAACTACGCTGCAAACGGGGGGCTACGACGTTGCAGCGCACATGTGCAGACATAGATATATGTATATGCATGTGTGTGCGTGTGATTAAGTCAACTATCTTGGTAACCGCCTTTCTGAGACTCTGCCTGTTGTCTTTACCTATTAAGTCCCGACTGGTCATCCTGTTTATGTGTGGTCGTGTCAGTTTTACCGGAAAATCAACAAGGACACGTACACACATACATACGCATGCTAGTCGCAGCGAGAAATCGTCAGATGCGCGCGCTGAAACAATGTCTTGATCATATTTCTCAATTTTTTGGCTCCACGGCGCCTGAAAAAGAATCTGTGCCTTAGGTTCTCACCGCAGAAGGCTGTGAAAGATCTCCAGAGATACCTTCTTTTCTTGCAGGAAAGCCGGCCTTAACCGAAGGCAGGCGCATGTAGACAATTACATAAACATGCCTGTAATAACGTGTGTCCACTCATCAGTGCGCCTCTATGTACACGCCCATCTACAACAGAGATTAATACACCTGTACATATATATATATATACATGTATGTATATATCTAGAGAGAAAGAGAGAGATATACACGTCAGTAGACATGTGCACACCTCTACATGCGTATATACATAGATCTGTGTAAAGCAGCGACTGTGCTTTTTTTCTGATTCTGTATACGTGCCTGCCTCTATGTATGTGTAATATGCAAACTAGAAATGTTGTGCACTTGTAGTTTTACCTATGTAGACACGAAGACACACATGCGTTCGTATCCTTACTTGTGGACAACGTGGACAAACCCACTCGACTTCCAAAATACACGCACAGGCAGACGTATACACATGAGTGCGTACGCACGTGAATACGCACTCACATAGGAATACACATGGAAGAGGTGCCTTTATAGACGTGTGCAGGAGCCAATACTACAGGCGTATGCATCTAAGTGTACGCGTATACTGGTAACCTGCGGTGTGCGCAGCATCTAATTCCCCATGCATATACCTGTGCATCTGCGCACTGTCTGTACAGTGTACATCTATGTATAGATTTATGGAATTATACAGGCGGCTACGGTATGCAAACAACGGATACTCTCGTCTGTGTAAATGCCGATGTGGCCGATGCATCATAGGTTGCTGAGACGTACACATTTGCGTAAACAAACAGACGTATATATATACGTGGTAGTTTCTCTATGTTCGACATCAGAGGCGTCATGTGTGTATACACATATATAGTTATGGCTGGACAGATTCAGGTACAGACGCTTTTTCTCTCTCTGCATTCCACGTATCTGTACGTCTGTGCGTATATGCACACAGATGTGTGTATATATATAATATATGTATGTATAAATATACATTGCAACGGCGTAAATATCCACGTGGGCGATCACATTGCTGCTCCACTGGAGGTACTGGTTTCCGCAGGACATCTTTATATACCTGCGCATACATATATATCTGAAGTTATTCTCTTGACACGGGGAACTCTCGGTGGCAGGAGATACAGAAGGTGTCGTGGCAATTTGATCCCGAAGAATTACTCGACGCGCCTGCGTATGGACGTGCACACATAGAAGACTCCTCACACACAGGTCTACACATATACACGTTCAGCACTGTAGATGTATGTACGCGAAACAAGTCAACAAAGCACCACGGAAATGGGGCGGCACTCCCTGCACAATGGCGTAAATAAGCGTCATAGTTTCTCCTTGACGCGTTAAAAGCGCAGTCCTTTCTGTAAAGACGAACGCGACAGCAGATTAAACTTCACAGCGAGAGGCACGGGGTATATGCGCATTCTTGCAGACCAATCGGATTTGGTGAACTGCTTTGACAGAGTCGTATCTTCTAAACAAGAAGAAACAGTGAGGCGTCAGGATCTTGATCGTTTTTCTTTGAGGAAAGGATTACTAAGAAAGAGAAACCTGAGAATATTCTTTGCTGCATAACTGCATAGCTGCTTGTGTACGACGAAGTTCACAGGAGTCTCTCACAGACACCGACTTGCAGAGAGTGACTTGTTTAGGAGCAAATTCTTAGTAAACAACAACGAAGAAACACAAATCATTGTGCAGCACATTGAGCAGGAACGTGAATAACCGCTTACCTATGCGGCGAATGCCGACGTACCGTCTACCGGGGTATACATATATGTATATGCACAAAAATATGTCCTCGTGCACGCCTGCGTCTGTCTATTTATACACAAAAATCTATGTATTATAGAGGAGAACGAGGCATCGAGGCAGTTCTTGAAAACATATAGGGGAATATGAATGCATCTGGATTTCCGAGTTCACTAAAGTAAGACTCCTTTCCTCATCAAAAGGAAGGTATCATCAATCTGACAGAAAATAGCTTTTTACGACAGCAACTCAGACTCGCGTCCACGAGCAACACCGGGGAATTATTTCTGCGCGACCTGCAATCCACCTGGTGGGAAACACAGATGTGTAATGGTGTGTGTTCATCAGCTGTCCCCAGACACGGGTGCGTGTGTACACCTCGGATGAAAAATAGCGGCGTGAAAATTTCATAAGTGAAATAGCTTGCAGGCTTATGCTTCCTGTCTACAAAGCGCAACCCCTGTACGGTGAAACTTCCTCTGTGCCTTTCGTCTGCGTAGTACAGAGGCAAACATCAACCTACGTGAACACAAATTTCGCAGCTGGAGCCACGTAGAGTGTGACAACCTTTTCTTTCACAACAAAAAAGCGATGCACACACCATAATCACGGGTGATGACTCTTGCAGAATTGATATTCTCTATGCACTACATTGCGCTGACAAGCATCTCAACTTGCGTAGGACGACAGGAGTGAGGTAATACTTTTTCCGAATAGTGCAGCACCTCACGTTTTCGAGTATAGTCCCGTCTGCATTTCCTTTCTTTACCACTCCAGTGACTGACGGTGGCTCAGCAAATGTAGCTGTTTCTCAGGAGGCAAAATCCCCTGTATAGGTCAATAGTAGACTTCTACTGAGCCGCAGCCAACAATGTCTCGAGTCTTCTCAAAAAAGATAATGTAGACTATCCTTCATCGTACTTGTGTCCTGCTGGTTTTCTGAGTGGTTGCGCGTCCAACTTATCACTGTCGGGTGGCTGTACCGTGTGTAAAAATTAAGCACAGATGGCTATCTGCACGTAGAGGGTCGGTTCCTTACAAATCCCTCTTGTCGTGAAAGTTAAGAACTTTGACTTTTGGTGAAGATAAACTGCATCCGTTTTTTCGCTAAGGAGCCTTCGTGCGATTGATGTGCGAAGAAGTATGCGCGATGTTTGTACGTGTGAAGAATAGAACGGCAGTTCGTTACGCTCGTCTGAAAAAGAGACTGGCGCGCTCTCTTGTGGAGCAGCGCAGCGCGTGAAGGTTCAGGTGTCCACTCTTCGAAAACAGCAGCAACGACACAGCTACGTAGGACGCAGCAGCAGCAGATCTGTAGCTACCCTTTAGCGGCGGCAAAATGATGCAGCGTGCAGGGGCAGAAGATACATAGAACTGCAGCCTGTACAGGCTACATGCGGCGGGACCAGCATTCATAGACGGCACGTGGCAACGGCACATTCACATACAACGAAACAGCCATGGAGCCCGTGCACCAGCAGCCAACGGCAGTGCCTGCAGCTGTATGTGGTCTGTAGAGCAGACGTATAAGACGTACATGACGGCATCGGGGGCAGGCGCTTCCCAAGCAGGCAACAGCCCCAGACGCACGTTGCAGCCAGCAGCTGTAAATGCGTGTATCTGCAGCATACAACACCACAGGTTGTGTGTGAGGCGTTCATCGTACGAGCAGCCTAGCATGCACCAGCCCCGGATTTGGAGAGTATTAAGCAGTGCCAGCAGAGACGTGTAGCGTGTAGCAGCAGCAGCGGGTGAAGCATGTGGGAGCAACAGGCACTGGCATCACAAGAGGCACCAGCAGCACGTGCAGAGGCATATACGACGCAGCAATAGCGGCTGCGCATTATCGCAGCGGATCAGTAGAATCTGTGCCGTAGCTTTGATATTGCAGTGCCACGACTTTTAGAACTGCAGAGGGGTAGCCCTCGCCCGTTGTCATTTGTAAAGAAGCGTTGGCTTCTCAGTCGAGAAGACGACCTGTAATAGACAACAGCGTTCACGCTGCTGCTAGAGTTTAGGCTGTAGATGCGTAGAAAACTTTGTTTGCTCTGCGACGTTTTTTATACCTGCCCGACTCCTCCTGACTTCCCTCTCAGTTCTCTTATTTTCGAAAAATTTAGTCACACTTTTGCTGATCTGTAGACACAACCAATTCGTCTGTTTCCAAGAAGCCAACGGGTACAAAAACACTTTTGCACACTGTGTTACGTGTGTTACATCGAAACGTCAAGTTGTGTAATATGTATGATGTAACGCATAAGGTTTCCGTCGCGTACGCGCTTGTGTAAGTCTAGCTGCACACTTGTGGACATCTGTATCTATAAATATATAGAGAGAGACATATATGTATATATTCACTTTTCATTTTTCAGCTTCATCGATCCATATATATATGTATGTATATTTATAGGAGACATCTGTGTATATATTCACTTTCCACTTTTCAGCTTCATCGATCCATATGTATATGTACGTATATTTATAGTAGATCTACCTCTGTGCATATTTATGATTACGTATGCAGAGAGTGAGAATGCGATTTCTGCTTTGAAGAGCGTGTGGTGCCCGAGCTTGAGGAAATGTTCCTTGCGGCGCATAGGTGTAGGCCGTAGACTTGATTTCCTTGGGAAAGTCGGAGTCTGAACTCTTTCCGAAAGTGTAGAGCCAGTTTGCGTGCTACCTAGAAACCCACCGATGGTAACACGTGTACGCGCATATATGTAGATACAAAAATTTCGACAAGCTAATTAGGCTGATTCGGGAATTTCACGTGACCGAGTTCTGCACAAGAAAAACGACATTCTTCGAATGAACTTGTGCGACATCCTTCGCGTGGCTGAAGCAGGAGCAACACAAACAGTAGCCCCGGTAGCAGCAGTATCAAGACGGAGAACGGCAGCGGGTGGGACGGCAGCGACAGCAGGAGCGAGAGCAGCAGCAACAGAAGAGACAGCAGCAGCACAAGCAAGAGAGAGAAAGCAGCACAAACGTTGAGGGCAGCAGGGACGCAGGGAGCAACAGCAGCAAAAACCACTGCAGCATACACGTAAAACAATAAACTTCGTATTTGGGTGCACCCGTGTATCTCATGTATACATATATTGTATCGAGAGAGAGATATAGAGAGAGAAAGAAAAAAAAAAGTGTCTCGTGCCACGCGTCGCCCACATCTGAACAAACATCGAGGTAGAAAGAAAGAACAAGAGAAGATAGATACGGAGTTTTCGTTCGAGGTCGTGTACACGTACACACACTCGTACATAAATGGAAATAGATAGTTCCCTTCGGGATAGTAAAACAGTTCACGTACATCGACAGATACCTACATATATATATTTATATATATATATGCCGCACGGTGCCCTAGTATGTGTTTCGGCTCCCATGTGGAAAGAAGACCCGTTAGAAGAGAATCCTGCAGGTCGGCTTCCGGGTCGAAAGTTGTCGAATATTTCCTTTTCTCTCAAAATCACTCTTCAGCACCTGCCCTTTTATTATGGTGGTCTGCACATTCACTGCGCTGTCTGAACGCGAGCACGTTCTCGTAACAGTGAAAGGGAGGGTTCCGACTAAGGAAAAAAGGAAACCGTGTTAACGATAGGTGGAGTGTGCAGGTGCTCGACAAGTACAAGCAACCGCCATCTACAATTGAATTTCGATTAACTGAGAAGGAAGGAAAAAAAGGTTCCGCAGTGACAAGTCGCTGAAAATCTCAGAAGCGTAGGCGGAAAGTGAAATTGAAGAAGTCGTCAAAAAGGGAACCCGCATGCCTGTATTTCCTTGAGAGTTTCAATCTTTGTCTGTATCTACAGACACATCGATACAGCAGGCCCCTCTTCCTATGTATGCACAAGCGGATTTGCTCGTGTGTGCAGAATCTATGATTCTCAATGCAGACTTCCATTAAAAAATTTCTCCTTAAAAATACACACTTGTAGACGTGCACTGGAAGAGATAAATATATATATATATATATGTATGTAGGCGTCTTTCGCCTGCTGCGTGTGTCTATATACGTATATACAGTTCTACATCTGACTGTGTATTCATGCAGAATAGAGAAGACTACTTTTCAAATATATGTATATGTATATATATATATATGTATTTCATAGGTGTGTACATGTGTGTAGGTGTCGGTGTGTAACTCTACGAATACAGTTATATATCCATCCACGTCCGTCTATCAGTTCCATTACGAACACGCGTAGGAGGAAGGGTTTGTTCTGGAAGGAAAGACACTCGGGTCCATCGCTCGTGCGCACGCAACAGACTTGTGGAGAGGAGAAACGCTACCCCAAGAAAATACGTCTCGCCAGTACCTATTGACGCAGAGATGCCGTCTCTGCAAAGTGACTTTTTGGGCTGGAAGAATTGCCCTCTCCAGCCAGTATTCAACAAGCCATGCGGAAACGGTACAGAAGACGCGAAGGATTACTTCATCTGCAAGCGTATTCACGTTACCTTTTATGATACCGTACTTCTGTGTTCCCGTGTTCGAATACGCTGCGGGTCTTCTTTTCCATAGGCGTCCTCCCAGACCCTCCAGCAGTCCGGCTGCTGGGCGTTGCGGGGTTGCTGTCGCAGAAGTGCTGCTGTCGCTGTCGAGTGTTGCTGTCTGTCTGTGGAGTGCTGGTGTCATTGTTGAGTGTTGCTGTCGTTGTCGAGTGTTGCTGTCTCTGTGTGGAGTGAAGTGCTGCATTCTCTATAGAGTGCTGCCGTCTCTGTGGAGCGCCGCTGTCG
This sequence comes from Sarcocystis neurona, assembly GCA_000727475.1. NCBI lineage: Eukaryota > Apicomplexa > Conoidasida > Eucoccidiorida > Sarcocystidae > Sarcocystis > Sarcocystis neurona. The sequence goes on along the minus strand of KL647304.1, from coordinate 2,293,506 downwards.
TTGATCCTGCGGCTGTACCTGTTTCTGGTGCTGCGGGTTTCCTTGCCGCTGTGACTGCGGGCAGCTGTCGCCGTTCCGCTGTATCTCGTGGTACTGACTGGCCTTGCCGCAGCTGTTGCTGTCGCTTGTGTTAGGAAGGAGTACAAACAGCGAGGGAGGCGTCTGTCGGAACTCTTCCTCAGCAGCCCCGGGCTCTCGCATGTGGTCTGCTGCTGCGTACAAATATCTCGTGGAAAACTGACGGGCATCCCATTAGGCGACGGCCGATATCTTCGGGAGCGCAGACTCCAACTTCGCTATCGCTACACAGATGAATATCTGCCGACGTCTCAACTTCTGCCCACATGTGGTGTAAAACAGTGCGCAGTGTATTTTTGTTTCTGTCGGGCAGGGCGCCGCATAGCAAAGACAGTTCTCCGGGACAATGCCTGTGAATTTTTCTTCGCAAAGAAAAGCGTGCACACACACACGTACGCGTGTGTGTATCTATATCTACAAATACCTACACATATATATACATGCACACAGATGCGTATTTGTACGCTTGTATCTCATTACATACACGCAGACACACTTACACATGCATACATACGTGTAATTTCTCTCCTCCTTTTCACACGTACGCGTGAACACGTATGTACACACCCACCTATGTGACGCTGTGTGTTTCATTCTTTCTTGACATACACGCACATACGTATACACATATTTATATACGCATTTGTACATTTCTCTTCCGTTGTATATATATATGTATATAATTGTGTAGTTCTCTCTACCACAGAGGGAGCAGATGTCAGCGAGAACATCATCCCAACGACGAGACAGAGATACGTACACATACACGTACACACACACGTACACATACATACAATCCGCGTCTCCGTCTAGATGCAATATCCACATTAGACTACACATATATATATATATAGATATACGCATGAATAGGCGTGCAGACCCTCCAGGCAGATAGATAGGTGAAAATGGCTGGCGGAGAAAAACCATTTTTCCTGTATCCCCGTACCTGGTGGTCTACATGCTCAAATCCATAGTGTATACGGACCTCACAGGACGACTGCAGATATATACGAGTATATTTGTTGTGTGGTGTATGTGTCGAGCAGGCCGGCTTCAGGCGTTCTTGGGTGCTGCGCAGTGCACCACCTGTTAAAATTTCTCTTGGTCGTCGCGGTTGTGTGGCTTGGGAATAGATACACTTCTTTGTCGTGAACCCGTGCACGACTTATTATCAGTTATCAATCCTGAGAGACACCTCGACCGTTCCTTCAGACCTGAACCTGGACGCGACCACGTAGCAGCAGCAGCGGCAGCAGAGCTCCTTCGCACGTCTCAGCACTCTCTTTACATTGCCACCAGATTCCCACAGCCCCCTAGAAAATACGTATCTCTATGTCTCGCTCGTTTGTGACACACATCCTGGAGTGCTGTTTACTAGAACAAGAAAGAATCTCTTGCGCCAGTCATCTGTATATACACGTTTACGCCATACACACATGTATAGGGACGTGCACACACTTCTACAGAAAGCGCTGCACAAAAGCAGCGTATCTACTCGAGGAAGGTTTCAACGGCAAAGATCGAGACCGTTTGGCAGATACACATCGACTGGTCGTCCCTCGGGCTACACACATACCTATACACACATATAGAAATACACATACAGATACACATATATATCCCCATTCTCAAAGAGACACGCATACTCAGGAATACGTGAAAAGTCTTTTGCGGTCACCGTCCCTCCCGAGTTTCGTCGTTGTGTCTCGGTACATGTACACATCCGAAACGTGCGTCACGCGCACATGCGTCTGGTGTACGTATACCGGACGCGTGCGTACGTGCAAGCGCCTAAAAGCACGTCACGCGCACAGAGGCGTGGGGTGTACGTACACCCGACGCTTGCAGGTACGCACGCGCCTAAAACGCACGTCATGCGCAGAGAGGCGTGGGGTGTACGTACACCCGACGCTTGCAGGTACGCACGTGCCTAAAACGCACGTCATGCGCAGAGAGGCGTGGGGTGTACGTACACCCGACGCTTGCAGGTACGCATGCGTCTAAAACGCACGTCACGCACACAGAGGCGTGCGGGGTGTACGTACACCAGAGGTTCATTTGGGAAAGAGGGCGTCTTTCGCAAGCGCGGCACTCAGCTGCTGTCTTCTGGCGATAAGACTTCGCATAGAGACGGGCGGGGGGTAGGGCGTGGGGGGGAGAGCGCCTCGTCGATCTTTTGGTTTCCACTTGTTGTCGTACTTCCGCGTAGGGGGATCGCAGGCCTCTTTGAAGGAGAACTGCGGGTCGTCAAGAATTTGCAACGCTCGCACCGGGTCGTACGCAGCAAAGTGTAGCAATTTGAAGGCAAACTCCGGGCTAAATGGCTGCCATCCCGGACGGTTTTTCCACCTCCTCGCGCACGCACGCAGGTACAGAGTCATATCTTCGTCTGTGGCAATGGTCCGGTCCCGCCTTCCCTCTTCAAGCCGTTTCACTCGAATTCTCTCAAGCGCAGACGGCGAGTACACCAGTCTCGCCGTCAACGAGTTATCGAGGAAATCCCCCGCCAGCGGCGCCGCGGTCCCCAGGCCCCCCCCTCCTCCGTTGGCGCCAGCGCAGCAGCTGCCGTTGCTGCTGCAGCCGTTCCACTGGTCGAGCCACATGTTCTCCGGTCCTCCTCCTCCTCCACCTGCTGCTGCTGCTCCAGCTTCCTCTGGTGCTGCCGCAAACGTCGGCGGCTCTCCTCCGCCTGCTGCTGCCGCGGCTGCTGCCGGCGAGCACAGCACGCTCCTCCCGAGACCCCAGATCCCGTCGAAGATCAGCAGTCCCGCTGCAGCGCCCCTCCCTGCGGCGCGACTTCTATCTCTCTTCCTCTTCCTTCTTCTTCCTTCTTCTGTTGACCCTCTGTCCCCCTCCGCACTTCTCTCACCTTGCTCGCCTCCTCCTCCTTCTCCCGCTGCTGCTCTCACCGTCTTCTTGCTCCCGACGTTCAGAAAAGCTGCGACACTGTCGCTCTCTGCTGCTGCCGCTGTTTCCTTCGCCTTCCCCTCTCCTGCGACTCCTTCCTCAACTGCTGCTGCCCTCGCGTTCGTTTCTTCCTCTGCACCGTTGCACATCTCCTCCTCCTCTTCCTCTTCCTCGTCGTCGTCGTCTTCGTCGTCTTCCTCCTCTTCTTCTTCGGGAAGTGCTGCAGCAGCACCAGCCGATCGGTCGGGATATAGCGGAAACGGAAGAGCAGCAGCAGCTGTTGCCGCACAGGAGCACGTGTAGCCCAGCAGCCAATTGCAGTCGAGGAAAAACGAAGGCAATGCCGGTACTTGGTGTCCCGCGCCGATGTGGACCGTCGTGCTGCGCGTCCTGCCTTCATCTGTGACTGTCTTGGGTGTGGCAGCAGCAGCAGGAGTGGTCCCAGCAGTTCCCGCAGCAGCGCTGCCGGCGCCATTTCCTCGAGCCGCGCGTTCTGGCGAGAACAAGTAATCTCTGTCTCGCGCCGCCTCTTCTCCTCCTGCCGCCTCGCGGTCGTCCCGCAGCCAGAACGGTGGAGAATATCGCGAACAAAGACTACTTGACGACGACGCTGCAGACGTCGAAGAAGAGGAAGAAGAATCGCTGACAGCAGAAGACGCTGAGGAAACATCGCTATCCTCCTCTGAAGCATTTCCTGTCTCATCCCCCTCTCCCCCTGCTGCACCTCCTCCTCTGCTGCTTTTCTCACCCGGTGAAGAACGCGCTGCGACTACTGCTGCAGCTGCAGCACTGCTGTCGCCGCTTCCGCCTCCTCCGCCGCCACCACCACCTGCTGCTGCTGCGCCTTTCCTGGGGCTTCCTGTCGCCGGCGCCCCTCCTGCTGCTGCTGAACCCGTACGCGCAGAGGACGTGGCACCAGCAGCAGAACGAGAAGAAGCGGCAGTGGCGTCTGGCGTCCGCGTGCTGCGGGACGCTGCTGCTGCTCCTACGCAGTCTGAAGACGTTGTTGGCGTGATGCTGCTGCTGCTGTTGCAGGAGGATGCAGCTGCTGCTGCCGCAGAAACAGAAGTGTCGTCGTCAGCAGCAGGTGTCTCTGTCAACGGCTGCCGATTATCGGTGCGCGACGACGAAGACGACGACCTGTGCTCCAGCAGAGCCGCTGCTGCTGCTGCAACGCCTGCTGCTGCTGCTGCTCGTGCTCCAGTTGTTCCTGCTGCTGCCCCTGCTACACCACACGGAGAGCGCAGAGGAGAAGCTTCAGTGCTGCTGCACGTGCTGCTCACACTCCACCCCCAGGTGCTGCTGCTGCTGCTGCTTCTTCGTTCCTCCGTTCCGCTTCTCTCTCCGGCTCCTCCTCCTCCTGCTCCTCCCGCTGCTGTTGCGCCTGCTGCTGATGCTGCTCTACTTGCACCTGAAGCAGCTCGTCTGCTGGCCCGGTCGCAACTGCTACTCCTGCTAACGACGCTTCTTCCTCTTCTGCCGCTGCTGCGTCCCACCTGAACAGCCGTTATGCTGCTGCTGCTGTTCCTGCTGCTGCTGTCGCTGCTCGTCTCCCCGCTGCTCTCGCCGCTGCTGCTGCTCTTTCTTCTGCTCTCCTCGCCTCTGCTGCAGCTGTCTTCTCCTCCTGCTCCTCTTCCTGCTGCTCCCTGTTCCCTCGCTTCTTCTTCCTCCTCCGTGTTCCCTGCAGCAGACGAGACTGCAGCAGCAGCGCCACCTCCTCCAACAGTAGCAGCAGCAGCAGCGCCCCTACCGTTCTCCGCTTCCTCGCCCGCAGCGGCAGTCGGCAGATCTCTGGCGTCCCCGACTGCATCAGCAGATGCAGCAGCAGCATCAGAAGACCCAAGACCAGCACACGAAGAAGAAGCAGCAGCAGAGGAAGTCGCAGCAGAGACCTGCTGCTTTTTCTCACCTTCTTTTTTGCAGACGGTGCCATCAGCGTTAGCCTCTGCTCCTGCCGATGCGGCTGCTGCTGCCGCTTCGTCGCGTCGTGCTAGAGCAGCACTACCAGCAACACCATCATTTCCCTCTTTCGACTCAGCCGTAGAAGACTGCTGCAGCTGCTGCGCCTCCTGCTGCTTCTGCTCAGCTTTGCTGCCGATATTCTCTCCCCTAGACTGCATGCAGCTATCGCAATAATATGCTTCCCCGCTCCCACGACCTTCTCTGCCTTCCGTCCCTACCGCGCTTTGTTTTCCTTCTTCTCCTGCTTCTGCAGCTGTTGTTTCTGCTGCTCCTGTACTAGCCGGTGTCCTGCTGCTCCTGCCACACCCGCTGCAGCAAGAGCCGCGAGTTTTCTCCTCCACGTCCCTTCCTACTTCCTCCTTGTGTGGCCGTGGGGCCGACTTCAGCTGCTGCTGCTGCTGAAGAGAAAGAAAAGCACCTTCCCCCTGCTGCGGCGCCTCCTCCGCTTCTTCCTGCTTCAGTTGTTGGTGCTGTGCTGCTGCATCATGTTTCCCACCCACCTCCTCACTGCTGCTGCAATCTCCGCTGCTGCCGTGGCTGTCGACGCTGTTGCTGCTATCTTTACCTTTCCGTCTGCTGCTGCCTCCCTCTCGGCTGCTCCTGCCGCCTGCGCTTCTCCTTATTTTCCGCGTCTCGCTATTGCCTTTCTCCTTCGACGGGCTATCGCTGCTGCTGCTGCTGCCGCTGCTGCTGCTGCTGCCGCTGCTGCCCCTGCTGCTGCGATTCCCGCTACTGCCGTTGCTGTTGTTGCTGCGGCTGAACCTCGTCGCCGGGCGGGTGCTGGGCGGGAAAGGAGAGACACGTGCCAGAGAAGCATCGCACCCAGCGTCCACTTTGCTGCTCGGCTGCTGTTCTCCGCTGCTGCTCTCGCCACTGCTGCTACTGTCCACATGGCGCTTGCTTCTGTGACTCGACGCTCTGCTGCTGCTGCTCTTGCTGCTGCTGTTGCTCTTGCTGTTGCTGCTCTTACTGCTGCTGCTACCCTTGCTCCCGCTATTACTACTATTACTACTCCCAACTGCACACGAGTCACTACTGCTGCTGCGCGTGCCGCTGCTGCTACTCGTCCCGGTGCTGCTGCCATTCTCGGCCAGAGTCTTCTCCGTCTTTACCGTCTTACTGTCCGGCATACCTCTCTCCCTGCTTCGCTCACCCTTACCTAGCAGTCCGCTGTCGCTGCTGTGCTTCCTCTCTGCGCTGCCGCTGTCACCGCCACTGCTGTCCCTGCTGCTGCTGTTGCTGTCTCCGACGCTGCTGCGGCCCTCCGCGGGGCTGCTGCTCCTATTTCTGCTGCTTACGTTGCTCTCGCACTGGTCTTCTGTCAGTTCTTGTCGAAGAGAAGGCTGTCGGCCTGCGTCGCTGCTGCTGCTTCTTCTTCCCTGGGCTGTGTCAGCAGCAGCAGGATCGTCCGCTGCAGTCGGTGAGATACCCCCGGCTACCTTCGCTCTCTCCTCTGCGCCTCCTTCTTCGACTTCTGACTCTTTTGCTCCTCCTTTTGTGTCTTCTGCTGCTCGTTCTGCTGCTGGTGCTGCTCTTGCCTCTCCTGCCGCAGCTGCTTCACCTGCTATTGCTGGGGCTGCGGGTGGTGCTGCCGCTGCGTCTGCTGCTCTTGTTCCTGTTGCCTTGGCTGCGGCTGCTGTTTCAGCTCCGGCTGCTCCATCCGCTGCCGCACTCCGGATATCGACGCGTCGCGCCGCAGCAGCAACAGCCGACTGCTTCGCTGAACCAAGTGTCTCCGCTGCTGCTGTTGCTGTCTCTTCCTTCTCTCGCGTTGGCTCACGCTCCCCAGTTGCTGCTGCCAGTGCTGCTACATGATGGTGGGCTCCTTCTTCGCCCTCTGCTTGCATTTCTCCTGCTCCAGCTCCACCCACACCTGCTGTTGTGTCTCTTGGCTCTGCCGCTGCCTCTGCCGCTCCTGCTGCCGCATCTGCCTCTCCTGGTACTGCGTCTGCCGCTCCTGCTGCTCCGTCTGCCGCTTCTGCTACCGCTTGTTCTGTTCCCGCTGCCGCTGCTGCTGCTGTTGCTGCATGGGTTGCTGCTGCTGCTGGATTTGCGTCGCCTGCTGCTGCTTCTTCTGTCGTCTCCCCATCAGCAGCCAGGCGTCGTCGGGTGGACGGTGGCGGCTTGCACGCCGTTTCCTCTTCCTCTGCAGCAGAAGTTACATGACGCACGCGCTTGCTGCTGCCGCTTTCGCCATTCTCGTCCCTGCTGGTCACGCTCGTGCAGCTGTTTGTACTGCTGCTGCTGCTGTTGCTGCCGCTGCTACTGCTGCTGCTGCTATTGCTGCCGCTGCTACTGCTGGTGGTGCTGTTGCTGCTGTTGTTGCTGTTGCTGTTGCTGTTGCTGCTGTTGCTGCTGCCGCTGTTGCTACTGCCGCTTGTATCAGCGTCAAAACTGGATCGCCTATTGCTGCTGCTGCTGTTGCTTCCCTTGTCGCTCTTTACGGGTCCGCTACTCTCACCGTTTTCCCTGTTGCTGCTGCTGTTGCTGCTGGTGTTCTCGGTGCTGGCACCTCCCTTAAAAATAATGCTGCTTTCCTCCTTACTGCTGTCGCTGCTCTTACTGCTGCTGCCGTTGTTCTTCCTGCTGTCACGACTTGGCTCGTTGGGTTCGGTGCAACTGCTGCTGTCGTCGCCGGCATTGCTGCTGTCGCTCCTCGCATTGCTGCTGTCGCTGCTGGTATTGCTGCTCGCGCTGCTAATATTGCTGCTGTTCGTGCCGCTGCTTCTTTCTCCAGCGGCCGGTCCCAACCCCACACAGTCCGTACCCACTCTCATTTTTGCTGCCGCTGCTTCCACGTCACGCTGCTGCGCTGCTGCGGTTGCTGCTGACCTGGCAACTGCTGCTGCTGCGTTTGCTGCTTCTGTTGAATTTTCTCCTGCCTCTGTGGGTGCCGTTGCTGCCGACGCATCTGCCACCGCTATAGCTCCACCCTCTGTTCCTGCTGCTCGCTGTATGTAGGGCGCATCAGCAGCAGCTGCTGCGTCGCCCGGCGACTGCCGCTGCTGCGCTTCCTCCATTTGAAACACGTGTTTCTGCTGCTGCGGCCGTTGCTGCTTCCGGTGCTGCTGCTGCTTGTGCAGAAGGTGCCGCAAGGAGAAATGAGAAAAAAATGTTCAAGGCGTCAACGTGCAGACGCAAGACGAACTTCTACCGGCGCAGGGTATGAACGCCAGAAAGAGATCGAGTGAACGCGGTGTACGTACACCAGAAGACCACCCAGCTGTTGATGTCGTGCACCAGAGTGCCCGAGCAAAACAGAAGGACTTTCACACAGGACGTAGGATTCCAGGGACATCAGAGAACTTCCTTCCGCTTGTGTGTAGAGTAGAACGTGGAAGAGAGTTCGGCAAACGCCAACTGAAACGCACTTGCAGTGGTCCGATGTCCCCCCCCCTCCCTCCTGCAGCAGCTGTTGCTGCCGGCCCCGGCCTGTCCCGGAGACGTTTTCCTGTACAAAACAGGAAGAGCAGCACGGACGAGAAATCCTACAGGAGCAGGACGAGGGGAAGAAGCACAGAACGGCAGCCGGCTGGTGAAAAAGCTTGGGAGGGAGGTGCTTCTCAGTCCGTCAGACACATCCTCCGCCGCCTGCCGTTGCTATTGCTGCTCTTCCTCTTTTGCTGCTGCTGCTGCTGCTCGTATGGTTGTTGGTCTCCCTGCGTTGAGTCGGGATCCACGTTCATCTGCTGCTCTTCCTGCTACTACTCGTGAGGAGCACGAGCTGCGCCGCTGTCGCAGCCGGCTGCCCGTTTGTTCCTCTCCTTTCTCCTGCTGTGGCTTCTTGTCTGTTGCTGCAGCTGCGGAGCTCCTGGTCCGCCGCTTGGCTGTGGTTCTTGTGCGGCACCTGCTGCTGTGTCCTTTGAAGTGCTGCCGTGGTTATTCTTGCACTGCTTTCCCGCTGCAGTTGCCGTCGTCCCTGCTCCTGCTGGCGTTATCCTCAGAGATCGCTAGCTGCGCGATGGTGAACAAGACGACGCGCGTGGGGATATGGCCCCCGGAGAATTTGACGGCGTCGAGGGAGAAGACACCTACATTCTACGTCAAGACCCCTTCACCCTTTTCTCGCTGCTCCTGAGGTCTGTTCCGCTGCTGCTTTCCTGCTGCTTCAGTCGACTGTTCCTCCTCCTCTGCTGCTCCTGCCGTGCTGCTCCTGCTGTGCTGCTCCTGCTGCGTTGCATCGCCTTCCTGTATCGCGCGCGGTGCTGCTGCTGCTGCTGCTGCTGCGGCTGCCCCAGTCCCCCCCCCCCGGCCCTCATCAGCAGCGGCGGCAGAGGGAACAAGGGTGGCTGCTGGGCAGCAGCAACGGCAGCAGTCCGCACATGGGAGAAGATGAAAACACGGAAAAGAATGCCAGCCGCCGCTCAGAGAAGAGGGCTGGAGACAGAAGAAGTCGTGCTGCTGCGGCAACCGCAGCGGGTGCGCGCGCGGAGAAGCTCAGCAGCACGCATGGGAGAGAGGAAGGCGCAGGCGCTGCTGCCGTGGCTGCTGCCGCTCTTCTTCTCCGCATCGAGAAAGAGGGACGAAGAAGGGAAAGCAAGCGGCACCAGAAGCACCCGAGATACCAGCAGAAGCCGCGAGCAGTGGATCAGACCCAGGCGCAGGACCAGAAGGGGCAAAAGAACGCAGGAGAGTCCCCCAGATGAGGAGGAGGCAGCGGGGATACACAACAAGAAACACAAGATCTGTTCCGATCTGCAACCCTCACTTCTCTGTTGTATTACGTGGCAAGCTGCCGCCCTGCGACAACAGCAACACCCACCACAGCAGCACCGGCAGGAGAGTGCACGCGCACGCGCGTCCGGCGGTCTCTCAGCAGCGGCAGCGACAGCAGCAGCAGCAGCAACGACAGCAGCAGAGCGCAGCAGCGGGAAGGCAGCAGCAGAGCGGCAGCGAAGGAGGCAACAGCAGCAGCAACAATCGGGCACAACACACCAGCCGAGCAATAGCCTCCTCCGCGCAGCGCAGGATTAGGAGGTGAGCGCCCCTGGGCAAGAAGAAGACTTGACTTTCTTCTGCTGTTCCTGTTAACACCGGGGAGGACGACGCTCTCCCGGATGTGCTGCTGCTGGTGCTCCTAAATTGTTAGAAGAACCTCAGAAAAAGCAGGTGGCTCTTCTGCCGCCGATATACTCCCCGCGGGACGGCGCTAGTGCCTTAGTGTGTCAACGGAGATACATATGCTTCCTCCTCGGTTCTCGCGTTGCGCAGCAACAAGGAAAGAGGAGGGGGAGAGAGAAGAAGATGCTGCTGCTGCTGCTGTCCCTCACGCGCCCCGCGCGACCACACGAATAGATTCTCCGTCACACGTGCGCTTCGCTACTGCTGCTGCTGCTGCTTCTCGTACGACAGTGCAGCTGCCGCTCTCCCTCGTCGGTTGCTGCTGCTCTGAACCGTGCCGGAGCTGCTGCTGGACGCGGTCCTGCTGCTGGTGCTGCTGCTCCTCCCGGTCATTAACTGTGATTTCTGCTGTTGCTACTATGGCTGCTCGTGGCCGAGGAGGCTGCGTCTGCTGGTGCTACTGCAGACGCAAGGTGCTACTACAACAACTACTACAATTACGCCTTGTGAGGCTGCTGCTCCTCCTGCTTCACCACGCGCAGAGCACCCCACCCCCTGCGGCCCCATGCTGTAGCAGTTCCCCCCGCGATAAACCTGTAGGGGAGTCTGCGCTGCCCCGCTAGTCCCAGCTGTCCCGGCGTCATTAAAACTATAGCCGCTTCAGCTGCTGTACGTCTCGTCGTCTACTGCTGCTGCTGCTGCGGAACATCTTGTAATGCGGTTGCTGCTTCTCTTGTACGACTGGTGCTGCTACGGCGGAGACCCCGCACTCCTCCGCCTGCTTCTGCGCAGACCGCTTTGGGTCGCTGGTGGCGGTTTCGTTTTTGTAGTTGCTGCTGCTTCTGTTGCCACTGCTGTTGCTAGTAGGGCTGCTAGAGTGGAGTGGCTGCTCCACGGTTGCGCTCCTTCCTTTTCTCCTCGCTTATGCGACCGTCGTCACCGCACACGACAAAACGTCGCCTGCCTGTGCGGGCGTGCAGCTGTGTGATTCTGCTTCCTGCTATGTTCGTGTTCATGGTTGCTGCTGCTGTTGCTGCCCTGGCTTCTTCTGCTCTTCGTCTCCCTTCTCCAGCTGTACCTGGCCGTTCCGGCGCTGCTGCCAGTGCTCCGCCGACGTCTTGGTACTGCTGCGCTGACGCCGCCGAAACATCGTCTTCGTGCTCTGCCTGTTGCTTCCCGGGCTGCTGTTTCCTCACCTGTTGCTGCCGCTGCCTCAGTTGCTGTTTTTGCCTCACGCGTCCTAATGCGACTGCCGTTGTCTGCGACTGCCGCTGCACAAGCAGCCACAGGAGTTGCGCTGGGCACGTTACACAGCCGCATCTGCAGCTGCTGCTACTCTAAGCTGCGGTTGCTCCTGTTGTCGACAGGGTTGCAGTTGCTGCTGCTAGCACCCGCTGCCGCTGAACCTGTCGTCACACTTCTCTCGAACAGATACCTTTGCCTCTCTCGAGGTGCAACAAATACTGCTGCAGCGGACACTGGTGCGTGTGGCTGCTGCGAAGGGAGGCACGTGGCTTCTTTGTTGACGGAGACTCTTCGTGGCGCGACTCCTGCTACTCGGCGTACCGCAGAAGCTGCCGTTTTGTGAACTCCCGCTCCTGTTGTCGCTGTGGGCGCCACGGTGGCTGCTGCCGCTGCGCGGTTGTCGTCGGTGGGCTGCTAATGTTGCTACTCCAGTGGATTTGTCGTAACGCCGATGGTGCTCCTTAAGTAACACACTTTAGAATGACTAGGCGGCAGCAGATATTTAACTGCGACGACGCGGCTCTTCTTTTTTTTGCCGGACGCTCTCTCAAGCTCCTGCGATTCCTGTGGTCGTGCACCTGCTTACCTGCAGCCGTCGATGCTTCTCTAATCTCCTGTTGCTGTAGTGAGAACACTACATGGTGGTCCTAATGTAGCACCGGTGCTGCTGTCGCTGTTTCTGTTGGTGATCCGCTATGTGTGCTGCTGCTAGGGCTCCTACTGCGGCTATTTTGCTGCGGGTGCTGCTGGTGCCGCTTACCGCCTCGCAGCTACTGTTGTCGCTGCAGGTATTAGTGCTGCGTCGGGAATCGTTACGCCTCCTGCTGCCCTTCCTCCTCCTACTTCCACAAATGATTCTGGGCTGCGTCTGCTGCTGTCTCTTCTGTTGCTGAACGTACACCCAGAACGTAGAGAGGAATGCAGGGTATGGAAGTATATGGAGAAAAAGCTAACAAACGGAACGTCCCGTAGGATGCCTTGTAGACATTAGCTTCAGGGACCACAGACTTCAACTCCCCAAGTGGGGTCGACTGCTATAACAGTTCTGAAGGGCTTCGACAGATGCAAGTTGTCCCGCTGGGTGCTTGTCGAAGAATCCCTGTAGGCACGTTCTGTTCCGCGCATGTGGTCTAGCAGAATATTGAGGAACTTCTTGTGAGTGACGAGGGTGAAGCTGCGTTGGGTGTCATGCATCGGGATTCCGCCATCTTAAGTACGCCGTGTTTTGATATTTCCTCTCGAAAACAGCTGAAAGTGACTGCTGGGCACGCGGTTGTACATCTCTTGCACCGGGCGACCGCAGGGGAGGGAAGTCTGTCTGCAATTGAGGAGGGGGGAAGCACCACTTAGCGCATTTAACACGTGGTGCGCTGCCACGTGAGAGTCAAGCTGAACAGTGAAATACCCACAAAAAAGAAGACACGCTAGAAATTCAGTCACAGGATCCACTTTCCGTCTAGCACACGGCGCCCGAAGCGAAGGGCAACAGGTTGAGCAGGAGAACCCATGGAAGACAACTGGTCTTACACGCACGCCTCCAGGTGAAAGCTGTTGAGAGCTTAGCAGGCGAGGGGATGAGAAAACAGCGAGCAAGACAGCAGACTAGTCTTCTGTGCTCTGCAGTTATAAGTGGATTGTTGATGCCAAGAACGGGAGAGTGCTAGCCAGGGAGGGAGTGGAGTGGATCACGGCAGAGTCAGAGGAAGCAGGGACTGATAGTGCCAGGCACTGCCAAATATGGATAAAACTGTTCTGCTGCACTTTGATACCAGAAGCGAACGCCATAACAAACAACAAACGCAAACTGCGTCACGGGTGCTGCAAGAGATGAGACGTGCACGTATAAAAATTGGACTCCTCTATCAGGCTTCCCAACTACACACCGGAATCTGTTATACATCTTTCCTGTAAGAGCGTTATTTCTTTCTAGAGGAAACATTCCCGGCAGTAGAGGATTGCTATGCATACACAAGAAGCAAAAGTCGGCCAACCGTACTAAGTCCTGTTTGCAACTAGAATCGGCTGTGGTCTCCCGCGGAGAACTTCGATAGTTGCAACTGCAAAGAAATGCATGTATGTGCACATATATACAAGGCTGTACCTGTACACATAAACCTACGCTTGCGTCAAGCACAGTCTGTCAGAGACGCATGGACCAGTTACTACCCGTGTCATGCGGAACGCACGGGGTCAGAGGTGGTGGCACTCGCCGCTACAGATTATTCTTGCAGGAAGAATACTCTGCTACCGTGATGGTCTATGCCAGCAGCTATCGACGTGTATCTACACCTGTACACATACACGTAGATAAATGCATTTTAGCATCTGGTAAAGACTATATCCCGCAGTCTTTCGCACGTTATTACAGAAGACAATTGACACAGGCTGCCAACTGCAACTTCTGGGAAGAAGGAGGAGACTGAGAGAGATCTGTCCCACATGGAAGGGGAGAACTCCAATGGGCTGTCGTGGCGTGACTTCATCCACGTGTGAACTGGCCCGCATTCACCTCGGCCGCCATGGCAAAATCTTATAACATGGACCCTGGGGCGTGAGCGTCAGCGGATGGAAGTGCTGTTTTGTTCCAAATACCAGTTGAAAATGGCTTCCTTGGTCGGTTTGTGAGAAGGGAAGCGGAGAAGAACTTTAGGATGCCCACCCCCAAAATAGTAAATGTAGAACTACGTCACAGTGTGTGTGTGTGTGTGTGTTTAGTGTGTGTAGTTTGCACGGAAATAGACTCGGTAGACCAGTCTGACGGATATTGCACACTGTGTGAAAGATGGGTCACAGGGTTATGCTCAACTCTAAGAGGCACGCTTTCAGAAGTACTACCACGTGCGCGACTTCGCCAGTTAGACTTTTCGCTCTTGAATGTTCCACATTTGTCTATCGCCTTGTTGCCAGGTAGTGTTCCTCTTCAGTAGTCGCAAAGTTTGAGGGAGCTCCAATCACAACGCGTTCCCTTGCCCTTCTCTACTCCTGTCCCCGCCCAATCGTTGACTAGCAAGAGCCCAGGGCGCCCCTCTCACTTGTCGTGAAGTGTGTGTGTGCGCTATCAATGCTGCAAAAGTCAACGTACACTAGATAAGCCGAAAAGCAGTGCGCTTGATATTTCCCACGGCCTGGCTTGCTTCGTTTCAGTTTTTCAGTGGGTGCGACAATTGGATCCCGAGTTATGACTACCTCGTGTGCATCTGTCTGCTGTACTCTAGAGAAGACCTGTGCGCGAAAATAAGTAACACTTTTTGCATCAAGCCCCCTGGAGGCGCACGCACTCCTGAATAGCGTGACCACATGTATGTATACCGACGTTGAAGAGCTGCGTAAACGAGTTCGCCCTAGTATTTGAGGAAGCAGCAATTTCACTTTCTACTCCCGTCCGCCTGGGTACACAAAACAGATTCCAGATGAAGTGTAGTCTGTGCCTCTCTACTGAGGTAGAAAGCGTCCCTTTCTTAATTCGCATTCGCTTTGTTCTTTGATACAGTGAAGCGGTCCTTGGTGTCAGGGGGGGTGGTGCCAATGTCATATTTCTTGTGTCCGTCTTCATGTTTAACCCACCCGTACAGCAATTGTTGAACGGAACGCATTCGACTGACAAAAGGGCAGTAAGTGAACTTTTCAATGCAAAGGTTGTCGCAGTTCTCTGCATCTGCAAAAATGGGGAGAGGAAGAAGCGAATCCATCGGCGCTACTATTGCAGCGTTTCCCTCTTACTGTCAAAGTATTCTTTACTGCCCTCTCCGCATGGCAGCAGTCCTTAGCTCTCTCGCCTCTCGGTGTTGCCAGGTCGGCTGCTGATGGTGCTGCCTCTGTTGCTTTTGAAGCTGCTTTTGAGGTAGGTGCTCACTGCTCATTTCGCTGCCACATGGAGAGTTTTTGTATCACATCCACGTTTTGTTGTCCTACCCCAAACGTCCCGCGGTGGCTACTGCGCGATCTCCTACGTCATTCGCGGGCGGCAACTACATGAAATTCTGGTTCCAGATTGCCTTCGTGCTGCCCTTTTCCAGAGGAGCAGAACCAAGCTCTTTTCTGCTTCTAGTACATCTTTCTGGACACACTCCCTCGCCAAGTTCCTCCACCGATTCAAAGGCTGCTGCGCCAGCTGCAGATCTGTGTGCTTTGCTGTGTTTGATGCTAGACATCCAGCCTCTGATGCTCCAGCGTTGCTTCCTGCTCTGGTGGGCCGCTGGGGACTTCGGATCAAAATGCACTTATGGGCTTCTTCTCGCATTGCTGCTGCCTCAACGATCGCAGCTTCAGTCGAGGTTACGTCTTGGTGTACCATGCGTTACTATTGCTCTTGCCTCGCTGCCATCGTCTCCGAAGCTGCTGCCCTTTCCACGTTGCCGGTGTTGCTGCTATCGCTGCTAACTGTCGGTGTTTATCCTGTGGAACAGATTTTGCTACTGCTTGAGGAGCATACAGTGCTGACTTTCTGTATGACGCTAATGCAATGAGAGAAGACACTAGACGCTTAGAGCGTGTTGCCTGACCCAAAAGAACTTGAGTGCTTGCCTCTGTCATTACCACTGCGGTGGACGCCAGTGCCGGCGCACCTGCTGCTGCTGCCGAAGCTGCTACAACAGGTGCTGTGTCAGCCACTGTCATGCGCGCGTCGTATACGGCTGTTGTGTCTGCCGCTTGTGTAGCGTAATAATGTTGCTGGCATTGTACTTACTGCTGTCACTCCACTTCCTACGTTGTACAGGCGGTGGGTCAGCTTTCCACGAGGCTTGTTGTAGATTCAGAGAGGTCTCATACTTCCGCGTCTTTTTTGCACGTACTTTTCTATCTTCTGGTAAAAAAACGTTAGGCGGACCAGGAGTCTGATGTGAGAGATGTCCACATGAACGCAAGCGTGTGCGTGTCTCCATGCGTATAAATGGGACTACATAGTAGTGTTTGCATATATGTAGAAGAGATGTGTATGTCCACTTGTATAATTGCAGTTGAATACAACCACACGTGTAAATGAAGACACTTAGAAACCCCTGTGACTTGAGCCGTACAAACGTGTGCACCGAAACGTACTTCTGTGTACGTGTCTGTGTGTACTCTTTTGTCTCGACGTGTAGCTGGTATCATGCGCTAAATCTGTGTATGATCGTGCTGGCATGGAACAAAGGTCTGAACACGTTTGAAGATGCACGTGAATCAGCGTACGGAAGGCGCGAACAATGAACACGTACGTGCGTAGAGTAATTTCTGGATGTGATACGGACGTCATGTCTCGCAGGATTTGTCGACGTACGTCTGAACACAAGTAGTATTCGGCGCACATGTTCTCAGCCACTTCATGTGTCTGTAGAAGTACGGATGTCTACATGGTGTCAAATCCCTCGTGGAGATCTCCGAAAACAGTCGCCTACCCCTACACGCAAATAAGCCTAACAGTAAGCGTCTCTCTGTGGTTAACACTACGAGCCGTACCGGCGTATATATACACGCACGGGTGCAAGCTTGTGTACGGGTTAATGTGTACACGTGCCGATATACAGGTAGAGGAGTGGCTTCTCAACTGCAGTACGCGTGTTCCACGCGGTTGTGAAGCAGGGTGCTGCATTATATGGCACATCCTGGTGACTTCTTTCGAGGGTCCTCCTCTACCTAAACACAACGATTTATTGCCTTCAGCGTCCACCTGCCGTTGGAACTTTCGCTGCTACCAAAGTACCACCGTGCCTCATCGTTTGCGTCGGGGTCGAATCGAGTCACCTACCCTGGAAAAGTGCTGCGGAAAAAGCAACCAGAGCGGCTAAGCTCTGCTAGCGTAAAATCGTTGCCACAGGAGAAACGAGAGCATGCACACCAGAGCGTGAATGCAGCAAGAGCTTCTGCTGGTACAAATCGCAGCTACACGAGAACAGTGACGCACGGTGTCCTTGGAAATACGAGTTCATAGAATGGGGCCTCCTATAAAATTTAATAACGTGAAAACAAACCAGGGGTATGTCAGGTGGCAGGTGACATTTAGCCGTGAACTACAAGAACGACGTCTGCGGGATTAATGGAGGCATCAGCGTCTCATAAATATTGCACGTACGAAGCAAGCAATTGTTGTTCCGGCGGTCTATACGACATCTCGTCGCTTTGCGCCGTTGCTGTTTCGCCGCCAGCGCACACGACTTAATGCTTTAGCCAAAAACTGTAGTGTTTGCCTAGTGTGGTGCCCCCCCTCCAGGTTGCGATGGGGGAGTGTAGATCAATTTCGTCTCTTTGCGGTAAGCGTTGTTCTGCTTGAAGGCTAGCCAGTCCATCTCTGTCAACAACAAATAAGCAGCTGCGACAGCGTTTAATGAACTGAGAGGCAAAAGTGACTTCGAATGTCTCAAAAGTGGGACAAAGGGGCTGTTCGGGCAGAGCTGCATGTAAGCCGCAGAAAAAACACAGCGCTGCTTGTAAGCGGTCTCCCCACATCCCTTGGGTCCACCCAAAGAGTGACCGAAAGAACTCCTTACATTGAATGCAAGCGAGCGACGCTTCCAGAACTGCAAGGTTCCATGCTCTTACGTAGGGTAGTGGGTGATCCACGGGGGACGGGAAAAACGACGGAGCTTCTCCACGTGCAATGATATACTTATATATGTGAATTACGTATATGTGTATACGCAGGAGCAGGCAATGAGAACATGGGCCTGAACTCGTCTAAAGCTGCACAACACTGAAGCGAACCTTTTACCTTCTCAACCTCGCGCAGTAGCTGCTGCCATTGTGACTTAGCGACATTAAGAGAGAAGGCGGACAGACGCGTTTTCAGCATGTACACAAAAAAGTGTCGTTTAGCTTCCCCGCCACAGTTCACCGCCGCTGGAAGCCATTATTGGCTCAAGACGACCTTTCTGCTTCCTCACAACGTAGGCTGCACGCACACCAGCAGGGGACGAACTTCCTGTCTACGTGCTACCCGGTAGGGCGGCGGAAGAAACAACCAGGGTAGTGGGTTGTTCTCGCCTGACATGGAAGCCTGCGTGCTACTTGATCAGGGGCCTGCTATTGTAACAATCATTTCCCGTAACAACTGACGTGAGGTGAGGCCTCTTCACGTGTCAACGAGCTCCTGTGCACCACTTTCATTTGCCTATGCTTCCGCGACCTTGCCTCTATAATAGTCAAAAATATGACTGCGACAGGCAAAAATGGATCTTCCATTTATATTGCTGTGTGCCAGGGCAATTGCTTGCAAATTTGTCACACGTTTCAGAAAACCTCTCCTCCGGCGAATCAGTTGACTAGCGACGACTGTACCACAGCTGCAGCGGCGTACATGTGTGTAGAAGTACCCGCAATGTACTCTCTCTTTCTCTCTCTCCCCATGTACATATATATATATATATATATATGTATGCGGATCAATTGCACCCGCTTGTAGGGAAGCCTGTGAGTTTTGACCACTGCAGGGTGCAGTTCATCTGCGTTCAAGCCAACGCTGTCCGAAAAAGACACCTGTACGTTTTCTAGCTTTAACATACGTACAGGTATATGTACTAATGTATGTAAAAGTTAGATACATGTGAGGAGAGTGTTCAAGGTACGTTCCGGTACAACTCGTCCAGGCCGTGTAGTATGTCCATACATCATATTCGTGAAGCCTCCGGCTCAAAACCACTGTCGTACGCGTGTACGTAAACAAGTGTACGGTGGAGTCGTCGAAATGGTTGGCAGCGAACAATGTGTCAATCTTGCAACAGCTTCGTGCTGAACGACCACGTTTCACAAATGTAACTGAAGTGGCGTGCCGGTAGTTATCAGTTTCGTCATCTGCACAGCTCAGCTACGAGATCTTTGAAACGCTGCGCACGCCGGCATGCTTTTGCACAGTTGCACTTAAAGAACGGTGCACAGAAAGGATGGCGCATATGGCACGTGCTTCACAAGGTATCAGCTGCGCTAGGAGAGATCTGTCTATGTGCTTTCACTCTGAACTAGCGGAGATGGAGACGTAGTTGGCGTTGCTGTCCATACGATACTGCGCAGCGGCGTGAAACCAGTCACAAAGTGCGGCTCATGTAATGTCAAGTTTTTGTTCGCTCCGCGTAACCTTCTTGCTTGTCCCGTTCCTACTCCCTTCCGCAGCGCTGTTAAATTTGTGTGACTCTGGATACAGACAGTCACCCGAGGCTGCTCTAGCGTGTAAGGTCACTCGTAAATATTTCTGTTCGTTGCCGAAGTGTCCTGAAGTCGTTCGCAGCCGCTCAGTTGCTCTCGTCAGATACCTTCTCCCCCGTGCCCTCTTTCGATGAAGGTACTTCAGAAACTCGTTGGCACTCCCTGACTCCTGGGTCGCTCCATTTAACAGCAGCACTTCCTCTTCTCTTACTCATGCTCGTACTCAATGTCTCACTAGTAAACGGACTGGTGTAGCGTACATCAGTTAAGCCTCTAGTTGTCTCTCTTTTCTGAGCACACACGCGCCCGTGCACCGTCTACGCTTGGTGACGCTCACGTGGCATCAACTTCTGTAACTGTTTGGACAGTTGATCAAAGCCCAATGGCGCGACGCAGGGGTTGGATGGAGAGTGACAGATGCCAACACCCTGCCGCCCCTGCAGCTTAGATCGTCTACGTCGTGGCGTAGTGCCGAAACGCCGCCTCCTCCTGTTGCAGTGTTTTTTCCTTAGTCTGCTAGAACGATGCCATGCTGAAAGACTACTATATGCGTATGCGCACACATATTTATTTATCTCTTCATCTGTCGAAACGTAGAGGCGTCGTTCTACAAGTTCGACTAGAATATATATATATATAAATATATATATATATATGTACACGTGCATACGTATGTATGTACATATGTATGTACTTAAGTGTATTCGTGCAGACGTAACTCTCCTATCGATACACTCATTCGTAGGCTTTTCTTATGGAACCCACAGTAGGGTATAGAATGACAATGTACACATATGCACAAGTTTACGTACTGTGCTATAAATATTCATGTATACATATGTTCAAATGTATACATATCTACACATATTTATAATGAGTGTATACATCTGTGTATATGCAAATATATACGTTTGGGAACGATGGCGTCCTAAGGGCGTATACGAAGTGCCGTTAGACAGTCCCGTACGCAGACATGCTTGTAAGAGCTACGGCGACCTTAGTGGTCATCTAAATTAGAGAAGTACGTATGGATGTAAGTGGGGCGTGAATGACCGTTCACGTATGTGTATATATATATATATATACGTATATATATACATATATATATGGGGATATATTTACACACACATATATATACACACGTACACGTACACGTACATGTACACGTACACACACCCATACACACCCATACACAGACACAGACACAGACACACACACACAGACATTTGTGGAGGTCCAACGGCAGTTAAACGAGGAAGTATAGTATTAGTAGTAGTACAGGAACCTGTAGTAGTAGAAGTAGTAGTGGCAGAGACAACATTTCTGCAACAATATACGGGTGAAAGTTGCAGTAAAAATAAAAATACAAAGTTCTGCGAAAAGTAGACGTACTCGTAGGGAAAGCAGCAGTGGCGACTGGGCTTCTTTTGTGAAATTCTCCGGGGTAGTGTCGAATCGAGCAGTGGAAGACAGTTGAAGAAACGCTTGAGGTGTTTTGGGACTCTCTTCTTGAAAAATATAGTTGATTTCTTTCTGCCCCTCTGTTACATAAGGTTTGCAACAAGGGAAGTGAAGAGTCTTCAGAACAAAAAGAGCGACGTGGAAGCTTCTGCCGTGAAGCTCCTAAGCTCTTTTACCGTTGTCAGGAGCATACGGTGAAGTGTGTCGTTCTTTCCTGCGGACAGACGCACGAGGTAAAGAATGATCCAGCAAAGCTGTACACTGCTGCACTTACAGTGCTGCACGTCTACAACAGTCTATCCACATATATATATATATATATGTATATTGTATAATACAGCTAATGTCAGGTAATTGATTCGTGTCCCTACCTGTACAGCGGTTTGAAGTTCTACATATTTACACGTGAATATATGGATACAGTGTCAAAGCAAACAACACATGCGAATTCACGCAACAAGGTTGTTTTCCTTCCCAGCTTTCTCCACTCCATCGCCCTTTTTTTGCACTTGTTTCTGCATCCAGAAAAGATCTGTAACTTCGAAAGCTCTTTTCTTTTTCTCTACGTTCGCGCACCTATGTGGAATCGAAATGTCACCCGCACACACACACATATATATATATATATGTATATGTCTACATAAGAGATATTTGGGTGTGCTTATGTATGTGTATGCTCCATACATAGGTGTTCGTGTACACATACACACACATATACAGAAGTGTGAAGGGTGTCCTGTTTCTTCACGTATTTGCCCCCAATATCCATAGAATTCTCTACACGTTGTTGACCTACGGTGGAGGATGCGCACAGGAGAGTGGGCATTTTTGTGGGAAGCTGGTTCATATAAATTCAGATGGGTTTTAACAACTTCGCGTGACAGGCACCGACGTACCCGAGACACGCAGCTGCGCAAGTTTTTCCCGGAGGAATGTAGTCGCGATGACCACTTTTTCTGCATCTCTTTTACTTACACCGGCGAAAGGGTTTTGGCAGCTTCAAAATATTAAGGAAACTGTGTAGAATGTGCGTATTCGTACACACTTGCGTGTGTGTGTGTATAAGTGTGTACGCGCTTGTACGTTTAGAGGCGTGGACCAAGGGGGGGGAGGGGAGATTTTGTCGCCGTGTCGATGTGAATTCTCGTTTATATTTGTAACAGAGAATACGTTGGTGTTTTACATCTTCGCTGGTACGTCCTCCAGTGCGCTGCTTCGCACGAGGGCGGACTGTTATCTCAGCTGCTTTTCGCCCAACAAAGATGTTCCTCACCCATTCTTACTAAACCTTGTGTGGACGCGTGTCTACACTCGTATGCACATCGATGCAGAAACGTAGACACACAGAGATACATAACATATATACATATGTACCAGGTGTGTTTGGTATCTGCGGGTGGCGGACAGCGATATTCGCAGTGTGCTTGTATGTATGTATGCCGCGGGCAAGGGGAGGCGGCCTTCTTTTCAGAGGAGGAGGAGGATGATCAAGTTAATTTTTAAGTCAGAAGAAGTCTTTGGACGCGCGGGCTCGCATTTGCGCATTTAAAATTGAGCAGAAGACGGCAGCAAGACAAACAGGTCTTCCGCTTCCACCAAAGTAGGCGGGCGGGAACAGGAAGTTCCTGCGCGAACTCGTATTCTCCTCTGTTATTTCTCTCGCACGCGCGGGGGGAGCTGCGGCGGTGCAGCGTGACTCACACGTGTTCAAAACAGGGGCTCTTCCCATGCACAGACGAGCAAACCAAACACAGGAAGAGAAACGGGCAACAATGAATTTTCACATTTTAATGTATGTATACAGATTGATGCACCGATTACACGTATGTATGTGTATGTACGAAAGTACATATACACAGACCTACACCTACACACCCACACAGAAATACACAAGTACTCACACCCACACACATATATATACACACATACGCACATAGACATATATACACATACATGCATACACACACACACACACACACACGTAGACTCGTGTATTGTAGATGAATTCTCGCGTACGCAGACATCGTCGCTCGCTTCTTCGTTTCCCTGATGTGTATGTGTGCGCGTGTATATGTACTGATAGGTGAAATTTTTCAAAGTTCGTGTGTGTGTACGTCGGCAACTCGGTCGGCGAGAACAGGAAAAGTGAAACGCCGGGCGAAGACTTCCTTTTCAGTGGCAGACACTTGCGAACACTGGCATTTACACGAAGGTATCCCGCCTATGCTGAGAAGAGGTATATTGACGGACGGATCCACAGCTGCTACGACACAGTGTATGGACAATCGCTCGACAGGGAGGAACCAGCGAGGATCTGCACAAGAAGAAAATCCAACAACTGACCTGCAGCAAAAACATGTGCGCCGCGCGCCTAATACATCAATCGCTACGCGTAGTTTTACTTGATATTCACATATATATATACACATATATATGCGTACACGTCGGATGTATGGATAAATACACAAGTGTGCACATATATTTGTATATATATATGTATATTCTCTTCTTTGAACTGCTGTAGACCTGGAAGTTGTCGTATTATATATGTATGTATTTGTGGGTTTGGATAGAAAATTGATATCGAGTTGTGCAGAGAGAGAGAGAGCAGGTGAGTGTGTGTTTTTTGTGGAGTTTGGGTGTCTGTACACTCCACAGGTCGACTCGTCAACCACGCGTCTTCCCATTTCCTCCTCTTCGGGTGTCTGTACACTCCAGAGGTACCCACATCGACCACGCGTCTTCCCAGTTCTGCCTTTTCTGGCCATTGCACACAGCCACACGCGTACAAAAACACGCACCTGCCCACCTATAAATACACAAGCAAAATACGCGTATTTCCACCAAATATATATTTCTGCATATGTGTCACCCCGTAGACGGCATTAATACCCTCGTGCCAGCATAGACTTTCAGCACAGCAATCCACACACATGCCACACCGGCGTCGCCTGTACATACGTATGTATGCTGGGCCAGCAATATATATCTACCGACAACACCCACACCTCTGCCATTCGCAGGGATGCTCGCGCCGACAAATATCCATATTAACACTCGCACGTCTGCCGTCCTGCCCTGGGCTCCGTGATTTCTGCCCCCGTACAAAAAAATACTCGTACTTACACGCGGTCCACACACATACGCATACGCCACCCCGCACACTACGACACATAGATGCTTGAGCAAATAGACGTCAATACTCACAGCGGCACCCATATATGCTGCTGCCTCGAATGTACCTATTTATGCTTCAGGGATCAAGAATCCATAATTTATCAATATATCTGTGTGGCGCTCGTGGCCTGGAGACGTGCCCAGGAAGCAGCAGCTTTCGTAGAGACGCAGAGAGACATAGAAGCTCGCATAAGACCCGAGTCGCTCGGTATTTTCGAAGCCTTTGCAGGCACCTCCGTGTATCTCATGAATCTATATAAACACGTCGATAATCTCCGTGCACATATCTTGGTGGGTGTGTGGGAAAAAAGCGGCTCGAGACAGGTGGAAGAAGAAGTGAGGCAGCGCAGAGCAGCTTCGACGCAGCCGCGCAGACGAGGTGGGGCGTAGCAGCAGCGAAGCAGCATTCCCAGCCAGCAGCCCGGAGAAGGAGAAGAAGTTCTTCAGGCCGCAACGTAGAGAGGCTGGGATTGGTGCGGAAGCGTGAAACGCAGCTTCCCGTTCTCCGCGGCCACGGCAATGGTGTCGTTTTCTTGGAGAGTTCCTTTGAGCAGCTGCTGCGCTATCGGCGTTTCCACGTGTCGCTGAATCAGCCTCTTCAGCGGTCTTGCCCCGTACGCCGGGTCATACCTGCGCAACAGAAGCAGCAGCAGCAGCACACGTCGTGACGAGATCTGCAGCCGCGTGGCCGTTGCTGCTGCCGCCGCTTTTACGGAGCAGCAACACAGAGCCGCGGTGGGGGAGGCGCAGGAGGAAAAGAAGAAAGTTTTACGTCGCAGCAGCACCGGGTGTGGGGCTGCTGCAGAGAGACGAAAAAGACGAAGAGTAAACGCTTTCACGCAGCAGCACCGGGTGCGCTGCAGGGAGACTCAGAAGAAGAACCAAATTGTAAAGCAGCAGCAACACAGACCGTGTGCGAGATACTTCCTGGTGGGGAAACGAACTAAGAGGAAAACAGCGTGAAAATCAACTCTGGGAAATAGCCGCGCGTCAGAACTAATCTGCTGCTATACCGCTCCACGACAGACCAGCAGGGCCTCCCTCGGCTGGCAGCACTCCCCCTCTGTCTTGTCTCCACACACACTACATCGCTTCTCCTGGCAGCAGAGACCCACCCCTGCAACTCCCTGTGTGGGGAGGCCGGGGAAAGGGAAGTTTGGGGCTTCCACGTGTGTCTTCTTTTGTGCGACGCACATTCATCTGGACTCACTATTTCTTGAGCCACTAGAAGTTCACACAGATACATATACACACCTGCAGATATACGCATATATACATACCTGCAGACACAGATATATACACACGCATGCAGATATACATACATATATGCTATAGATACACATATATAGACAGACACACACATATACGTATATACAGATACACCTGTATGTGTCTTTCTGTATCTCTCACACATACCCACATATATATAGATAGAGATAGATGGACAGGTATACATCAAAGGTACACAGATACACACACACACATATACATATATATAAGGTGTTTGTATTAGAGAAAAGACATGCTGCAGAAATGTAGATAAACAGAGAAGCACGGATGTTGACGTGGACAACCTTGCAGAGAGAGCTCCGCAGGTCCATGACCCGCTACTACTACTACTACTACTACTACTACACTTCTTCAGTACGTCCGTGCAATAAGTCTATGGAAGTTCTCGCATTACCCATATTTAAATGTATACACACACATATACATATACATGCATATATATATATATATATATATGTATCTCCGTCTCTGTCTCTGTCTCTGTGTCCGTATATATATGGGTACGCATGTAGAGGTCCACGGAGAAGAGGAAGATGAAAAGAAGGCGGCACCCCGTTGACGTACACCGACGACGAAAGGAAGTTCTACGATTCACCTGCAAGTCTACATGCAACAACGTACAAAGACAGGGAAAGCCAATCGAGAGACACACGCGAACATATATAGAGAGAGGACACGGCACACACATACATATATTTATAGAGAGAGAAGGGGTCCATTGATATGTACACACATATATACAGAAAGATAAGACCCGCAGCTCCTCGAGCTCTACAGAAACATGTAGTCAAGTTCATTTACTTCCCTAGAAGCAGAAGTATCCACACACACACACACACATAGAAACAGAGGAAGGCGCACCTTCCACATACAACATATGTGTATGTGCATAGTAGAGAAGCACACATATATACACAAACACATATAATAATACGCAGAGACGCCTCCAGAGAGAGGTACATACGCATATATGTAAATAAATCTGTAGAGAAGGACGCAGGTACCAATATATGTGTATATACAGAGACGTGCGTGGGAGACGTATATACACATATGTAAGTAACGCATACAAACACAAGTGCATGCACAGAGGTATATGCACAGAGAGACGAATACACGTATACCAAAAAAGCCACCAATTTTGAAGCCAACAGCACAGGGAAGCGTACCTATAAACATATACGTGCGTATAAATCTATCGAGGGAGGTGTCAATACTCCTATGCATGCAAACACATGTGGCAGACACATACGTATGTACACATCTGCAGGAATTCTGGTATGAAAAGGGGCCTCCGTGTGCCGGACACGTCTCGGGGCGGGGCCGCCCAGAAGGGAGACGGGGAGACAAAACGCGTAGAGGAGACGGCCCTCTTCTGCGTGGGGGGGGAGACGGCCCTCTGTGTGTGGGGAGGAGACGGCGCCTCTGCGTGGGGGGGAGACGGCCCCATGTGTGGGGAGGAGACGGCCCTCTGTGTGGAGAGGAGACGGCCCTCTGTGTGGAGAGGAGACGGCCCCCTTCTGTGTGTGGGGAGTAGAAACAGCCCTTCTTTTTTGTGTGGGGAGTAGAGACGGCCCCTCTTTTTTGTGTGGGGGGGAGACGGCCCTCTGTGTGGGGGGAGACGAACCCGACATCAGCGAGGTGGGCGAGGGCGGAGTCTTCGATTTTCAGTTTCACTTTTTTTTCAAGAAGTCTGTCCGCCACCTTCTCCATCTCCAGGCCGACGATACTTTTCAGCTCTAAAAAAGGGAAACTCACACACAGACAGCACGCGCGTGTCCCATTTGCATGCCCGGAGAAAAGCCGGAAGTTCGCCTCTGCAGGAATGCCAGCAGCAACTTCTGTCTCGTCTCGGTCCTCCTCCCACTTCGTCCCTGCGTCTCCATATACACATACGTGTGCCCATACTCATATATATATATGCACGTATATTTCGGTGGCTGTTATACAGAGACACACCTTTATTCTCTTCGACACAGGTGTATACATACACACATTGCAGCTACACACTAATATACACATACATATATATATATATATACCCATATATATACACAGCCTCATATAGATATATATGTGTGCGGACATCACAATATTTGCTTTCTTCTCTCTATAGAGAGAGAGGGACCTCAACACATACATACACATACATATATATATGTGTGTACGTGTCTCTCTCCATAGATATATACGGACACAGTTTCCTTCCTTTTTTTCTCTTGTACGTGTCCATACATACACACATACGTACTACTCTACATACGCACAGAGACAATAATATATATATGTGTGAACAGCGATGGCTTCTCTACGAGCCAGGTGGAGTTCCACAATACATACATATCAGAAAAAAGTCATTTCCTCCCCCACAAATCTTCGTACATCTATAAAATGTCTCTTTACCTCAATGTCCAGCTCTGCCTCTCTCTCTCTATACATAGAGTTATATACGTTATATACATATACACACATCCACACAAACGCAAATCTACTATTATATATATGAATCGTATACAAACACAGACGTAAAGCAAAGTAACCATACACATATTATAGGGAATATACATATCCATCAATATACACGTATATATATATAACAGACACATGGTGTGAAGTGCAAAGAACTATATACATATATATGTATATTATAGCCTGTACACATATCCATATATATATATACTTATGAATCTATATCTCTCTCTGTATATATCTCTCTATACATATTCAATATATATGTACGTATACATATTTATACATATAAATATGCCTCTCTTCCCACATACCTAAATATATATATCTATTTTCCTTTCTCTCTCTGTTTCTACGTATCTACATATAATATATACATATATATGCCTCTCTTGCAGTATACACTTACATACATATACATATATATACATACATATATATATATCCACAGATCTCTCTCTCTATATATATTCCGTACACACATATACATACATATATATATATCTCCCAACATAGAAGAGAGGAGAAGCCGACCGAAGTGCGTGCAGCAAAAGAGACACACGAGAAGATCGGAAGACAAAAGAAGAGACACGGGGAGGGGGGGAAAGGAAGGGAGACGGCGAGACGGAGACACACGGCAGCAAGAGAAGTGGGTGGGCCTCAGATTCGCCTTTTGTCTTCCTTTTTTTTTTCTGCGAAGGCGCATGCGGAACTTCTTCTTCCGTCGGGGGGAAGAGTAGTCGTCCGCTTTCGTCAGCAAAAAGAAGTCTTCATCAACGGCAAAAAAGTCGCCCCCTTTTTCTTGGCGGGACGTGGTCTTCTACCAGCTCCCAAACTTCTCCACACACACGCGTATAAAGACACCCACACATGCTCGAAGGCGTGCATGCCTTCTTTTGGTAGGAAGACAAAAAGAAAGAGAAAAGCAGGCACACACTCATACACGTGTGTATATTGCAGAGACATTCACATACATACCAATAAAAGGAGGTGAATACTTATATATGTAGTCTTCTGTCTCTGTCCCTCTCCCCATACACACACATATATATATGTAGACACTGTCCTACATAGCACCCATACAAATATTTGCACCTATATCTATCTACCTATATATATATATTTCTCTCTCTCTCTATATATAAGTATATCTCTATATACATGTGTACGTGGCTCTCTCTCTTTCTGTCTGAACGTCATTTTCTCTCTTTTCCCCTCCCTATATACATATATATGTCCTAGGTATCACAGATACATTCACACATACATATATATACACATACTTACACATACATATATATTTATATGCACACATATTTATATATATGTGTTTCCTTCTCTTCCCGGCCCGACGTCATTTTCTCTCTCTGTCTCTCTATCTTCCTATATATTTATACATGCATGTAGGCACAGTCCTACACATACATACACATATATATATATATTGGCATGTACATATATATATGTGTAGCTTTCGTTTTTCTTTTTTTGTGTCTAGTAGATACTCTTCTGCTTTTTGCTGCTTCGTCTTCTCTTCTTTTCTCTGACTTCCCCTCTCTCTGTCTACATCTCCCAAGAGACCTCCTCTTCAGTCTCTTCCTCGTTTATTTACCAAATTTCTTCTTCTCCTTCTTCGTCCCCTTCTGTCCCTCTGCCCTCCCCCCTTTCCTTCACCGAGTCGTCCCCCCCTTTTTTCTGCTGCTGTCTCTTCCCCTCGCTTCTCGCTTTGCTGTTCGTCGGTGTAACGGCTTGCTGAGGAGCCGCCGCTTTGTGGCTGTTCCACCCCCGTCTCCTTCTCTTGTCCTCCTTTCGCCCACCTCCGCTGCCCGCTGGAAGAGGCTTTCAAAAAAGTGTCTCTTTTGTCTCGTCTCCTCCGTCTCCTTCCCCGCTTTCCCCTCTCTTCTGTCTCCCGTCTCCTGCTGTGTCTCCCCCGCTGTGTCTCTGTGTTTCGGGGACTGCTGCAGCAGCCACAGAACCTCCTTCTTACGTCTTTTGGTCTCTCTTCTGCGTAGGTGGAGAAGAATGCCAGAAAATGCTGCAGAAACTCGAAATTTTCCGCTGCAGGAAAATGCACCTCTCTGCCCCGAAGCACGTGGGCTGGTGTACATACACCCGGCGCACACACGCTGCTCTCCCCCCATATATGGCGGTTACCTACCTCCCCATACACACCCGTATACATATATAGACACACATATCTGGTTTGCATAATATATATTCATATACGTGTGAAGTGCCTATATTACACGCTTGTATACCAACAAATACATACACATATGTAAGTAGATGGAGGCGGCGAAAAACGGAAGAATGGAAGAGGAGACGGCTGAGTTGTGACTGACTGAAGAGAAGTTCTGCTCTGATCGGGAGCCTCGCCTTGGACTGCATAGGGGAGGACCCCCTCTACTTGCAAGAGACAAGTGACATGCAGGCATATATACGCTCCTCCGTCCCCCCGCCTACAACTATCTCTCTCTGTCTCGCTGTCTCCGTCTCCCTGTCTCCCCTTCTCTTTCTCTGTCTCGCTGTCTCCCCTCTCTTTCTCTGCCTCGCTGTCTCGTCTCCCCCTCCCTTTCGCTGTCTCCGTGTCTCCCTCTTCTCCGGGGCTTTCTGTGTGTCTCTGTGTGTTTGTCTTATTTTCTTCCTCCTTTTCCCCGCCTTGCGCAGGGACTGCCGTGGGTGTCCTCTCTCTCCGTCGAGAGACGTGCCGCCCACCTTTCTTGGAGAGTGAGTCGAATATGACGAATTCGTCGACGCGGTTGAAAAACTCCGGCCGCAGCGTCTCGCGCACTGTCTGCATGACTTTCCTGCGAAAGCGCCGCGCAGGAGACCAAAGCAGGGCAGCAGGGGAGAAAAACGGCACTCACGCGGGAAAGGGGCGAGACCGAGCGAAAAGCAGCAAAGGCAGTCTCCTCACACTAATAAGGCCCCCACTTCTTCCGCGCCAAAACAGAGAGAACAGCAAATACTGAGAGATAAAGACGCTGGCACACAAACAGGCGCACACACACACACACACACAAACACGTATATATACATACACACGAAATACGTACACACACATATTTATATACAGGCACGTAGAAGTATATATATATGTACAGAAAGACAGCAGTAGACATACATGTATGTGAAAATGTACGTACAGACACACAGAAGTGCTGCCACAACTTCAGTAGGGCTTTTGGCTCGCAGATTTTGTTTGAACGTAACACCCGTAGATATATACACATTTATATGCGTATGTGTAAGACTATATATAGAATATGAGAGATTGAGGGCATATTGGTAGATAGAGTTTCTGAACGAAGTGGAAAGGTTGTTGGGGGGGAGACCGAGACGAAAACCGAGAGCACGCGGGGAGTGTCCTTCTAGTGTACGTACACCCGGTGAAGGGGAGTGAAGAGGGGACGGATGGCGCCGGTATTATGACACTTTTTGTTTACGTCAAATTCTCTTCTGTGCCAGACACACGCGAAAGAAGAAGTTGCAGAAATAGAGGCGAAGAGACAGGGAGACACGGAGACAGGAGGGGAGACGGGGAGACACACACAGAGAGAAGAGAAGTTTACTTCTGGAGATGAGAAGGGGCAAATGTGGCAGCAGGTTTGTTCACCAGCTCCTACTGCTTCATCTACCTTCTCTACATATCTGTTCTTCTCTCTATAGACACATATATATATATGTGTGTACAAATCTATATAGGTATACATACATATATCTATCTCTCTCCTTATACATATATATATGCGTAACTACACGTACGTATATCTACATATATACATATATATATATATATATATGTCAATCTATATCTATATATATATATTTATATATATCTATATCTACCTATGTCTATATCTATATATCTACAGATCTCTCTATCTCTCTCCCTCTCTGTATATATATATATATATATACTTTTCTCAACATGCTAACCGAGACACAGACGGACAAACACAAATACATTCATACACCTATACACATATATATATACATAGATACACTCATAGATATATAGGTACACACATACACATATATATATATAGGTAGATACGTAGATATATAGGTACACACATACATATATATTTATATAGGTACAGACACAGATACAACCATCCATCCATACAGAGGTATAGGCAAACACAGATACACCCATAGATAAATATAGATTGCTACATACATAAACACACACACACACAGATACATACACACATGCATACGTACATATATACATACATACACTGATACATACATAAATACATATATACATAGATACATATATACGTAGATAAAGACATACATACATACACACACAAACATACATACATGTACACATATATATATGAAGAGACAGAGAGAGAGATACAGACAGATATACAGGTGTAACCACATATATATATGTATGATAGATGTACTGTCTATGTATATATATGTATAGAGACAGATGTGTCTGTGCATGTGTGTGTACACATATCAACAGAGAGGGAGAGGGTAAGAAGGTAGTTTCGCTTCTTTTTTTTCTTTTTCGGTTAAAGGCGAAGGGAAGTTCATAATGAAGTCAGAGAGATCTCTCTGAATGGAAGAGAATGTCCTCTCCGTCTCTGTGCATGCACCACCAGCAGCACCACCCACATCCACACACACACAGAGAGACGGGGAACGCGGATTTTCTCTTCTGCTCTTCCTTCTCGCTTCTCTTCTCGTTTTCTTCCGCGGTTTGCTGAGGGAGACAAAGCGAGAGGGAGACGGACTGTTTCATTTCATATTTTTTGGTGGGGTCCCGGGCCATCTCCAGGATGTGCTGCGAGCCGAGGTTCGACGTGAAGATGATGACGCAATTCTTGAAGTTGACGACGTTCTTCTTCATGTCCGTGAGCTGCCCGTCGTCCAAAATTTGCAGCATCGTGTTAAACACGTCGGGGTGCGCCTTCTCCCTGCCGCAGCGCAACGCCAGCAAACCCGCAACTCAGCGAAAACGACGCAGAGACGGAGACACGGAGACACGGAGACGGCAGCAAGGAGACACGCAGCGCCGAAGAGGGAGACGGCGAAGGAGAAGAACGGAGCCACACAGAGGGAGACGAAGGCAGACAGACGCGAAGGAGACGGGCAGAAATGCGCGCGAAAAGTCGAGCAGCGGGGCAGTCACAGCGCGAGACTGACGCGGCGACGGAGACGAGACGCCGGGACGAAGAGACGCCAAAAGAGACGGGGAGGAGTCAAGAAGGAGACGGCAAGGGGGACAACAAATTGCAGAGAAACAGCGAGAGAAACGTCCGTACGTCAGACTAGTTGGGACATATGCATATATATTATATGTGGGAAGGGGGGGGGCACATACACATATACATCATATATGGGAAGGATGGGGGAAAGGATGGTGGAAGGATGGGGGGAAGGATGGGGGCATATATATACATATATAAGGGAAGGATTGGGGATATATATATATATTATATGGGAAGGATGGGGGCGTATATATACACATATATATATATATAACATATATGGGAAGGATGGGGGCATATATCTATATACATATCATATAAGGGAAGG